>JAVJGJ010000047.1:23639664-23651556 GCA_035590215.1 Microhierax caerulescens | reverse complement strand
AGCCCAGCTGAGGATGGCCTGGTTAGTGTTTCTTGGTTTTTTTTTTTTGTTTGTTTGTTTTTTGTTTTTTTGGTTTTTTTTTTCTTTTCTCTTTTTTTCCAATGTTGTTGAGCTCTGTTAACCCAAAGGTCGGGGATTTTGGCGCAGCAGCTTCCCCAGTTCTGCATTGCCCCACGGTTGTTGCTCTGTCTCTGTTCTTCTTTGATATGTTTTCAAAGATAAGACAAGGCATTTTCTGCCTCCTATGGAAAGCAAAACGATGGCCATAGAGCCGAGGTGGTCCCAGTGCTGGCACTGGGTGCTGCAGCAGTTTTCTAGAGATTTACAGGTTTTTATTCAGCATCCCTGCCAGCAGCAGAGGGCCCTGGTACTGAAGGGGTACCCAGGCAGGTTTCCTGTGTCTCTACCACTTTGTACATCCTCCTGCCTTGCTCCCCCACTGCAGGCAGTTTTGTGGACTCTCTGGAGATGGTGGTGCCCCCAGGATATGGCTGTGGACCCCTCCTCTGCTGACTGTGAGATGCATCTGCCAGTGCCTCACACCTACAGGGTCCAGGTGAGCTGCCCACAGCTGCTCTTTCACAGCATCCTGCTCTGCAGGGTCACAGTGGGCAATGACACCCATGGGGTGTCCCTGATCTGCCTGGAAAGCTGCCCTGCGAGGGGCTGCACCTGAGGGCTGGGCTAGTGCCCACTCCAGCAGTGAGAAGCTCCAAGCCTTCGTGGCCAGACCCTGCACCGGCTGCAGCCCGTGGGCCCTGCTGACCCTCCCGTGGGACCAAAGTCTGGCAGCATCCTGGTATTCCAGCTGTGAATGCCACAGCACACATTTATTTTAAACCCACTCGACTGTTCTATGTGGTTCTGTATTTTTGGATAAGTATCTGCTACATATACCTGTTTTGACAGAGTTATTTTTATTCATTAGAACAACACATTTTTCGGTGTACCGTTATATTTATTGCTTCTTCCCTTCATGATTTAACGATAAGAAAAGATAACTCTGGTTCTGGCAAGAAACATTGTTTTCCTGCTTGAAATAATGATAGTATTTTAAATAAGTTCAGATAAAGGATTAGCACTTGATTTTGGCAAGGAACTCCTTTTATTGCTTGAAATAGTCTGGAGTGTGCATTTTGAATGGGCAAGTTGCCGTTGAAAGTTATTCATACCCACCCAAAAGAACAAGGCCCAACTATTTTTGCTCCCAGGATGAAACAAAACAAAAAAACCCTTCAGGCAGAAAACCCTAGCCTGCCTGGGGTTTGGGTGAACACAGTCTGGAGAGAACGCCTGGCCAGCTCCTGCTGTTCCTGTTCGGTGCGGGATTGCCGTGGGCCAGAGCATCCCTGGGCAGGCGTCCCAGCAGGGGTGTACCCGAGGGGCCTGCTGCCTTCACCCAGCACGGGCAGGATCTCTCCTCCGGGGCTTCTGGATTTGGCCTTTGCAGTTTTTCTCCCAGGTGGAGAGGATATACAAAACAGGGCGTTTAATACGGGATGATGAAACAAGTTTCTGCTTCTTGAGAGGAGAAAGCTGCTGTTTCTGAGGGGTTTCTCAGAAGGAAGAGGAAATTGTGAGGGAAGAGACATAAATCACTGTACAGCAGTGTCAGAACTGAAGAATATGGGGCTGAATCAAAACCTATAAATCTCTGGAAAACTTTGACAGCTGGCGTTCAGTTGGGCCCCATCTTTTTTTGAGAAAAACAAGTCCCAGTTGATACTGAATTGGGTCAAAATGGCTAATACCTTAAAATGAAAACCTGCTCATGTAGTAAAACCATTCCATATGGCTACTGAAGGAAACAGAACATCTGGAAACATTAAATAAAGGCATTTATAACTGTATTGAGGTGCAGTGAGGCTTTCCTGGGGGTTTTGGACAGACTGATTGCTGTGCCAGTGTCCCTTCGTACAGGTTGCGTGGAGATGGAAAGATAAAGCTCCAGTGTCAATAGTGAGGTTTTAGTGCTCGTGGCTGTGGTAGTGTCAGGACGTGCCTGAGGGTCCATCATGCGAGTGTGATGCTGAGGTGTTGATAAGGATTTGTATGAACTGGTTTCCCACTGAAAGTGCTTCTCTTGTATCTGTAAATATTATTTTAGCTAACTGTCCATCTGTGGTCAGCTCAGTTTTTAGTTTTTTAGTGCAAACAAAGCATCCAGAAAGGTCATCCCAAGTATTTTTAGTGCTGGGTTTGGGTGAGGAGCTGTTTTTCAGCAGTTTGGAGGGGTAGGTGACGGTGCAAGCGAGGAGGTGACATCTGTGATGGGGATGACTTATCTCTGGGGCAAATGGGCCAGGGAGATGGTTCCAGCACCTCGTCCCAGCTGTGTGCGTGGTTCCTGGCCAGGTGTGGTGTTGGGAGATCTTCCTTGAATAATCCATCCATGAGATCAGTAATGCTGAAATGCTCATTGGGCTAGTTGGTTTTGAACAAAGTGTGCCTGAGCAGGTGCTGTGATATGTGATCCATCACCCTTGTGGCAGGGTGGGCTTGGTCTCGTTCCTCCTGGAGAGCTGTCCGAGCTTGCCCAAACACAGCCTCTGGGCAGCATGAGATTTGATTCTCTAGGTCAAATAATGCATGAGAAATTGCCCTTGCTGATGCTGAGGGCTAGCAGGGTGCTTGGTGCCAGGAGCCTTGCCAAGCACCAGCTGCCAGAGGAGGAGGTTTTGCCCCTTGCTGCAGTCCCTGCACTGCCAGACCCCAGCATCCGAGCAGCAGAACTGGCAGCTGGGCAGGAGAGATGGGCCAAGCTGTGGCATGAGCAAATGGGGGATGGCAGGGAGCACCCAGCACGGGGAAGCCAGCTGCAGAGGGCACCGTGTTATAAATGGCCTCTTCCTGCTAATGGCATTTCCGAAGGTCCTGCGGAGCGATGGCGGTGCCATTCGGACTTATGTTGCCCAGGGCAAGCTGCGCGCTGCTCTCCACTTCCAGCCGTTAAGCGCTTGACTGGGTATAGGAGGCTTATTGGGAAGGTGAAATTGAGGCATGAAATTGATGTAGGGGCAGAGGACTGGCGGGGGAAGTGCCTGAACTGCTGAGTGTGAAGTCCTGAAGCGATGTGTGTGTGCTCCCTGCACGGGGATAAACAGCCCCTGCTGAGCGCCGCTTCTGTGCGTGAGCACGCGCACAGCCGTGCTCCGGGACCCTTTGAACAGGGGCTGCTCGGGAAAACAGCCACAGCAATCATAAATGAAAGAACTTTTTTTTTATTAGTATCTTTTTATTCTTTGTTTTCTGCGTGTAGAGTACCCGTATTTTCTGTGGAGGAGGAAGTCGATACACTCCTGATGACAACATTTATGGTGGTTGCCCACATTGTAAAGCGTCAGGACAGATGAGGTAAGAAATACTGGAATACCAGTCCAAGTGGCAGCTTGGTTGCTGGGATCTCATTCTTTCTCTGGAGGTGAACAAATAGATGCTGCCTGCAAGCCCAGCTAGAGGAAGAACACGCACCAGTGTGCTGAATGGGAATGTGTGCTCCCGGCCGAGGGCTGCCCCCGTGCTCAGCTGCTGCTGTGCACAGTCCTGCGGGCGAGCCGCTGCAGCGCCGGTGGGTGAAATGATGCTCCCTAGAGCAAAGCTCTGCAGACAGTATATGCCAAAGAGGACACTGAATAGTGGTAGTCCTTCTTGTGATGAACAGAAATTAATGCATATGTGTCACATCTTTCTGAGGATTTCCCCTTACCTTTAGGAAGTCTCTCTGCTGGGATTTTTGAAACCATAGCTAACGCTGTGTGGTTTTAACTCTTTGTAGGACCTGGGCACAAACGGCCAGATAGATCTGTTGCTGTTGGCAGGTGCTGAGGCTGCTTGAGAATCACAGAATTTAGGTTGGAAAAAATCTTTAAGATCATCAAGTCCAACCATTAACCCAGCACTGCCAAGTCCACCACTAACCCCTGTCCCTAAGCGCTGCATCTATGTGTTTTTTGAACACTTCCAGAGACTGTGATTCTACCACCTCCCTGGGCTGCCCTCTGGGCCAGGGGCACCTTCCCACCCACCCAGGGGCTTTTTGTCAGCTGTCAGCTTACAATGGGCAAGAACTGACTCAATTTAGCCTGTGGCTCAGGAAGCATCAGTTCTACTGCTACCATCTGAGAGACAAGCCCAAGCCACTCTGCAGTGATGAAGAGTGATGGGTGACCATGGTCCGCCCAGCCCCACTGCTGGGATCCCCCCAGCCCCATGGTAAAGTGCAAAATTCCCCCAGTGGTTCCCTGTGCAGCCATAGGAATTTGTGTTCCATGGCAGGGCTGCAGGCAGACCGCAGCCTCCCTGGGTGGGAGGTGTACTGGCTGTGTGGCATGGGGTCCCGTCCCGTGTCCGTCTCTGTCCCCCTCGCCCCCCCGAAATGGGGAGGCTGGGCACTGCGCAGAGCAGTGAGGTAGCTGGGGCTGCCTGCTGGAAGGCAGGGAGCAGGGCTCCTCAGGTCAAAGTCAGCACTTTTGGAAACCTAATAAAAGGGATTTTTAGCATGTGGTGGGTGAAGCAGCTCCATGTGTTTTGTTCCTACTGAGGGTTTGTATGTTTGGTCTTGTAAGCAGAGAACAGCAGGTGCCTGCGGCACCCCCTTCTCGAGCAAAGGAGATGCTGTCAGCATCCCTGACCCAGCCTTGTCGTGACCCCTTTCCTTCCCACATCCCTTATGTTTTCCACTAGGCAAGAGCACAGCTTCAGTCTTTTTTTGAGGGAAGTTTGAGCTTTCATTAGCAGTTGGGGATACGCGTTCAAAAGACCACGCAGGATGCTAGCTGCTGCTGCTGAATTTTATTGATCAAAGCCCTGTGTGCTGGCACCAGCGCTGACACACGTGGCTATGGGCTTGCTCGTAGGCTCAGTCCGGGGCTGCCGCTTGCCTGCTAGGCTACTGACTCCTCCAAGCTCTAACAACTATAAATTCACTGAAATCTTCTGTAAATGCTGCTTGCCTGCCTTTCAGAAACAGCATTGGCACGTACCCTCTGCTCTGATCCTTGGTTGTAAGTGCTGGGAGAGATGACAGCTTGTTCAGGGATAGCTACAGCCACATCACATTTCTAATTGCATATGATAATCCCCAAATCCCATTGTTTAATGCAGTTAAGCATAACCCATTATCCTATTCCACAGAATCAAGATTTCCCTTTGCCTTGTTGTTCTTGTTCTTGTTTAGTTTGGGTTTTTTGTTGTAGCTTTGTTTTTTTCTTTCCATTGAAAGGGGACAATTCAGGAACAATGTTATCATGATCCAACAGGCCCTTTGGTACTGCTTTGTCTTCCTTTGCATCACGTTATTCACATGTGTTTAAGGGTGTGAACACTCCTAAGCAGTTATGTTTTTGAGCTCTTTAGAATTATTCTGTGTAGTTTTTAACTGTTGACACATTTCAGAGTCTCTGATACAATATGAAAAAATAGAAAAGAAGCACTTTCCAAAAGTGTGTCTCCAGCCAAGCATGAGCACCAGCAGTAAGCACCTCGCACACCTGTAAATAATGCTTTATAGCTACACAGCTGATGCAGCCATTAAAAAGGTGATTGTCAAATGTTCTCCAGGCATTTGATGGAACAGGGACCAGGTCGTGTGTATGTAGCTGTGAGGTAGACAAAGTGCAATGGTAAACACTGTATGATGGGGCTGTGTGGCTGGAGCTCATGCTGGGATGTCAAGCTCTTGGAAGACAGCAAAGCTCAGTGATGCTGGATGGCTCAGGGAAGATGACAGCAACGTCTGTGCCAGGGTTAGCTCTGCACAATTCCTTGCCAAAAGGAATTAATTTTCCTTTCTGTCGCAGTGTTCACACTGAGAGCTGTGTGGAGAAGCTTTGCCGATGGGTAACGGGACAGGTACTGGCCTGGGGAATGGGAACACCCACATCCTGACTTGCCTACACAGACCCCTGTTCAGCTGGATCATAAATTTCTGTTCTCCAGTGTCATTCCCACTGCCAAGCACAGCTGTATTGGTGGCTGTCATTGCATAGGCTGTCTGAACATAATTAAAACCAGCTTGTGTTTGTGGTGTTGATGGTCTTAGGTACATTAATTATATCCCCAAATGAACCTGCCACTCTCCGCTGTTCAAGTTTTTAGCATGCCACAGTGAATGGCAAAGCAAATCTCACCTGGCTGTCATTACAAAAGGCTTCAACACTCGGAGCTTGGAGTTCATGTCACACCTCAGGTGCCCTTCAGAGGACTGAGGTGGTTAAGTGCCCCGGTGCTGTGGTAGGAAGGGGGTTTGTGCACATCTCTGGAGCTGCTCTGGAGGGCAGCTCTCCCCTGCACTGCCCATATCACTTTCCTTCACATTCTTAAGAAACTGGCCCACCTGCCAGCCCCTGGCTCCAGTGCTGGGTGGCAGCAGCACCCTGTTAATGTGATTAACGCTGCCTGTGATAATGCACAGACACGGTAGCAAAGAGCAGAGCCCCTCCAGATGTATGTGACTAATGGGCTTTATTAATGTAAAATCCAATTAGGCACTTAGCAAGTCAATTTTTGGACTTAGATGAAGAAAGGATAATCTGATGTTAACAGCTGTACCTAGGTCCTGCACATTCTGCTGCCCTGAGCAGCGTGGGGGCTGCAGGGGCCATGGGAGCCGTGGTGAGTGGGCACACTGTGAAACTCCATGTCTTGGCCCTGCTGGCTCCCCTGGCAAGCTCAAGCCCCAGCAGATGCAGCAAGGCTCTATGCTTGCAAGTAGCATGGTGTAGTTGGAGCCTATGCGTGCATTTAGGATGCTTAAGCCATTGATTTAAGCTCTAAGAAGAAATAAAAAAAGAAATGCTATTATCAATAGCTGCACAATTCGATTTGGAAGGACCCAAAGGGACAGCAGCTCCTCCAGCTGATGCTGTAATGGAGCAGCAGCTGTCTCCAGAAATCTGTGGCAGTGCTTGGCTTGGCCTCGTTACCTTTGCCCTTGCCAAAACAAAGCACCCCTTTCCATGTCACAGGACCCCAGCATGCTGCTAATGGCACAGGTGCACCCCTGCAGCATTGACCGAGTTTTTCAGACAGCAACCAGGGTGGACAGAACTCTGCAGAGAAGCAAATCCTTCTCCCCCTCCCAGAGCCCTTGCACACAAAAACTTTGGAGTGAAAGGTCAGGCCTTTGCAGACCATGTTGCTGGGTCAGAAGTTGGTCCTTTTGGTGGAAAATGCAGCATAGTCTAAGGAAATCACCTCCGTTTGCACAGGTTCTTGTGTGGCACCCCAGTATGTTGGTGCAGCAAACATTCTCTTCCGGTTATTCAGGTGGACAGCAGCCTCTTGGCTACAAGAACAGCTATGGGGAGAATCCTAGGGTCTGGTGAGTAGGGATAGCTCTGAAAAACAATAATTTATGATTGTCTTTTAATTGGATACATCCTCTTGTTACCTGATTTCTGAGGCCATAGTCACTGTCTCATAAGCTTAACAGCACCACACTGTTCCCTCTCTGTGCCCATGGGCTGGCAAGGTGTTTGAGGAGACCAAACTGAGAAAGCACAAATGTGAGAAGCCCAAGAGGCAAATAGGAATGCTGAGGGTAACTAACTCGGCCGCCATGCAGTCGCCAGCTCGTTGCACAGCTACTGTGTTCCCTGCCAGCTTGGCTCCAGTGATGGACCGGGCTGGCGTGGGTACCCAGCCTGGCACAGAACGGCACTGAACGGAGCATCGCTCAGGTCTTCTCCAGCATCTGTGCTGAAGTTAGCAGGTATTCAATAATTATGCTGGTTGTAATGCGGCTCTACACACAGTCTGTGTGACTTCTGAACAGCTTCCTCTCCAGCGGGGCTTACTTTTAGGAAGCCAGCATGGTATGCGTGGGCTGTCCGGCACTTTCCTTCCCAGCAAGCTTCTTCTTAGTCCAGTGTTGACATCGGTTCATTAATTTCCAACATCTTCATTATTTGGCACAGGGGAGTGGCTCACGGGGGCCGGATTTCATTGCTGTGAGCACAGAATTTGCAGAAAACAACATATTCCAGAGGAGGTTGCTGGGACAGGGTCATCTCTGCTCCTACCCTGTGCAAATGGAACAAGAAATGAACACAGACAGTAAGTAAACCCAAAAGAAATACATTGCATGCTATGCTGATGAGTTTCTCTACTATTTTTATGCTGTTGTACTTTTTGATTAAGATATTCATAAACTGTGTTTTCAAGTAATATGTTAAAAATAACTGTTTCCAGAAGGAAACTCTTTTCCACTAAACATCAGCATATGCACTTTTCAGGTCGATGTTTGTGGAAGGAGTGGAAAGGGTCTGCAGGTTGTGCCATGTCTGCAACCTAATGCAAAGCCCACTGGTTCCAGTGGAGCTGGGACTTAAAGTGTGAGCTTAGTCCCTGAACTTCTGCTCCTGGGATGCTTCCTAGTTTTGTCTTTAAGGTGGGATTCCTGGAGTCCACTGTAAGCTGCCTGACATAGGTTAGAGATTAAACTGGGTGTTAGATTTTAAAAAAATGCTGCTTAATGAAAAGATCTGTCACGACAGAGCTTTGATTTTACACCCTTGACTATGTCATTTTCATTAGATGTTAATGTGGTACCTGAAGAAACTCTAATGATATGGGGCTCCAGCGAAGTATTGCTGTTACTGATGTTACTGAAAAGTAATTGAGTTCTGAGTTTCCTTAATTTATAAATGGGAAAAGCTTTGATTAGCTTAAGAAGAAATAATGATGCTACAGGAAGTTTGTTTAATCAGATGAAGGGGGGAAAAAAAAGGTTTGTGGTCCTGGAGGTGCTGCGCAGAGTGCTGACACCCAGCTCAAGCAGGGAGCAGGGGAAGTGGTTGGTGGGGACCAGAGCTGCAGGTTAACTGCCAGGGCTCGCCACAGGCGGACACTCTCCCACACTTTTGGCTACGGGTACAATCCTAGATGCACTGAAGGTGGGCGCCTTCCTGCTGGCATCGATGGGCTCTTGCTCTTACTGCTTGTGAGCTGCGGTGTTTGCTGTCCCTGTGGGCTGCCTGGGGGTGTGTGTGGGGAGAGCAGCATTTGGCCCTGGTTTATACTTGTCCCAGACTTGTCCCTCCCTGCAGAGGAATTTCCCCAAATGATAAGACACGGTTACTGCTCTGGCAGGTGGACCCCATCCCTGGTTCGCATACAGAGATGTGTTCATGCCACCCTCCCCTCCTTTACCTGCTCTTTATAGCTGACCAGTGCCCGTGCTCCATGCGGTGTTGCACCTGGACATCACGAGTGCTTAGCAGACAGCACCCTTGGGTGAGAGGTGAGGGATCTTCCAGCTGAGACATGGGCTCCGAGTGCATACAACTGTCACCCTGACTTTTTTCAGCACGTGTGTAAAAGTCTAATTTTAGACACCTGAGGAATGTAAATGCTAAGTGCAGATGTGCCACGTGGCTCTCGGGCACCTCAGGAAAGTGAACAGAGGCTTCCACCCCTGCAGGTCTTCACTCGGCTTTTGGCCTCTCGCCCTGGTTGCAGCGGATCACGCACAGGGGCAACAGCAGGGAGAGGTGGCAGTGTCCCGGTGCTCCTTAGCAGGGGGGGAGCCCTTCTGTGGAAGATGCTCAAAGCTTTTGGTGTCCCCACGCAGGAAGGACGGGAACATGACATGGCAGTGCACAGCGTTGCCTGGAGAGGTTTGGTCATATTTTAACAACTGTTTGCTTACAAAAGGGCCAAACACCTGATTGCCTGATTTTCAACCAAAGGTGAAACCAAGTTTTGGTGCCAGCTCGGATGAGCCCAGTGGGATGCTGGGCTGCCCTGCAGGAGCTGTGCAGGTCGTGTGCTCAGTGCCCAGGGTTTTAAGAGATGCTGTGACATTGGGTTGTGCACAGGACTGATGAACAGAGCTTTGAGTCCGAGGCTGGAGCTTGCTCCTCCGCTGCTGCATGCTGTGGGAATTTTGCTGGCTGTTTTGGTTTGTTTAGAACTGGATCCCGATGATACAGAACGAACCCTGAAATACCAGATAAGTAACAGCCTAAACTCTGAACTTCCTGGCTTTGGTCAAAGTCTATCTCAGACTTATTGTTGTTTTAAAATGGGGCTATGTGTTCATGTTTATAGACTATTGTGATTTCCAACAATATCACCGTAGCAACAGCTGTGCAGTTGATCTATTTACTCCAAATCAGCAACGTTTTTAACCTGGTCATTTAAACCATTTCCATGGGACTGGAATTTGGTACCTCTATCTTTTGTTTTAAACAAAAAAACAGCAGTTTTTATGTAATGTTTGCACATTAAGCTGGAGAAAACTGGAGAGGAATGACTCACAAGGGCATGTAGTGATAGACAACGGGTAATGGCTTTAAACTGAAAGAAGGCAGATTTAGATTAGATATTGGGAAGAAATTCTTCACTGTGAGGGTGATGAGACCTGGCCCAGGCTGCCCAGAGCAGCTGTGGGTGCCCCATCCCTGGCAGTGCTCAGGGCCAGGCTGGACGGGGCTGGGAGCAACCTGGTCTGGGGGAAGGTGTCCCTGCCTGTGGCATGTTGGAACAAGATGGTCTTTAAGGTCTCTTACAGCCCAAACTATCCTGTGATTAAAAGCAGGCATTTGGGTTTTCTTGGTAACTTGTACAGATATCCATTATATTTTGTAATGAAAATGGATTTGCTGTGATAGAATAGTTAGAATAAGAACCCGGGAGTTGGTGCTCCTGGAATATTTCTCTGCAGCGCACGAAGGAAAGGCACGCATCCCGTCCTCCCCCTGCCCCTCTCTCCCACCACGTGCCGAGCACGGCACCTGCCCACCCGGCGGGGCTGCTTAAGGCTCAGTGAGCTGAGGAAAAGGGAGCCCTGGCCGAAGGTGTGCACGGGCCTGTCGGTCTCTTGGGGTTTGTAACTGCATTTTCTGAATGAGGAAACTCGCAACGTTTTCAGGCATAGCCATGTGTCCTGCTCCTTATGAGTACACTGGGCACGCAGACGGACCGAAACCAGCAGTGCAGCACCGAAATGGAGGGAAGGCAAAGCACCTCTCCCGCGGGCTCCACCCCGGGGCGCAGAAGAAGCTGGAGCTTCATCATGACTGAAGCTCCAGGCAGCTCCATTGTTGGTGAGCTAACTGGCCAGTGAATCCAAAATTGTTTGAGACATACTTCACACACCACTTGAGGAAGGTATTTCTGTTTGGTCTAGATGTGACCGAGATAATCACGCTGAAGGCATCTTACCGATTCATTTTTTTCACAAGGAAGTTCTCCATAGTGTTTATAGCTCACCATTACTTGGAAACCTGTGCTCCTTCAACTCAAGGACAGCTTTGACTTCTCCTGCACGAGGGATGTGACATTTAAGCATGTAGTTTCTTATTTTCATCAGCAGAAATAATGGAGAGATTAATTTAGCCTCCCAGAAGAAAGGCACGTGCTCTCAGAGGAGCAGCCTAGTAAATCAAGTGGATGGATGACTGCCCTCAGCCTCCCCCCGTGCCGGCCAGGCGGCATCCCGGTGCCAGGCTGGTGTTTCCTGGCTCCTCCGCGTGCTCGCTCCCTGCACAGGCTGAGTTTTCATAACCAGCTGCTGTGATATGAAAGGTCACTGGATAAAAGGCTTAATAAAAATAATTGTTTCTGTGTTAGGCGTCAGGAGGACCAGTTGCTACCAGTGGTTATTTTTAGAGTGGTACCCAAGGAAAAAACCAACTGATACCCCACGAGCAGAACTAAAATAAGTTGGGAACTTTGAGAAAAGTCATCTCCTTAGGGAGCAGAGCCACTGCTGGCCAGACTCGGGCTGACCAGAGGCGGCCAAGAGGTGCTGCCCTTGACTCCACGGTCGGGTCCCGCCCGAGAGGTAAATGTGGCCAGTTCAGAGCTCTTCAGCGGCAGCGTCTCACCCGCTTTCCAGAGAATGTCTCGGGGCTGTTGGCAAGTTCCCGGTGCCTTTCTCCTGCCCTG
>JAVJGJ010000047.1:23617783-23636010 GCA_035590215.1 Microhierax caerulescens | reverse complement strand
TCCAGAGCCAGACGCAGGGCTGCTGGGTGCCCCGCTCAGCACCGGTCAGGGTGAGTCCTCCCTCACCACCGCCTCCTTGTGCGACCCCTTTCCCTGGCCCATGGGCTTGTCGTGGCTCAGAGGGCAGCCCCCAGGTGGGGCAGGGTCCCTTCCTCAGGACCTTCAGCTCCTTGCGATGGGGATGGACACCTCATGGCGCTTCTCACTTTCTTGGGTTGTTCCTTATTAAATGCTAAGGGAAATAGTCAGAGACCCCTTCTTCCTGGTGTTTTTTTCCTCTAGAAGTTTAAGGACAAACCTTGCTGCAGCTGTTTCAAGAAAGAGCACTGGATAATCTTTCCTCTTTTGTTAATTCTTTTTTTTTCAATGTTAGCAGAACATTTGTTTGCATGACAGTTCCCATTTAGCTTTTGACAAGCTCTATAGCTGGTCAATTTATTTTACTTTTTAAGTGAAATGATGAATAAAGAAAAAATATTACTTTCTTTTGCCAGCACTGTGTAGACATTTGCCTTTGTTAAATAATTATTATTTATGACTCCTTTAATGGTTGTAGACCACAATTTTATGGTGTTGGGTCCTGTCCTGTTAGCACCAGAACTGTATAACTGAATTTAGATGAAGGAAGAGTGCGTGTGCCTAATACAAGATATCAGAAATCCCTGGTCAGCTGTGTGCATGAATAATCTTGTGATTTCAGGACTGTCACACATGCCATGGTCATGGCCAGTCCAAGTGCGGGGTGTGCCATGGGGCAGGTCGGGTAAGGAGCTGGGAAACCTCCCACCAGCAGCCTGTGGTTCCTGTTCCTCTAACCTGGGGTCCATTTGCAAAACTACAGCGCACGCTATCATCTTATCACTGTACTTACCACGAGGGCTGGACGTCTGAGGGTGAGTTCTGTTTTATTGCCCCTTTGCCACCCTGTATCCCAAACCCACTCGTGCTCAGTCCAGCTTCCAGCTGATGTTCCCAGGTCCTGCAGAGATGCTGGATGAGGTTGTCAAAATCCTGCCAAGGTAGGGAAGGTGTCTTACCCTGTCCTCAATCGATAGCCTATGTGTTGTGGTGGTGAGAGGAAAAGGAAAATTTTCTGCGCTGTTGAAATGAGGTCAGATCTTAGGCATGGATTACAGCAAACTATTGCCATCTTTCAGATATGCTCAGTTCTGTGTTTGGGGTCTCCGAGAGGGAGAGGAGGCTTAACCCAGAGATGTGAATGCAGCTGTAAATCTGGCCTCCTGTCTTTATTTGTTCTTCTGCACAGATATTCCCAGGCAGCCAAAAGATGTATTGTTATTGCACAAATTTGTTGCTTAATTAAAGTTAATCTGATTAAATATGAATGCTTAAATAAATGTATAGTACTAACTACAAGAATAAATTACATTGGAAAAATACACATGCAAGAAAAAAGGCATTTCTACCTAGAGTGTGTGTCTAGTTTGCGTCACTGTTTGACCAGAACAACTAATTAATCCTGGGTCACAATTTATAAGCTATTTTGTACGCTCTTCACTGGCAATGTATGTAATTGGCATATGCCTTTCTCTGCAAGCCTCAGTTAGCAATTATTTTGATAACATGCATCAAAGCTTTTGATTGATAAACATGACATGCTTTTATTCTAGCAGTCACCATCTATTTTAATTCTTTGTGTATTTGTAGACGAGGTGTGTAACGTGCAAGGGATCCCAACAGAGGCTAAAGCAGCAAAAGAGATGCCGGCTTTGTTCGGGTAGAGGTCGCAGAAGGTACGGTGGGCTCCTCTGCACATCACTTGGTGTGCCTCTGCTCGGAGCCTATGGCTTCCCTTAGCCCACACGCACCCCCACAGCAGAGTGGTTAGTCATCCCAGTCCCGCTGGCCTGGTGGAGCTTGTCAGCTGATGGTCTGCTGGAAGGAGGAAAATACTGGAAGGTTGGTAGGGGGGAAAAAAGCCCTTCATTCAGTATGTCTGAGCCAAAACGACTCCACTTGCTGCTGGCAGAGGGTACGGTGCCAAGCTGGGGCATGATCTTACACGCCTGTGTGCTTATTTTTATTTTCTACCATGGAGATCACCCAACAGATAAAGCAGTACAGCAGTAGCTTTATTGTCCAGGAAAAATGGTCAGAAATAGCCTTTTCCCCACTCCGATTTTTAAATGAACTTTCATTTGTAACATATATTGCTCATTCTGTGTGGCCCACCCTCAGCATTCAGAACCCAGGTTGGTATCCCAGACTTGTGAGAGAAGCTCTTAAGCATTTGGAAATGGAAAATACAATAGAAATGGGGGAAAAAAAACCCAAAGAAAATAATTTTTTTGCTTGCCTTTCTTCCGTCTCTTTCACCTTTCTGTTACAAGACTGTCGCAATTCCCAGCTTCTTTGGGAAACTGGAGAAAGCTTTGGGTTTTCCAATGAAAGCAGTTTCTTGGACTTTCAGCAGCTGCAGCAGGAAGGAGGCTTCGAGTCTCTCCAGGTCCATGCTCAAGCGTCCATCCCGGGTCTTGGTGGGCTCTGCTGGGCTCAGAGCCTGGGGAAGGGTGGTGGGATGGGGCTGGAAGGAACCAGCCTGCAATGACAGCAGCAAGTTTCAGGATTGCTCTGAGGTCCAGTTCTGCAGTGCCTGGGTGGGGTTTGGCAGGTTTCATGGCCAGCGCAGCCTGGACAATTATTACCACCTTGTTTTTTTCCAAACATCAAACTTAATAGGCTTAAAAATTATCTTTAAGTGACAAAAAAGGAAGGCATGGTTCTAAAACTGTTCTGTTTATGTGGCTCCATTAAGTTTAAAATAACAGAGATGGTATCGTGCATAATCATGGCAGTCATTTTAAAGCATGAATCCACTGGGGCTAATGATGTCTTGAAGAGCCTTAATGAATCAGTTGTTAACTGCTGCTAATCTGTGTTGCACTGATGCAATCAAAATGCTCCATGCATAAGCATATGCCTCCTGCATCTGTTAGAAGCACAGGCAGCAGCGTCTTCAAAGTGACACTCGCCTTCCTACCGTTGTGTGGGGAAATTGTGATTATCCTTAATTAGAGGTACAAATACATTCTTTGACTAATTCCACATTTACAAATAGTTTTGAAGCTGGTGTTAGTCATTTGTTTTCCCTGGCAAATATGTTATATCCCTTGAGTCACAGACCGGGGGAAAATGTACGTGCGGTGCATATGCTGTCATTGACTCCTGTAGCTGCTGACCCAGCTGATCTACACAAACAGTCTGAAACAAATCCCATGCTCAGGTTTGCACGCCTCTGGAAGTGGTCAGTGTTTAAAATCCTGTTTTAAATCCCTTTTGTTGCATCCAAAGGTGCAATACCTGTTCTGGCTGGGGCAGCAAGACCTGTGCGACCTGTCAGGGAGAGAAGAAGCTCCAACATTTCAAGCAGCTGGTGATAACCTGGTAAGCAGCACAGGTGAAGTTCAGAGCTTCTGTTCCTGGTTTTAGTGCAAGGCTCGGGAGCGAAGCTGGGAGAGTATTTGTTGCCTTTGCTCAGGCAGAAACAGGGGCTTAGAGGGGGCAGCTTCAGTCCTTAGTGAGGCAGCTTGTCCATGGGGTGTGGTGGGAGCAGAAGCTCGTAGGGGTACAGGGTGGTCCAAGGTCACCCAAGTCAGGAGTGGAGATGGAGGGGTTGAGCCCCTGCCTGGTACGAGCTGGGGCAGCCCCAGCCCGAAGCCCCTGGCTGCTGGGGTGACATGGGGCAGTGGCTGGGCTCCTGGCCGGGGCTTTAGCGATGGTCCGAGGCTGCTGGCTGTGCTGATCTGGGGCTTCCCATTTGGGAGCTCTCGTGCCAGGGAGAACAGATGGGGACAAAAAAGGCCTTAGCTTGTGAGGTTTAGGAAAAAGCCACTACCTGCCCTGCTGGGTGCTTCCTGAGCACCTTCCCATTTTTGTACCAAATGTCTTCAGTTACCCTGTGTGAAGACCTTAATCTTTGAAAACACCATCTCTGTCCACCCTGAGAGGTTGGAAATGGCCCCAGTCATGCCCATCGCACTGGTGGGACTGCTGGGGGCCCCAGCCCCAGGGCTGTGCTGCCCCAGACAAGCACAGCTCTGCCAGACCTGCAGCTCCTTTGGAGACCATCATCAGGCACTAACAACGCCCATGGCCCCCAGCTAATAGAGCAAAACGGGCCACTGAAATAGGAGCTGTGGCTTTGGGAAGGGAACGTGAGACCTTTCCTGCTGCAAGGACTTAGAAGTTGTAGGGGGCTCTGAAAGCCATAAGGCAAGGTGATCACCGTGGCGGTCTGGTTTCAGGATGCAAGAGTCATCCCTGGTTGTTGCATATACAAAGTTATTAAGAAACTAATGTGGGACTACACAAAGGCTAGGCAGGCATGATTACTGTCCTCGGAAATCAGGGGGCACCCAAGCCCCAAGTTGCACCAGGGGAGGTGCAGACTGGATATTAGGAAAAACTGCTTCACTGAGAGGGTTGTCAAGCACTGGCACAGGCTGCCCAGGGAAGCGGTGGCGTCACCGTCCCTGGGGGTATTTAAAAGACATGTAGATGCGGTGCTTAAGGACATGGGTTAGTGGTGGCCTTGGCAGTGCTGGGTTAACAGCTGGACTTGATCTTAAAGGTTTTTTTTCCAGCATAAATGATTCTATTATTACTTGGGCATTTAGAAAGAGCCTGGAAATAGCTCAGTGCCCTACAACCAGCCTCAGATCGTTCAGTTGCTTTCCCGCTCTCTTGCAGGAAGAACAACATATTTGAATTAGTTTCTAAGCATCATCTGGATTTCCCAGGGGAGCTGCTCAGCAAAGTCAGTGGAGAGAATATATTTAAAGATGAAAATGTGGTGGTGAGTGTGGCTCTTGGGGCCGGAGGGGATCCCCCCCTGCGCAGCTTTGAAAAAGGGAGAATGTGATGTTCCCAGTTCACATTTGTGGGACACAGCTTCTCCCATTTCTACAGTCAGGAACTGTAGAACTTCGGGAGCAATGGGATTATGGAATCCAGCAAAAGTGGGTCTTTTTTCATCCACAGCCACTGGGAGATGGTGTCTGTGCTCCTCCTTGCGAGGGCACTGGGGTCAGGGAGCTCTCGGGCTGGAACAGAGATGCTTTGGCCAGAGCAGGGGTATCTTCAGGTGACCTGTGCAGTCTGATGGTGCGGCACCAGGACCTCTGGGTGCCTGCAAAAGTCTGTGCAAAACAGTCTGAGAATGGCTGAAGCACAGCGCTCTCCCACAACCAGTGTCATTTCAGTTCTGCCCAGTCTTTAGCTTGAGGTTGTGGGGTTTTTTTTTTCTTTTCCTAATGCTATTGCAACTGAGTGAGGATTCAGTTGTACCTTTTTATTACTTATTAGTTGTTTTGAAGTAACCTGTAGAAACCAGCCATGTACCAGGACTGGGAGATGGCACCATGCAAGAACAGGCCAGATCTCCCCCAGAGAGCTATTACTCAGTGTCATGCACCTGTAGTGAAGATTCTGCATCTGGTGTTGCAGAATTCCTTTGGGATTTGAATGATGCTTTAGCATCTGAGTCACTCTCCGACAAATGCATTAAAATCAGTGGGCTTCTCACATAAACAGCCATCACTCCTGGCTATGTGAGAAGTAGCTGCATTCATGACCGGTTCTGCTTTGCCCACAAGCCCAGTATTTCTTCTGTAAATTGTCCACATGCTGGGGAAACAGAGAGGTTTAAAAGACCTTTCAGATTTAACAGTGCTGTGCTACTGGAGGATGGTGACAGTGGACCTTGTTGGGGCGCAGAGTCACCTGGTGCCAGTTTTTAACCAGCCCGGGCACAGCAGCCTCCCCCCGCGCTGCACCGGGCAGCACTAGCCTCTGCCTGCAGAGGCACGGTCACTGTTTTTTACATTTCTACATTTTTCAGGGTAGGATGGACATGTCTTTGGGACTTTGAGCTCGGCAGTTGTTCTGCATGTTTCCATTATATGCGCAGGTCTTTCCTTGTGTGTGCCGGTAACAGGTGGGATGAATATATTTGTGCCAGACAAATAGAGTCTCTTTTGACAGCTGGGTTTATTTCTTGGAGGTGTACCCCACCGTCAACTTTCCTGAACCCAGGATCTCCCTGGCCTCGCAGCGAGCCATCATAGAGCACAGAGCAGCCTTTGCCGCATCCTCCCGCATCCTCCGGCAGGTAAAGGGGAGCTCGGAGCGGGGCCACCCCCATGTCCCCCCTGCCTGCTGTGCACGGGGGCCAGCTAACGATCGATTAGTTAGCTTGGTTAGACACAATCAGATGTCAAGAATAGCAACCAATCTAATTTTTTATTTAGAGGTGGTCTTTAGCAAATGAAAAAGAAATTCTAATTATCACAGAAATCTTAACTATCAAGTGAAATACCAAGGAAATAATTTTTTAGAAATGTTTTGAAAGATGTAGGCAACTGTGGTTATTATTGCTCCTTTTACCTTTTCAAAGCCATGGCAAACATTATCTATTACTACTATTTTTATCTTAGGAGCTAATTTTGAATAAACATTAGGATTCCACTCCATCTGATTCTCACTAGAGTGTCGCAATCTCTGTTGCTATTATAAATGTGATTGCAAATGTGAACATTTAGCTAGAACATACTGTCTTTTCACCCACAGGAAAGAGAAGGTTTCATGTTAAAAATGCAAGTAAACTGAAAGACCAAAATAAACTTAAAGGGAGATGGTTTGATTTTTCCATGCAGTCTGTCAAAACCAGCTCTTTGGCAAATATCTGTCCTCCAACTTAATTCCAGCCTATAATTTCCACTTCTCGGCATCAGAGGCAGTTTGCTCACTAGATTGCTGCACAGCAGCCAAAGCATCCTCTAGCTGTATAGGAAAGCAGGTGCCGAAACCCTCCTGCCCTGCCAAATCGTGGTATTTGTACCGATCCGGGCTGCCTTTTGCCGGTGCTTTTCCCACCATTGAATTTTTCATCCCCTCTGCTTGTCGTTGGATGAAGTTCTGCCCCTTAATAATCAGCATCTTTTGGAGAAAGCCAGGGAGGGAAGTCTCTTCTTTGTTGCTTGGCTGATGCTATTCTGGCTTCTTACAATGCTGGCCATGTGTTGGAGGTAACGTCAGGACCACCGATACCCCCTGGGTTATGGGGGCTGGATCCCGGCAGGCTTTGCTGGGCTCACAGAGCTTTCTTTAAAACTGAGACCCTGCCCCCGTAATGGCAGCAGGAGGTGAGAGCCAGGGTGGGCACCCACCCCTTGGCTCCGTGCGGGATTGCCCTGGCGCGGTGCCCTCCTGCTCTCATCCCACAGGGCCGGCGCGTGTCACCGGGTTGGAGCTGGTGGCAGTCTGGCTGGTCTCAGGTGGCAAACTCACCAAAGCTTGGGTTTGGCTGGCGTTGGGGAAAGGCAGGAATTGTTCAGCTTGTTCTGCAGAGAAAAGCAAGGAGCACAGCAGTGCCCTCCACAAGGAGGTCAGGGGCCACCCGGCACTGGTGCCTGTAACTCAGCCATGAGTGATAACTACCAGGTAACGAGATGAAAGCAGTGTCCTTCCCCCTCAGACACGGAAGGGAGCAGAGTAGCAGGGGTTAAATCTGCAGCAATTCCTGCTGCAGTAACATAGCACAATGCAGCCCATCACCCAATGTCCCTTCCTGCTTCCAAGGGACAGAGGTGACGCGTGTCCACAGTTCAGCACCAACTCCCGTGTGTTGTGTGCTGGTGCACACCCAGAGCCCTGCGGCATTCCCGTGTTCCCAGGGAACCGTGTTCACACCAGTGGGATGGGGGCAGGTGCTAACGCACCGAGGGCTGAAAACAAGGGCTTACAGGGTTTAAGGAATTAGCTGAAGTATAAATGCAGTAAAAGTGGTCTAGTGTGCGAGGGCTGGAACATGCTAGCTGCAGCTGGGGAAATTTCTGATGGCTGTAGTGATGGGCTGGTGGATCTCCGTCAGATTTCATTCTCCCCTTCACAAAGCAGGAGCTCTCTCGGACCTGTGAGGCTTGTGGCTGAAGCTGGGGCTTTTTTCCTCCCTGCACATGTTGGTCTAAAGCAAGACAGAGCATCTGCTCCGAGCTGCAGGTTTCATGTGAGCTCTTCCTTTCTTTTTCCAGCATCAAACGACTGAGCTAATCCCCACCACAGAAGTCCACTACCCGTGCTCGGGGAAGCCTTACCTCTACTACATCTGTGGGCTCGAAAACGTGGCGTACGCGCTGGGCTACCCCGAGAGGTGCTGCTGTGGCTGCGCCGTGGTCTGACAGTCGGCGCTGGCAGAAGGGCACATTGCGGCAGCGAACACCCGGCGACCCTGCACCCATAGGGATGCTCCAGGACCTTTCCCACCGCTCCAGGTGTGCTCGCATCTGCAGCAGAGCGCTGCAAACAAAATGGAGAAGGGGAAGCAAGCCATGACATCCCTCCCTCCAGATCACGTGTATCTCTGAGCCGGGGCCAGCTCCAGGCATCCCGCTGAGTGCAGGATTTGGGTAAATACTTCCCCCTGTAGATGTTTTCCTTTCTTGTTGCAGTGCAGCGTCATTAGGGTGATGCATATTGACAGAGACATTTTCAGTCCGGCTATGCAGCTTATGACTGCTGCCTTCCTTTCCCCATTCTGTTTGTCAGTTTTCCAGAGTTACTACATAATCTATAATGATATATTTCAAAATCTATCCAATTAAAAAACCTAACTTTTAAGGATTTGATATTAAAATACGCAGTAATGATGTCTGAGGAGTGGTTGTACCAATACACAGTTACTGTCTCAGAATAAAAGGCTGCAGTGGTAGGTGCTGCGGGCGATGTCTTGGCAGCCACAGGGATGGGGAGAGCAGGAGGGTGTGAGGGGGAGGACATGGAGTCACCCCTGTGCCCGTGGGCCGGGGGGGATGAGCTGTGCCCCAGGGGACAGCACCTGCTCCTGGGCCTCATCCAGACAAGGGGCATTGGCTGAAGTGCCTGCAGGAGGCAGTTCTGCCACATCTTCCTCTTTTTCTTTTTTTTATCACCAATCTTGCAACATTTATCTCAGAAAAGATTGCAGGAGAACGTTGGCTCACTTTGGGTTTAAGGCTAATTTGATTTAAGTGCAAACACTTGTGTTTGTAGTGTAAAGCTTGAGAAGCTGAAGCAAACAGACCCTCAAAAGTTCAGAAATGTGCAGGCAAATATGCAGAAAGATACTAACAGTCTAATTTAAAAAACAAACTTAACAGCTCTCCTTTTCCGTGATTTTTTTTTTGTTTGTTTGTTTGGTTTTTTTTTAACAGAGTTGTGCTGTGTGGGGCCTAACAGAGGGGTTTTGCATGGGTGGTACTGGCTGCCCCCAGCAGACTGCTGAGTCCATGGGGATGTGTTTGCCTGTAGCCTGATGCTCTTGTCTGTGGTGGGAGTGCCAGCTGAGTGAGCAGGCTGTCACAGCCAAATCATGGTAGAAACACCACCTGAGGGCTTGGGGAATTTTTAAAAGATAAAGACCCGTATGTTGGCTTGAATGGGCATTGTAAGGGGTGAGAGTAAGGAAAAAAATGGCTGGGGAAAGATGTTTGGCAGCCAACGGATTTTTAACAAGTGAGTTGAAAATTACTTAGTAAAGAAAGTGTTTTCTAATGTTATTTCTATAATGAAAAAAACATGCAATTTCTGCTAATGTGTAAGCAGAGAGGATGAGCTTTCCTGATTTTGCTGTGGGGAGAGACACACAGGGCTCTGGAACAGAGGGATGCGCCCCTGCGTCAGCCCCGGTGCAGAATGCCTGGAAGTGACAGGTTGTTTCTGGCAGATGCATCTAATGCACTTTTAGTCTTGTCTTACTTGTGTTAAACAAGTCCCTGGCCTGTGTAAGGCTGGAAAGTGACCTGAGGAGCTGATCCTGCCATTAATCATACTGGGTGGCCCACACAGTGCTGGGCAGTGGGTGCTGGCATTGGTGCTGGGGTCCCCTGGAAAGCGCTGCAGGACCCCAGGCACCACTGGCCACGGTCATGCAGAGCTCACGTTGCTCGTGTGCGGGAGCTTCGTTGCAGTCTCTGCAGCCAAGCCAGGGCTTGGGTTTGTCTTGTTGGAAGGGTTAAACCTGGGTGAGAGCTGAGCTGCAGCTCCCCCAGCACTGCTGCTGCACCCCCGAGCCCCTCCACTTGTGGCTGGGCAGCAGAACTTGCAGGGAAACCAGAACTGCTGTGCATCGGCGTAGGAAGGGGTATGACGGTGCACCTGCAGAAAGCAAAGGGTTGAGAAGAAGAACCACATCACAGAGCACATGGAAATGGCCGGCAGGGGAGAAGGGAGGTGCAGGGGTGCTCAGTGCCGGGGTGCTGTGGGACTGTGGGCTGCCCTGTCCTACAGCAACCTGGCTAGCAGGGAAGTGTAGCTGGCAGCCATCGCACAGGCAGGCCCGTTCCCGCTGGACACGAGGCTGTCAGAGGGTACCGTGCCGGTTTAGACGTCCACCTAACACCATCAGGGCAAAGAAGAAAGAAAGGTAGGTGCTTTTCTGCTGAGCCACCAAGAGAGAGGGACCTGGCAGAAGCAATCCAAACAGACTAAATAGTCATTGGGCCAGATTCCTTCTGGACGGAGCAGTTGCTAGTGGTTGTTCAAAAACAAATACAAACCCCACTTTGCTCTCATTGAGTCATTCTTGAAGCATGAGACAAAATTCATCCTCCCTGCTGCTGCCACCAGGGTGGAAAGGGCCAAAGAGTGCCCCGACACTGCCATGGCAGCTGATGGGCAGAGGGACGGCTGCTCAGACATCCTGTCTGCCATATCCCTGCATATCCCAGCGGGACCGGGGCGGGGGTCACTTGCTGCAGGAGGGCATGGGAGGGGGAGAGTGGGGCCATCAGCCCCTCCTGCACCCACTTGCTGGGCTTCTGTCCCAGTGCTGAAGCGTTGCCCAGGCAACAGGGTGAGCATCCTGGATGAAGGCACATGTGGGCACAGGGGACTGACACCTAAAGCCAGGCACCACCTCCCCCCCCATGACAGCCTTGGGGTGGCAGTCCTGCCATTCCTGGCCTTTTATTAATAGAATTGTAACTATTTTTAGATGAAAAATAAATACAATCCTGGCTCTCAAGCCACGCTTTTCAATGCCTGATGAATGAACAGGACCTCTTTCACAGGAAACTATAAAATTCCTGGGGTGACGGCTTGCGTCTGCCGGAGTGAAGGGAAGCAGAGTTCTACGCTCGTTCCGCCTGCCAGCCTGTGCTCAAATGTCTTCACCAGCAGGGAGGGCTGGTCATTACTGTTATTAATAACTGCACTGCTGTGTTTATTATCAGCACTGCATGGGAACGAGGAAAGAAACTTGATGACGCTGAAACCCTTATCCTGTGCTTTAAAGAAAGCAAAGCTTTGTAAGTCCCTGCTAGGTGAAAGCAGAGGAACCCTGGCCTGGCTGGACCACCAGAGATGCTGTTTAGGACCAGCACCCAAGGGTGGCCATTTTCTGCCATCTCCACCCCTCGTGTTCCCCAGCACCATAACGAGGGATGCTGGGGGGCTTTGGCTAGTTCCTTAATTTGTCTTTATGGACTTGCTGCCCAGGAATTCATCCACCGTGCTCCTGAGCACACCTGCCCTGTGTGCCTGTGCAGCTGCCTGGGGTAACAAAGGCAGGCTGCAGCCTGAGCACAGCTCTAGGGCTGCTTAAACTGCCTGCTCCTTCAGTCACTGCAGCATGTGTCTGAGGAACCTGGGAGAGGGCTCATCTGTGACCAAAGCAGCAAAAATGCTGCCAGGTAAGTCCAAGGTCTCTTACCACTCCCCTGCCCCCTGAGGGTTTACAAAACAAGTTCAATCTTTTGACATAACAGCCTCTAAATGCAATTTCATCTAATAAATGTGATAAAGTGGTTGCAGCGACCATACTTTCAGCTCATCCTTTCCTGCTGTTGGTGGCAGGGCAGTGCAGCACTGCATAAGACAGGAGGGGGATGGATTCCCAGTGGGTTTGGCTGGGCTCCACACGTGGACCCCCCCTGCAGCCCCCCTCCACAGCTCCATCCTGCCTCAGAGCCCTGAGCAGCCTGAGAATTCCTCTATGCCAGGAGGGATGAATTCTCGCACCAAAGCCTACCATGTACCCTCCATCCCCGGGAGCTGCAGGCAGCAGCACCGTGGGGTCTAGGGGAAGGAGCTGTGTGCTCCCCTTTCCCCCTTCCTCACTTCAGTTTAGCGTCCTCCTTGTGCTTTTGCTTCTAGCACCTTTAAAATAACATTTCTTCTATCCGCTAGAGCAGGTTCATTGCTTTACATCAAAAAGCCAAAAGCATACTCAAGAAACTCTTCAAAAAAACAGTATCTTCCCAGGAAAAAAAATTCTCCCTGCATTGATCTGTCCATCTGTCTTAGCACCAAGATTCCTCACATACTGACCTCCTGACACAGCCTGCTTTTGTGGAGAAACCCACTCTGAATTAAGCTGCTTTTTCTCTCATCTCACTGGGTCCTGGACATATTTTTCCAGTGTCTGAGGCTGTGAGGCCTCTCATGCTCTCAACATGGTAATAACATATCTGGCCACTGCGCTTGCTAATCATCAGTCAAGCTCCCATTTTAGGCCACATTTTCACTAAAATGCTGCCTTATTTGGCCTTTTCCTCCCCGCGATTCCGGTGACATCACCCAGCAAGCAGCCGATCCAGCTATTGCCCCAGCCAGACCCTGCGCAGCGGAGCGGGGAGCTGCTGTGCCGGGGGGAGGCGGGGGGCACGGGGCCGGTGTCCCCTCCCGCCAGGGACCTGGGGATGGCACGGCCGTGAGCCCGAAAGGCAGCCCAGGCAGCTGCGGGGTCTGTGTTTGAGTGAGGCTTTAAACCTTCCTCCACAGCTCAGAGCCTGGGATGCGCTGGGGCTCTGCTGCTGGCATCTGCCGGGTTCTGCCCCAGCACCTGGGGGTGGCTAAGTGAAAATCCACCCCCAAGGCACCTGCTGAGCCCCCCCTTACACAGATCTCCATCCCGCACGGTGTTACAGAGCACGGCAGCGACAGGGGTGCCACGAAGTGCTGCTGCCCTGGCAGAGCCACAGCTCAGGTGATGGGTTCTGCTCTGAACCCTGCGCCCCCGAACACCGCTGCTTACCGAATAATCCGCACGAACGACGCCCCCGAACACCGCTGCTTACCGAATAATCCGCACAAATGACGTCAGAGCGTTTCCAGCCTCACCAGAAGGTCACCCCTGGGGTTCCTTTCGCTGTCCCACTCACAAAGCCTCGCAGCCTGTGACCGCTCGGCAGCAGGTTGTTCTGGCCTGGCAGCTCCAGCTGGAAGGGGAGCACCGCTCCTGCCAAATATGCGACGATGAGACCAGTGTCTTAATTATTTACCCCAGGGAAAGAGGTGTTGTCCCACGGGACAAGCTAGGAAACTGCTACCGTGGATGTTTGCAAACAGTGGGGCTGTTCTCCATGCTGGTGCTCCCAGCTCTGTGCCCAGCAGACCCAGTGCCACGTGGCACAGCCTGGACGGCACAGGAGAGCTGGCTTTATTTCCCTGGGATACCTTGGGACAACCGGCTTTATTTCCTCGTTCTGGAACTTTCTTCTTGCCGTGTCAGAAATTCACAGCCCAACTCTATAAATCTCCTTTTGGCTGAAACCCCACTATAAAAAGAAAAACCTGTGCCAAGAGCTAATTAGAAACAAAAGAAGATTCATTTTGAAAAACCAGATGAATTGGGATATTATAGGGTTAGGGATATTTCCTAATTGTGTAAACCCAAACAAAACAAAACTTGTATATTAATGACTCCTAAGAGATAAAGCGATTTATTTTACTACATTTAAGAATTAATCTGAGTCATCTCATTACAAGAGGTGGTTTTGCTAGCTCATGTTGCCAGTATTTCTTGCAATAAAATGGCCAAGGGCTGTTCGGTTTGGGATGTCCTTTGCCACTGCCTGGGACCAGACAGCTGGGGCCACGGTCACACAGTACCCACCCCTCATGGATGGTCCTTCACTCCCACCTCAGGAAACCCCTTTTTTCAGTGCCCCATACCTTGTGGATGATGAAACCGCTTGGGGAAGCATTCCAGGGAAAAGGAAGCAGGACAGCCTTGGGGTCAGGTTTCAGGTGGGGATGCAGGAGCTGATGCAGGTGCTGGTGGGGGATGTTCCTCTGGGCACCCATCCACGTCCCCTGCCACCAGGGCATGAGGGAGAGAGATGACAAAGATAAAGCACATTTTCCAGTGTAAGCTGCTTTAACTATTTATAATGAGAACCTAAAGAGTGGAAAAACAAAAATACCAAAAAACCCAAACATATTTGAGGCAATACTCATGAAGCAGCAGTAAAAATTGTGGCCATCGTTTCGGTGACTCCATGGGTGTTGGAGTCCTGTTGACTTCTTGCATCTATTTTTGACATGAAACAGCTCAGATGGTGAAGACATCAGCTAGCCATGCTTGCCCTGCTTTATGAAAAAGAAGGAAATACCTCTCCCACATGGGAAGGGAAGGAGAAAAACCCCTTACAAGTGAATGCAAACATCAGCACAGGAAAATCTGCTGCCACCTCCACTTCCCAGGAGGGCAAATGTGCGCTGGGGCTGGCAGCAGGGCTGGGGGGGGTGGCTGCTCAAAGCCAGGCAGAGCACGCAGCAGCACATACATGGCCAGGGCAGCTCTTCAGACAGGAGCTCCAGAACGCGCCGCGCTCCGCAGAGGGTTCCGCAGCTCGCCTGGGCCGGTGGCTCTGTGGGGCGATGCTGTGGGGTGATGCTGAGGACACTCGGCAGCCACTCGTGCGGTACGTGGGCGCAGGCAGGGGACAGCAGCACTGCTGCTTGAGCCGCTGCAGCAGGCTGCTCGGGCAAAGGGCTCCATGCTGGGGGTTGCAGCAGGGTGCTGGGCTCTGGGCTCTGTCTAGCACACACACGTACCCAGCCCCACAGCCGTGCAGTTCAAGACCTGGTAGCAAAACATCAGTTGTAGGCTTGCAGTTCCTGGGAGCGCTGGGACCTGAGGCTTGCCCAGCCGGCTCGTTTGGCTGGGGGGCAGAGGGACCCCCTGCAGAGACACCCGGGTGACCAGGCTTTCTCCACCGTGCCTGCTAAATCAGCAGAAAGACCAACTCTTTACTATTGTGCAAGGAAAACGCTGATTAGACACATTCGGTAACTGACTGAAATGCAGCATTATTAGGCCTAGTTTTTCTTTTTTTTTTTCTTTTTTTTTTTTTTTTTTCCCCCGCTGGCCGCGTTACTCCATTTCCCCAGACAGATGACATGTTTATTTGCCTGAGCTGTAGCTGGGAGCTTGCACAGTCTTATCATTGTCAAAGCACAGCCTAGCAGAGAAGCGATTTTATCTTTTGCTCTCTGCTGTTTTTGCTCCTTCAGGGCTGCCCTTGCAATAGAAAAGTAATTAGCAATTGGGCAGCAGCTCAAAAGAGGTTGTGTGATCGTCTGTGGAGCTCCTTGCTTTCCCAGACAAACAAATGTTTCTAACTCTTTATTCTGTGTAGTTATTGGGTTCAAAATTATTATGAATAAGTTACAGGGCTTGCTATCATAAAAGAGTATGTTTTTAAGGACAAAAAATTACATTAATTGGTTCAGGCACTAAGAACATATGAAATAAATCGAATTTCGTTTTGGGATTAAGGAGGAAAATCTAGGGAGGCTCCAAGACAAATTTGAGAAAATATGATAGCTGCAGTTAATTGAAGTTTCAACCTCATTTTTTTCTTAACTGTTTGAAATATGTTTGCCCAGAATAGGGATCCCTCACAGAGAGCTATGAGTGGGGCTCACACATCACTTTATATTTGATACTTCAAAACTAACTGGAATTTTGCATCCAGCTGCAGTTAATGCAGTGCCAGGATATGTAGATTACTGTCAGGGTGCTATTTTTACAGGGTTTTTCGGCTCGTTCTCTTCCTTTCCAGTTCTCTGCTGGATTTTCCCCAGCTGCACAACCTGGCGGTAGTGCTGACAGGGATGCAGACCCCCACTCCAGTGCCTGACTGTGGCTCCTGGGCGTGGGGGATGGATGCTGCAGGGGCTGCTGCAGGCGTTGTGCGGGACTGGGAGCACCGAGGGTGCTGCTTCTGCCCACAGCTGGGGAGGCTCTGGGGGCACACACCAGCATCTGACCTGCTGGGACCACCATACCTTTGATCCAGCAGCTGTGGCTCCCATTTCTTTGCTTTCTTTTGTTTTGAATTCACAGGAAAATAATAGCACCCAGGTGTCCGGTGTCCGGTGCGTGGGCAGCAGCACCCATCCTGCAGCAGGTGCTGGCAGCGGTTCTGTAGCCTCATGCAGCATGGGGAGGACAGGTCGGAGGCATGCAGTAGCAGCAGTAGCAGCAGCAGCGGTGGCGGCTGCGTCAGGCCCTTTGGTAGCTCCTCTGCTCCCCGCTGCTCCTGCCTCAGCTCTTTTCAAGTGCCCTGCTGTCCCAGCTGTGGCTTGTGCACTTGCTGGCATTACCAGAGAAACATTTAAGAGCTGTATGAAGTAATAATGAAATTTTCAATTTTATACTAAGTGCCTTTAAGGAAAAGAACTCCTTTCTGCATTAAAGCAAACAGAAGAAGGGAGACGCTCGGCTGTGTTCACCCTCGGAGGCACGTGGTGTAGCAACGCTCCTATAAAGTTAGTGCAAAATGAGGAACCCGCCTCTGGAGCAGACCTTGGCAGGCTGCAAATTCTGTTTTATGCAGTAAATCAGAAGAAAAATTCTTTCATCAATCTTACTGACATATTTGCTCAGCAGACATTAAATATTGCAGTTAAAAATGAGAAAGCTGAAATCCAGCTGGAAGTTACCTGGAGCTCTGAAACTGCGATTAACGGCTGGGCGGTCGTGGGGCTGTTCCTTGCGAAGCGCGGGAGCAGCAGCTGCACATCGTGCTGCCTGAGCGGTCCTGCGGGGATGAGCTGCATCACATAATAACATCTGATGAAACGCAGGCTGGACCCCCTCGATGGTACCCACGAACTCCGCAGCAATCCCCAGCGCTGTGCGGCGGTGCTGGGTCTGCTGTGATCACCGACACGGAGTTCGTACCGTGCCTGGGCAGAGCCATCGGCTCGGTGCACGGCAGAGCCCCGCCGGCCGCGCCAGGGCTGGGCACCGGGGTCCGGCGGGTGCTGCTCTCCTCCAAGAACTGCACTGTGGCCCAACGCAGCCCCCCAGCTCGGGGCGGAGGGGCTGGGGCTGGCTGTGCTCTCCTTTTCTACCACTGTCCCCCCGACTCTTCCTGGGCTTTTTGTGATCACCGTGCCCAGCACCTCTCTTCCCCGTGCCCACCGTGCGGGTACCGGGAGCTTTTCACCTGCTGAGGGCATGCGTGGCCCCTGTGCAGGTAGACTGAGAATTATCTTTGCATGCAAATACAGATGTGAGCTACAAGGCAGGGGAAAGGCTTAAATTAAAAAGCGTTTCAGCCGTGCAAGGGCAAGCAGAAGCGGAAAAGGCGTTGATGTGCAAACAGCGAACACAACCCTAAACCTCCAGTGAGGGGCAGAGGGAGGTGAGAGGGCACCGGCAGACCTCCCTGCATCACCCCTGTACCACGGAGATCAAGGTGGAAGGCAACCCAGTCTCTGGTGGCTTCCCATGCCCCTGCTGGACCCAGCAGGGACCCCAGACCACAGGGGTGAGCAAGCCCACCTGCAGCGCCTGGGGTGGCCCTGGAGCGGAGCAGCTGGGGACACCGAAGGAGCCGGTAGAGCTGGAGGTTACTGGGACTCGGGCAGAAGCCCCACGAAAAGCTATTTGCAGCCACCTCACATGAATTTTTGCTAAAAGCAGCCGAAACAACAAAAGATGAGAAATCCCGTACCGCAAGCGAGGGGCTGGCTCCTGCACAGCTGCTGCAGACCCTGCCTTGTGCCCAGGGAGTGCCTGCGCTAGCAAGGGGGGGGGCTCTCCTAGGGCCTGCAATTAGCATTTAATACCGAGAGGCTCGTTGCCTGAGGCCATAGTCAGCCCTCTGAAAATATATTTTATTGGAGGCCCAAAGCGATGCAAGGGCTTCCTGTTACAACCAAATGCATCTGGTTTGGGTTTTCAGATTTATCCCTTGATCCCTGCCACGAGGGGCTGGTGCTTTGCCAACCCATTGTTTCTTAGCTGGAAACAGATGGTACTGGCTAAAAATCTGATGGTGTTCAAAACCAGTCCAAAGTATTTAATGTCAACCTGCTGGCCAGATGCACAGTCAGAGATCTGCCTCCCGAGCTCCCTGTCCCCTGGACAGTGGCTGCACCGTGGACCTGGGGACAAGGCGCATGACAGCAGGACCCACCCCCACCCCTGGCCA
>JAVJGJ010000047.1:23558621-23606688 GCA_035590215.1 Microhierax caerulescens | reverse complement strand
CAACGCCACTCTGACAGCGTAACCTCGGTGCAGCATCCCGAGCAGGGAGACTCACCCGTGTCCTAAGGCCCTTATCACCCTGCCACGGCCAGGAGAAGGCTTTACACCCCAGCTGCGCTCGCCAACAGGAGCTGCTCGCTCAGGGCTGTGCACAAGCCTTCCCCAGCTGCCTGCCAGGTGCAGAGTGGGCAGCAGCATGGCCTGGAAGATGCCCTCCATGCCAACGGGGTGTGAGCATCCCATCGCCCCCCGTCTGCTGCCTGAGTCTTCCTTAGTTTTTACTGTCTTTCTCCATCTGATGAGAAGGGACATCTATGTTCGAAATCACAGCGTAATGAGATGAGACCATCTCCTCATCTCACGATAGCTGTGATACAGGTGGCTCTCACCTGGGCTGCCAAGGCAGCCTGCACCAGCTCAAGGTCACGCACACAGCCAGACAGCATACAGTGGTCTTTGCACAGGAGCTTTTATTTGAAACAATGGACTGGACACAGCTGTGGCACAAGATGCTTTTCAAATAGTCACACAACACAGTCTTTGCCCTTAAGTCTGTTCTTATGATACACAGTCATCCTGGGAAACGCTTCCATTTTTATCCATTTTCTGGGCAGCCCCTCGGTTCGTTGCTCACAGCTGGCTCTCCGCTAGGCCAGCACACCCCTGTGAATTTAACTTTCTTGAAAACCAGAGCTCCTGACCTGCAGAAGGCAGCTGCAGCAGCCTCCTTCATTCTAGATGATAAACCATAGCGAAACACAGCGTAACGTCTTCACTTGGGGTTGAATCTCATGCTTACACTGAATTTCAGTATCAAAACCAAAGACTTGCGTATCTTTTGAGCTGTTAGATGCATTAATTTCACGCTTTTGCTCCTGACACTTGAGAGACACAGGATTTTGTTAAGCTGTTTAATTGCAGTAAATTTTTTAGCAGACAGTATTTTGCAAGCTGCAGAAATACCCGAAAGGTTTGAGTAGATGCCAGCAGTCCAAAAAGCCTGAAGCAAGCATGTGTATGCTGAAACAGGGACTTCAGAAAAGAATTACAATTTATAGATCACAAAATCAAAACCCAAACCAGAACACGATACAGTGGCATCTTTTTTCCAAGTAGCTGAATCAAGGCATTAGCGATGGAGGACTGTGTTAACAGAGATGGACTGTGCAAGAAGTTGATGCTACTATGTGCGGGCTGTGGTCACAGTTTGGTAAAATAAGCCCAACAGAAGTATGTCACCGAGGACAACCCTTGTACGTAAAGCGGACTCGCTCGCTCTCATTTGGAGGCTGCATCACCACAGGGGGGATGCTGGGGGTGACCACTCTGCTCTGGCCCTGAAGCCCCTGGGAGCAGGGACAAAGGGAGTGCCACCCACCATGGCAGGGGACAGTGATGCAGTGCTGGACGTGGAGGCAGGCCCCGGTCTCAGCGTTAGCTGTGGTGCCAGTGCTCCCTCCAAAACCCTGTCTGCTCCCCCTGCCTCCACTCTGACATTTCCTCAAGCTCCTACCGTGCACATTCTTCTGCAGCAGAGAAAATAAGAGCCACCTCTTCTCCACTGCCTCCCTTGGAGTCTCTGTCGGTTTAAGGGGATCCCCTTTCCCCACACACCTCCCTGCGCTCATTTTATCACAAACCCCACAAGGACTATGCAGCCAGCCAAGGCAAAGCAAACCAAAAACACCCAGGGAGAAGACTGCAGCTGCTGGCGAGTTCTCTGTGAAGGCAGCAGTTTAGTTAATATCATTTCACTTTTAGAAACTTGGATGTTCTGGGTTCCTTCCGCCCATTTAATTTTCTTCTAGACACCTGTGCAATGGCTGCACGCCTACCTCACAGGCAAATCACTCCAAGAGGTAACCAGCTACGTGCACAAATGGACACTGGCTTTCCATCAGGGAATGCTGTTCAGATGTTAATGCCTGTACTGAAGTAGTGTTTCATAGGTGATTCACATTATTCTTACACACTATATATACACACTATAGCTTACACAGAGCGTATGCACTTCTGGCTGCCTTAACACTACAGGGTTTAGAACAATGATGTGTCTTAAAAAAAATAATTACAAAGATGCAAAGACATTTCCCTTGCAATAAAATGAAGAAGAGGCAATAAAGCTAAGCAGTGGGCTTGACTTTTCATTCTCATTCCCACTTTACTTATAACCAAAGTGCCAGTATCCAAGGCTGAACCAAGTGAACTTTATTATTCCTAGCACAGCTTCAGGTCTACACATCCTCTCTCCACTTGCAGCATCTGACCAAATTTATAGAAACAACACTCTCAGGCACTCAACACATCCGTTGACTCACCCGAGAGATGGACAAACAGCCCGAGGAGCACGTCCACCACTATACCCTGCAACACACCTCTGTCACCCCTGCAGCTTTGCCTGTTGATGCCACCTTGGGATCTTCCTGCTCTGTTCCAGTAGCAGCATTTCATTTACTTTTAAATACCCCAGCATTTCCATGAATACCAACCACACAACAGCACAAGTCTGGACAAAGCGCAAGAGGCATTCACATCCCCACAAACAGGTATGTCTTTGTACCACATGGGTCTCGCTACTCAAAGACAGTGATGGCCCTGACCTGCTCCTCGCCAGCAGCAGAGCGGGGCATCCCTCAACACGTGCAGCAGAGTCCAGCCCACAGCTCACATGCTCTGACCCTGCCACAGGTACAGTTTCTCCCCACTCTTATCTGCAAGTTATTTTACCATATGCAAGCAAACATCCACAGCACGGAGCATGCTTTAAAGAGAAACCAGCGCCTTCTGTAGCAGAAGGAAAATGTAGCAATTGTGAGCTCCTTGCACACTCCCCTCTGCAAAAAATATTCCAGTTCTCTGGCAAATAAGGTAGACATTTAATATAAGAAAAAAGAGCAAGCACAGAGACATCTGCCAGCCTGGACTATCTGATATTTTCAGTGACTAACAGAAGCATCGCTTGATGTAGGGAACAAACACTGTCCGCAGAGACACACCACAAGATCCTGGGATGGTGGCACCCCTACTGGACCCAAGAGGTGACAGGGACCTTCCCTAGGGCCAGGAGAGCTGCGGAACAAGAGGCAGGGCAGAGCCCAAGGCAAGGGTGCTGCCAGCTCCAAGGGGAAGGTACGATTCCCCAGTAATCCGAGGGGGTCACTGACATATTGCAGGGAAAAACTGGCATCGCAGCTTTTCAGGCACACCCCCCCACACACACAAGAGAGCTTAGGCTGGAAAGCTGTTTTCCATAAAATTCCTCATCAAGCCCAGCCGAAATAAAGGCCCATACTTTAAATGCTTAATGACCTCCAGTGTGGTGATCAGAACACAATGTTGCTCTGTGGAAACACAGTTGCCTGCAATAACAGGCAGTCAGAGGCAGGAGGGAGGCCGGGAAGCCCGGTCGCTGGGACCTACCAGGAATGCTTTTGCATTCCAGCTACAGTCGGCTGCCCCGGGGCAGAGCTGCACACCCTTCCCATCTCACCAGGATTAAACCAATCATCCTGTGTGCCAACTCATTATTTTTACATTATTGTACACTCAGGAGGAGAAAGCTACAGCTGCACGTTGCTGCAATTTTATGTCATTTGCTTTCAGAAAGTAATCACTTGCGTTAATCAAATTCTTCAAACCTATTGCTTTAGCACAGTTGTCAGCAGCCTGCAATGTAAACTTCCAGTATGGATTTCAAAAAATAGGAACAACCCCTGTTTTTGACTGTAGGTTTAGTATGCCAAAAGTTACTTCTGAGATGTGTTGTTTCCAAAAGACTATTGCAAGATCTTAGTCATAAGAAGCTTGAAGACACTTTATAAAAACAAAAAACCAGCACAACACAAAACCTCCTTTACAGTCCCTCCTAGTCAGATACGCCATGTACCTCCCACCCACAGGCGTATGATCTTCCTTTGCTTCCTTCCCAAGAAAATATTCTCCTGCAAGCTGTATTGGATGCAAAGGGGGCACTTAGTTGCTTGCAAGTGAATAGCCAGGCTCTATTTTTTTTTTTTTTTTAACCTTCTCATTCTCATGTACTTGTCAAATGACCCCAGTTCTGGTGGGACCTTGGGAAGCCTGCTTCGCCCCCGGGCTGTTCCCTCCTCAGAGGCGTTTGCTTTTGCTGCAGGTTGTGCACAGGAGGCTGGTGTTGTCCAGAGTAAAGGGTTTGCCAGTCAGCAGCGTCTCACACTCCAGGCAGGCAAAATGCTTCTTGTGCCAGGCCATCCCTTCTGCCTGCTGGTAGTCCTCCGAGAAGATGATCTACAGGACAGAAAGAGAACTGCTTATTGCCACCATCTCGCCAAGTGGAGCATGGCAGGAGCAAGGAGAGCCAGTCCTGTGCCTCCCACCAAGCCCATTAGCCATGGAGGCCAGACTTTGGGAACAGGTTAATAAAAGGTGCGGAAAGCTCCTGAGCAACTGAGCCAGTCATGAGCTGCAGTTAAGCACTATAAAACCCTCAGGTTTGAAATGCAACTAGAGCTGATTGCTGCTCTGAGACAGATACAGTGTAGCTAGCTGAGACTGTAATTAACATCACGCTGCTTCACCCCATTATTTTTATTTTTTTAAGCACCTACAGCTCCCTGGGGCAGCCACAGCCCTGGTGACCAGCACCAGAAGGATGCTGCTCCCAAAGAGCATCCCAGGAAGCATGCAGGTGGGCGAGCAAGTTCAGAGACTTGTCAGAGAAGCCTCGAATTAGCCTGTGCCAGGACCCCACATGGGCAGAGGAAAGCTGGCTGGTGCCTACCTCATCGCAGCCGGCACAGCGTGGCCGGAGGCTCTCACAGTAGTGGCGCCCACACCAGGCAGCCCCACTCTTCCAGAAGTAGATGAGGTCGACAAGGGGCTCGGAGCACTGGCAGCACACGAAACACGCTGGGTGCCACTGCCGCGAGTAGCCCGCCCTGTCAGCATAGACCACCGGGCAGTCCCCTGGTACCGCCTGCTTGCAAGTCTCGCAGTGCTGCAACAGAAAGGCAGGGGAGTGAGCGTGGGGACAGGACAAATGACGTTTGGTGCAAGGGATGGATATTTACTTCTCAGACATACCGGTTCACAGCATCTTTTCAATGCATCATTCCTAACCATGCAGCTGGTAAGGAGCATGGATAGCCAAATGGAACAACACAATCCCCAAGCATGTCCTCAACGCTTCCCAATTCTATGCAGCCTAAAGGACCTACTGTGCTCCTGCTTTGACATCCCATAGCACCAAGGCAGACAGTGGAAACAAAACATTTAATCCCAGGACTGCTAAAATGTGTGGCTTAGGTTGGTTTTGTTTGAGCTCTTGTTCTGTGAAGGGAGACCAGAATAATAAAGCCAGCTGTATCAGCCCAGCAAACACACCAGTCTGAAATGAAGCTATAGAGACAGCGCAGCAAGGTGGAAGAGCAAGGAAACACTAAACAGCAGAGAAAGCAATGGTTGCAGCTTGAGAAAAGTGCAGGGAAAAACATTTCAGTGGTGTAGTAGGACTCAGACAACACAGGAAGCATCACATTGCCAACAGAACCAACATCTCCAAGTCTACTGCTCCACATCCTGCGCAAACATTTGGACAAGTGCTACCTATGGATGGTGTCAAGCTGCAGTTTAATTAAAAGTCACTATAAATATGTATTTACCAGTCTTAATCTGGAATACTGTTTACTCTCTTCCGGCCATATCCTCAGGCAGGTAAGAACGGCACTACCCAACTATCAGCTAAATACCTGGTCCTTGGGATCCCCCCCAAGCTAAAACCAAACTTCAAGAAAATCCAAAGGTTCTCCGGCAAGGAGTTAAGACATCCCATACTGTAGAAGTGCAGCATGTCAAAGATGTTATTTTGCACAGAGATTAGGAATTTGGTTCTTTTCTCACTGTTTTTTTAATATGTATGTCCATGCATAAGACAGATGTCAGTCTACAGATTGCAGCAGAGCGCTTTCAATTTATAACAGTCCATAGAGACAGAATCAATTTGGCTAATCTGAAGATTAATTGGCATCTATGCATATTACACACAAGACCAACTTGGTTTACTCTTTATCCGTGCCTGCAGAGTGATCCTGCGATTACTTAAGAGCAAGCTTTAAAGCTCTCCTCTCTGAAGCTGACAGCTGATGGGCTGTTATTTAAGTTTCCATTTACATCTGGATAGTCCAGGTCAGGCTAATAGCTTCTGCATCTGTGCTTTGTCACTCCCTAAAAGAAATGCTCCTAAGTAGCAGCTGGAGTCTCTTCCAGCAGAGCCCTTGGCTGCAGGGGCAGACGTCTATGAGCAATCTCCACAGCAGTCTGGCTAAGGCTTTTATGAAACCAAGATGCAGCGTGAGGCAGCTTGCGTGTCGCACGTGTTGGGGTTTAAGCTGCTGCGCCCAGCCAGAGTGTGTGCACAGCGGCATCCCCGCTCCAGGCAGCACATGGGCTGCAGGCTGGGAACTTCCCTCAGCTTAGACGACCACTTTGCTTACAAACACTCCAATTCAAGTCAACAAGCTTCTAAGAGGTGGGTAGAAGAGACACAAAAATAAAGTTTCTCATCAGAAGGTAAACCAACAGTTCCTGAGCTCAGGAGGACATTAGGAATGGGGCAGGGACTGAGGAGCAGGACCTCCCACGGGACAGCTGTGGTCCATATCCAGAAGAACACCACCCTGGATGGCATCACAGCCTGGGAAACCCTGCACTGGGAGTACAGGACCCTGCCATGATCCTCCCTGCTACGATCCTCCCTGCTACAACCCCAATAAAGCAGCAGCAGAAACAGTCCCTCAGGGTGCAGAGGGAGTAGGGTTTCTCCACGAGCAGTAAAGACAAGCTCCCCACTGTGTCCAGCCCCCTTTGCTAGTTCACGGCATGAGCACTACGACGACTCTTCTTTGCATCCTGTGAGTTTTCTTAAACTCCTTTTTCCCTTTACAAAGCAGAAGGCTACAGGTTTATTTATGCTCATCAAGTACCTTTTCTTTGTTTTATTACTATTATTTCTAGCACACCATGCCTTGTGCTATTGCCTTCTCCTCCGTTCAGTCTAGATTTTCAGTAATTGCCCCACAGTCCCTGGAGTGGTTCCATCATGCTGATGGGCATCTCCTATTTTACCAGAAAATCTAGTATGACAGGTGAAGGCAGCACAAGAGGACAGACAGAAAGTTTCCTGGCTTGGCTTTTCTGTGAGTCTGAAAGGGGATATGTCTGCTTACACTGCTCCCTCCACTGCGATGGAGTTCAGGCACATTTCTGAGCACTCCCAAAACCCAGGCCAATGAAGGAGTAACCTCAGCGCCGTGCAGAAGCTGTACTGTTTCTAGTCTGTATGAAACAGACCAAAACAAGTACGTGAAGCTGCTGTGCTCAGTGTGGAGCAGCTGGCAGAGCATTACTCCCGGCACCCTGTCAGTGCTGTCAGTGAGAGCAGACAGGCACTGACAAATTCTGCACCCATCATAAAGGACTCAAGGGTTGTATTTTTTCCTACACCCCGATACCTCCCCAAGATGATCTTTAAGGTCCCTTCCAACACAAACCACTCTATGATTTGGGTGATTTGGGCACCAGAGAGCCCGACCCTGCAGCTGCCTCCACACTGTCACCCCCAGATCCATCCATCCCAGCTTATCTTGCAGGATCTAAAAGCAAGAACAAACACAGGCAGCTTTCCAACTCTGAGCTCAAGTTTCTTGCCAATAAGAACTGTTAAAAAACCAACTTATTTTGCTGTTTCTTTCTATGGCAATTATTCACAGGTCTTTCCCTAAGCATCATAAAACTTCTATCCTCCTGTCATTTACACACTGAATCAGAAGTGGCTCTTCAAATTACAGACAGAATTACAGATTGGTACTCATTTTATATCTCCAACGTGTAGGGAGAGGAGTGAAGACTTTATTAGCAGAGTTACCAGAGATGATGGCCAAGAAAGCATCCCTTTCTCCTAAGCGGTTTCAAACTTGCTTTCCCCGCAGGCTACTATTTTCCAATGACTGGTCTCACAGAGGGTGCTCCCCAGACACCACAAGGCTTCTCCTAAGCACTCACTACATTGCTGGCCTCAAGCTTTTTGGGACAGTGGCTCATTTTGATCAACTGCTTTGGAATTCCAACACAGTGGCTTATAACACCAAAGGACTTTCCAGTTCTGAGGGGGTTAAAGATGATTTTATGCTCAGCGGAGAACATTCAGCTTGCAGGACAGAAATGGGGCCCCCCTCTGCAGCCAAGATGAGTTCAAAAAGCTGTTTAAGCTCAGATGGCTCTCTCAGTGATTTAGATCAGCCCTGTATGTTTTCCTTTACACACCAATTTCAACACAGCTGGCCTAGGTGTGCAGCAAGGTTTAACAGCCTTAGCACAGGGACCACACAAACACCCAAGGAAATCATTCTGCTTTGGTGCTTTCTGGGTTCATTCTCTTCTAGAGCAAGGGTAGTGGTCTTTTGTTAGTTGTGTCCCCATCTCCAGCCCAACCCCATACAACCTTCAGTAGGATTTGATGATCTTAAGGGTCTTTTCCCACCTAAATGATTCTATGATTCATAAAGCTATAGTTCAGACTCCCACTTAGATCTGAAATAGCCTGAAATCAAGGTGCTGGTGCCAATTAAGGGGTTTGGTATTCAGTAGATTCAAATCTGTGTCCTACTTCTGATTGACTCAAAAAAACCACTGCACAAGCTGCTCCAGAATCAGAATCTCCAAACTAAGCTATTCAGCACCCTATGTTTCCCCCTACGCCCTTGAACCAAAGCCTTCCTCATTATGGCAGTCATGCAGGACTGAGGGTGGGGACAGACATGCTCCCAGCCAAGGACAGCATGCCCTGGAGTGGCTCTGAGCAGGCTGGTGGCACTTACGGGGATGGCCTGCAGCACCCCAGGGAGCCGCAGTACAGGGAGGCTGGGGGAAGCTTCCTCAGGCTTGGGATCAGGGATCATATTTAACACCCAAGTTTTAGTAGACACATAGGAGATGGTTACAGCAATACAGAAGTACCTAAACCTCCACATCTGGAGCATGCTTAACTACATTTCAACCCTGAATACATCAGCAATATACATTAAAGCTTCCAGTGTTGTTGGCTTCATGCATGTCATCATTTGTCAGTCCCTCTACATCTAGTCTCAGTCTCCATATAGCTCATTTTACTCACATCTACTTTCAGCCTCACACATATTGCAAAGTGCTATATCTCATTTTTCTATGGCAGAACTTTTCTTCCAGGGCAGTCTTGTGAAAGCCAGTAGATATTCTGGAAGCACATTGCAGACCTTAGGACACAGTCCATTCAAATCAACTCAGCTGCACTAATTCCTGCACGTGAAGTCAAATTAAAACATGCAGTGCTTCATTAGAGGGGGAAACAGGAGGTCTGTGTTCAGTACTTCAAGAAACCACAGTACTTCATAAGCTTGCTGTGAATTGAGCTTCCCAGTGTGTCAGTCAAAGTGGATCTCCTGCAACTGCTTTTGAAGCAGTTCCATTTTTCAGCTAGCACCACGAGAAAAAAATGATGCTTTAAACTAAGGATAATAACATTGCAGTTATGTATGTATTTGGAAGGACAAACACAGTCTAAGTAAACCTTCATTGCTTTTAATAAAATATTTAATGGAAATCTTCCTTTTTTGGCCATTTTTTTTAGCTTAAAATTTTGTCCAATTCAGTATTTTATTGCAACAGTGAAAAACCTTTACTGTAGTGCTAGACTCAATGTCAGATGCATGTTAATAGAGAAGGCCATAGCAAGGGGAGACATTACCCAATATGGAATGAAAATGAAAACTGCTCTTAACATGTTACAATCTCAGTGCAGTAATGGCAAGAAAAATCTTGCCGTAAAAACACTCAGACGCCATTTTTTTTGCAGCTTTACATCCTCTTCTGCAAGCCACTCTCACAAGTGCCAGTATGAAATATATTCATTCACTGTTTTTTATGATAAGTATTTATTCCGCAACCACAATGGCCACTCCAGACAGTGCTGGAAGAATATAAATCTAAAAGGGTGTTAGGGAGTCTCAATCATTTCACTGTGGAAATGCATTTTTATGCCCTGAGACACTTGTGGTCTGTTCAAAGTTCCCCAGCTTGATCACAGCCCTGGGAGCACTATCTCCATGTTCACAGCTTTGCATTAATTAGACTGAGCCACCAACTCCTGTCACTTGTGGTCTTTCCACTCGCACTGGTCTGGAAGCCTAGCTGGACATACTCACTAACTCACAGTAAAAGTTTCTGATCTTGAGTATTGACTCACAATCATCCAGGGATATGTCATGCTCAATCCTTCAAAGCTGCCAACAATCTAAAGTTGCTGTCACCAGCTCCAACAGCTAGCATAGAATTTACTTACCTTGGTGGTTCAGCACAGCTTTTGTGGTGGAGGGAAGGAGATGGCACAGAGGAGGTAAGCCACCCCTCTTAGACAGACACTTGTGCACAGCAGGGCTGGCAGGAGCACATGAGGGTCCCACTGGAACATTTCACAGTGCTGTAGCAAAGCATGCTGCAATGCAGCTAAGTATTGCAGCGCTGCTCCGATAGTTCAAAAAAGCGCTGCAACAGACTTGCAGAAGCCCATAGGAGCAATATTGTGAACAAGGAACAGATAATCCTGACTGGTGCAACTTCCCCCCCTGCCCCTGCACACCGGGACAACCTGTTCCCTGAAAGCTGCCCAAACTCAGAGCAGCAGCAGGATGCCCCTGCCAGCCCACCCCATCACCGCAGAGCCCCACACTTACGTAGTGCCCTCCTGCCGGCGCACTCTCCAGGGCCCCATTGGTGGACTCGGGGAGTTTGCTGGCAGTGATGCTCTTGTCCTGCTGCTTCCCCTCCTCCTTCCCACTGCCACCCTGGCCTGGCAGTGCCACCTCCCCAACACCCAGTGCTTCAGCTTTGTACTTCTTCACAAAGTCTTCCATCAGCTTCAGCTCGCCCTCAGCAAGGCCACGGCACTGGGATGGGTCCTGGTCATACAGTGGGAGTTGTCTCATTAGCTGCCGCCGGCGATAGTATGCCCCATCTGTCCCTGCCACTGGCTGCATCTCCTTTGGGATCAGCTCCATGTACTGCATGGCCTGGGACAGAGAGAGCACTGTTACTCTGAGCCAGCGTTAGTATGCCCTATTCCAGGTAATTTGACAACAAGGCTGCTGAAACGACCAGAAACCCATAAACATCAAAACCCAAGACCAACCAGCTTTCTACTGCCTCATGACATGATGGGGAGAGCTCTGGGGAATGGGTTGGAGGCTGAACCAAGAGCACCCCCCATAGCCCTCATGGGCTGCATGCAGCATAGTTTACAGTATTGTTTTTAACTGATAAAAGGGGATCTTTTAATCTTAATATAGGAAAAAGTAGTCAAAGAGCAGTTGAGTCTATAGGTAACAGTCAGCTACCAACTCCGCCCAACTATTGATTTTGTGCTAAAGGGAAGGTGTCTGGTCACAGATGCCCTGCAACATGGAAAGTAAATGCCAAGAATCTCCAAAATAATATCTCCTATTCAACTGGCCACTATGCAACATCTTAAAAGCAGAGTAAACTGATTTTGCAAAAGGTCTGTCCCATGATGAATTAGCATTTGCAGGATGGCGGGGTCTGCACAGTTAACTTCTGGCCTGGTGCTAAGGGGAAGGGAGTTTCCCACTCAAGGCATTTTTCCTATTGTAGTGTGAAGAGCTAAGGGGCAGCCAGTTGGCTCTCTGCCATTCCATTTTAAAGACCAGCATCCAGCTGCATTAGATTTGTTTCTTTCTTGGTCAGCAGTCAAAACCTGAATTTTTAAAGAAGGTAGAGAAGCAATTAACCGTTTACTGTACATAGTCTGGTTCAGTATAGCTTATACATACAGAAAGGTTTGCACAACACTGAACAACTCATCACATCTCTAAAAACTTCAAAGCCAGTTTCTACCTCAGCTACTTTCAGCCACATAGCAGCATTGCATGGCAAGATTCCTGCCTGAAGATTCACAACAGCAAGAGATAAATGACTTAATGGAGGAAGGGCTTCTTCCCCATTTCTTGGAGAACATGTCAATATTGCTGCACATTATGATATTACACATCAACACTCAGTATATTGTGTCTCTGTGCAATGGCAAGATTCATACCCAGGATTTACTAGGGGGGGTTGTTGCCTTGTGGGAGAAGGTGCTGCTCAGAAATAGCTGGTTAGAGAGCTGCAGAATTCTGTAGAAGTGATCTGGTGCACAGATGGCTTTTGCAGAAGTGAGAAATCCTAATAGGAACTACAGAAGCAAGAGACAAGAATTGGCCCAGGCCTCACACAGGCACTGTCCCACAAAATAAGAATACTGCTGGTGGTACCTGACAACTGGAAAGAAAAGCAACCAAAGCCTCAACACTGTACAACCATAAATGTTAGGACAACATATGCTACACAGACTGTGCTGGCTTGGTTCAGTCACAGCAAGAGCTCTAGCAGAGTAGTAACATGGTAGGATCTTAATGGAAGAAATTCTTAATCCATTACAAACATGCCAAGACTAATGAACACTTACACCAGAGCTACAAGAATAGCATCGCACCAGCATGTGCATCTGAAGCATCTTGTTCCACTCCAGCACCAGACTCTCCATTGCCAATAGAAAATTTCTCTCCCGCTTTCAGCGCAGACAAGCAAAGTCTCAAGCCTTTCTTAAAAGTACAGTTGAAATGCTCAGCAGCAGGTTTCAATATCAAGGGATCAAGGAAATGCTCAAAGTTATAATTGCAGCTGTCATTAAATGTGTCCAGATAATAGGTCAGGGAAAAAAAAATTCAACCTGCCACCAAAAACAGACATGAAGGGTAATAGAAAGTATTTTCTTCTGCTGCTACCATGTATTATTATGGTCAAATGCTTTACTATGTTGCCTTAGCGCAGATAATTGAGGAAGAACATTTAAGAGTTTCAATGTTAACTACTGGAGTTTGGAGATATTTTATGATCTGTTTTTTTCCCTTTCCCCAAGGATCCTGAATATCTACTTCATGACTTCTCCAGGCACAGCTTAATGAAAACATACTCTGAACTTCCTCCTATTATTGGACCATCCACTTCAGGGCAACAAAATTAAAAACAATCCTAAGTTTCCAGTCTGCCTTCAGAAGGAAATTGCTGGAGTGAGCCAGTTATGCACTAAAAGCTTTTTGGCCCAAATCCTTTTGAAACTATCCTGAGAATGGCTGACATCCAGCATTTCTCCTATAAGTTTTGTCAAGCTGATCTTCAAGCCTACTTTTATCAAGATTGCCTTCAAAACTCCTGCATGTTGTTTACTGCAACCAAGATATCTTCCAGTCTGTTCAGGCACTATAAAGGGCTCAAATGCTTTCATGAGGCACGTACTCCCTGGGCATCCCCTTGCCAGCACTGCAGGAACCAAGGTTGCTGCTGCGGGTGGGAAAGCCGCTGGGCCCCCAGTACAGGGGGCCACATGCACCATCACCCCAAACATGCACTCACAAGGCTACAGGGTCAGGGTTCAGGTTCACAGAGAAAAAAGCAGCCCAGGAGCCGCAGAGTTCTGGCATCCTTCACAGCAAGGAGCCAACTGTGCCCCAAGGTGCCGGCAGTGCCGTGCTGCAGCCAGCTTGCAGAGCTGTGAAACCTGGGTTTCTGATAAATCCCAGGCTGGGCAGCACGCTTAATGAGCCGGGCTGGGTGGGAAGACTGCCATCATTGTTCTCCCCATCCCTCACAAGCTCCGGATTCCCCCCGGGGACCTGTGGAAGGCAAACACTGGTTAAACAAACATTCCTGCTGGGCCAGCGCCTACCAAAGAAAAGAGAAAGGAAGAGGAGGCTGTGAGCAGCTGCACTATGATGGAATGGCTGGGCAGTTGGGACGTGTGGGGGTCTTGGTCCCTCATTAAAGCCTAGTGGTCTGTTTCACTTAGCACCACAGGCCCCAGCTGCATTCTCAGCACAAACTCCATGCCACCTCCAGTCAGCCCTTCCAGGGGGGTAAGTGCAACTGAGTTTTAAGAAGAAACAGTCTGTCTCTTGGGTCTGTAGCTGCAATTTCACATTTGTTCCCCCAATTTTTTTTTTTTAAAATCTGGTTGCAATTTTCAGCAGCTTTAAGTTATTTGTTTAATTTGAAGAGCAAAAGCTGTCCACTAATGACAGTGTAATATATAATGTTTCTAGTACCACAACACAGTTAAAAGCCAGTTAAATGCCTTCCCCCCAAAATTGCTCTGCTGGCTAACACTTCCACATGCCAAAACCACTTCCATGCATTCCCACGCAGCAGTATTGCTCGCCCAGATGGAAACCAGCCACAGGAGGGAAGGTGGGGCTGGGGGCTTGTTTTGGGATCCATCCCTCAGCATGGGACCATGCTCCCCATCTCCCCTATATACCTTGAGTTCTGTTAAAAAAATATTACTGTTTAGGTTTTGTGATTTGGACCAGACTATGTTTAGCTGTAAGGAAAAAAAAATAATCCCAGCTCCAGTGCTGAATCTGGGAGAGGTTCGCCAGGCAGCAGCAATGGGCAGAGTTCATGCCCACACAGGCAGCCGCAGAGCTGGGCTTAGCTTTCCTCCAGGCTAGCACGCCTTGGCACATGGAGCTTTCCCGTGACTGCTCCCTGGGGAAGGAAGCTCTGCAAGCCTGCTGGGGACATGCATAGGTGGCTGCTACACTTCGGCAGAGGTGGTTGGATGGGCCCTGGGGCTCTGAGCCTACTGCTCCACTCTGTTGCCCTGGGTCACTGCTGGAGGATGTTCTCCACTGCAGCAATGCTCTTCGAGCAGGAGATGGGAGCCCTGAGGCACAGCCACCCAGCTGCCCACCAACACCAAGAGAAGTTAAACCCCCTTTCCTCTGCTTGCCCAGCAAATCTGAGCTGAAATTAAAGAAAACAGTATTACAAAGAAGTTAAGCCACAAAGGAAGCACTGTCAGCACACTGTTCTGGCATTCCTAGGGACACTCATGCAGCATTCAACAGGAAACCAGGCTGTGTTCTAGAGAGGTTCAGGGACATTCTGTGACTGAAAGGCACAAGTGAGCACTAGCTGCGCTCCTGGTTAATAAACCTGAGATGCCAGGCCTATTTTAAGACCAAGAATTTAATTACTATCTTAGCAAGCAAAGAAAATAATTACTATATTAAAGATGACAGTTATTTTGCCATTATCATTAAAGCCCATTTCTGTAACAGAATAATTTGCAAATACATCACTTAATTTAGGTACTGCATTACTTCTTTCCACATTGATTTAATTTCTCTGCTTTTGAGACAGACTGAAGCATAATTTCTGAAGTGTTTGCTGAACCCCCCCCTCCAGGTTAGGGGAAATCTCCCAGCTAGCTGCCTCCACCTGTGCTGGCTCTTCCTGGGGCAAGCTCACACCCATATCTGCAAGAGATCAGACTCAACAAGCAAGGCAGGACCTCCCTCTCCAACAGCGAGGTCAAAGCCCAGGGACAACTCCTACTCAAATAACTTGTCTCTCAGAGGCCCTGGGAGACAAGTCAAGACCTGGCATGGATTTAGAGGCATGGCGATGGGTGTCTAGAGTTAATTTGTTGTCCTTATGCAGGTCCCACAGCTTGCACAGCTTTCTGCCTCCTGGGGGTGTTTAGGAAAAAGACTAAATCCCAGCTCAGACACTCTGAGAAGGCCTGGACGAATGACTCCCACATCCAGCCTGGGTTTTTAGAGCACGCAAACACCTGTGTGGGCTGCACAGGCATTGTACAACTGGCAGGACAGCAGAGATGGGATCTCTCCTTAGCAATGCAGCGATGTTTTTATTAGACATGAACTTTGGTAAAGTAGCAAGTTTTCTAGTTGTAAAACCTGTTAAGACTTCTCCTAGAAAGGCAAGCAAACGTATAAAAACGCAAAGGCAATCCATTCCCCTCTCCTACCTACTATGGTTATTTACGGGGTTTTCCAAAATACAAAGTGTTATGTGCATTTTTTCTCTCTGAGGCAAACCAAATGTTTTACTGTTTTTCAAAAAAACTTCACTCCAGACCCAAGTTAAGTTCTCCCTTAAGTGATGGAACTACCCACCAAACACACCATGGATTGTCTTACCAGCTTCTGGGTGAGCCCTGGTGGAGCCCACTCGTACGTGATGGTGTCGAAGGTGGGGTCTTTCCGAGAGACAATGGGGTTGGTGATGATCATGCGGTTTCTTTTGTAAATGCGAATGCCATCACCTCCTTTCACCCGGGCAGTGAGCGTGGCATACTTGGAATCTGACAGCAGGCGCCCAATTTTCTGATCATCCTCCATGTCTGAGCTCAGGCTGTGATCCTCCTGGCTGCATTTGCATGACTTGCAGATTTTCCTGTGGGTGACAAGCAAGATCATCCTTTCACTGCAAACTGGGCAGGGGGAGGCACACGATCATGCAATGGCTCAGCCATGGAGCATCAGCCTCCTCCAAAGGTTAAACACAGACCAGAGTCAGGGCATAAGACAAAAGGCTCCTGTGGCCTGTGCCACACACAGGAATTCAGGGCAATTCATGGAATCACAGAATGGGTTGGGTTGGAAGGGACCTTAAAGACCATCTAGTTCCAACCCCCTGCCACGGGCAGGGGCACTTCCCACAAGCCCAGGTTGCTCCAAGCCCTGTCCAGCCTAGCCTTGAGCACTGCCAGGGATGGGGCACCCACAGCTGCTCTGGGAAGCCTGTGCCAGTACTCCACCACCTTCACTGTAAAAAATTTCTTCCTTATATCTAGTTTAAATCTACCCTCTTTTAGTTCAAAAACATTACCCCTTGTCCTGTCGCTACAGGCTCTTCTAAAAAGCCCATCCCCATCTTTCTCATAAGCCCCTTTAAGTACTAAAAGGCCGCAATAAGGGCTCCCCCAAGCCTTCTCTCCTCCAGGCTGAATCACCCCAACATTCCCAGTCTGTCTTCACAGGAGAGGTGCTCTAGCCCCCTGATCACCTTTGTGGCCTCCTCTGGACTTGCTCCAACACATCTATGTCCTCTTTACATTGGGAGCCCCAGAGCTGGACACAGTGCTGCAGGTGGGATCTCACCAGAGCAGACCAGAGGGGCAGAATCACCTCCCTTGACCTGCTGGCCACACTTCTTTGGATGCAGCCCTGGATACGGTTGGCTTTCTGGGCTGAGAGCATGCATTGCTGGCTCATGTCCAGCTTTTCATCCCAGATAGAGCAGCAGTGGCATAGAGCAGAATATTACAAGCCCGTAAGCGCTGTCCTCAGGGAAAAGCAGCTGCACCAACAGACTGCTGCCTTCCACCCGTTGTGGGGAGCTGCCACTTCCTCCAAACTCTGAAAACCCCCTACAGCATCACTACATCTCCCATCCTCACCAGCTGTCAACAGCCAAGTACTAGCCTCACCTCTTACGAGGCTTTACATGCCACTAAAAAAAAAAAGACCTCTAAAAGAGGAATTGATACTTGTGTCTATCATTTCAATTACAATAGCTATAAATCATAAAGATAAGTCTATAAGGCCGCTCTCTGCTGGCCAGCTTTTCCATCAAATCCTAATAGCAAAAAGGACAAACTAGCTCTGATTCAACCCCAAGTCTTTCAGCAGGATTCTGGAAAAAGTATCATTCAAACCAGCTTTTAAGTGAGTCAAAAAACAAAAGCGATTCAACCCAGAGAGTGTTTTAAAGTTTGGATTTCCACACAGCCAAGGTACTGAAATTGGGAACTGAAGACTGCAGGCACAATTGCATGGCACCACCGTGAAGCCCACTGAAGTGTTTCAGCAGCAGACAGCACACCTGCAGACCACCAGCTCCTGGGCACCACTGGGACAGGACCCAGCTGCACAGTCCCCAGCAAGCAGGAGTTCTCCAGGCTCACAGAAAAACAGCCTAGTGCTTTACAAGACAACTTCAGAGGGCTTTAATTCTTTAATTAATAAAATCTGGATAGCTCCCATTCCAAAGCCCTCTTTGCTTCTCCAGTTTTGGATCTGCATGCAGGCAGGGCAAGGCAGCAGCCCGCTGTCCCTGCCCACAGGTCAGCTCCCACCAGCTACTGATATCGGTAGCTATTTACCTAAATTAGTGATTTTTTAAGATGAAAAACTGAAGATAGAGCATCAAATAACATGATGCTTCTGACACCAAGCATAGGATTTCAGCCATCAGGATACTCAGGACAGCCAGCAGCAACAGCCACTGTGGTGCTGCTGAGCAGGACGCAGCACCAAGCTCCCAGCAACAGCTTTGTTTCACTTCATCAGCTCTGCACCCACGCTCACCTCAAGGACAAGGGTGACAGACAGGCACTTGGCACAACTCCTACTAACTGCATGAAATTATCCTTTTGGTCAGCATGTCCCTGCCTCCAAAGCAAGCAAGGGCATTTGTTTTCACCAACTCATTTCCAAACAATCTGACAGACTGGGAGGCCAGCATGCAGAGGATCCGTGCTCCAGCATGCACACTGCACAGGGCATCAGGTGGCTTGTGCAAAGTACAGCATGCAGCAGTTTTGGCACCATGCCCCACTCCTGACATCCCACTGAACAGCACCAACCACAGGACTGCACCAGGGACAGTCCTGTGGCAGGTGAAACCCTTCTGCAGGCCGCACCATCTCCCACCCCAGCTTTTTGCTCTTCTCAAGCCACACCTTGCTGTCAAGACCTGCATCCAACCTAGCAGAGATAGTCTCAACTCCCAGGGAGCAGGCAACATTGGCAAAAGTGGAAAAAAACAACCTACCACATGAGAGCTTCGGCTTGGTTTAAACACTTGTGGAGGAGACTAACTTAAAAAAAAAAAAAAAAACAAAACAGCAGGACCAGTGAGGGAAGGGAGATTGAGAGCATGAGCACTTTCTCAGCTCAGTAGTTGTCCTAACCAGACATAGTGTTCTCTCTGCACCTCCCACCACCACTCAAATGCTCTACAGTTCTTTACACTCAAAGTCACTGGAGTTTGAATACCAGCAGAACCAAAGGGACAGTGTCAAGGCAGGGCCCATCAAGGCAGAGATGTTACTTACCTCCAAGAATGTGGCTCAAAGCCCATGCACGTCCCTCTACAGCGTAAACAAGGCACACCTCTTCCTGACTGCGGCTGGCTCACTGACATCTGGAAAAGAACAGGACACTGGAGTTGGAAAGGCATTATCCTCAAAGATTATCTGAGACTAGAGGACTAATATTCCTTCAGACATGTCTTATGTGCTGTAAAGCCTCTAATCTCCCAAATGCCATTTGACCACTGTCCACGCAGACCTGCTACAAGTTTATTCAGGGATGCTTGAGATGAAGGCTTTCACCTTAAGGTGAGGTAAGATGGCATACCTGGAACAGTATGAGGGGGTGGCACATCAAACACTGATCACACACACACACCTTCATTGCTTGCACAGAGGCCTCAGGACTCATTGAATGGTTGGTTTTATTCAGATTATATACTATGTATGAATCTGTGCAAGTCAGAATTTTCATGCAGTGAGACATGGAGATGTGTTGCCATACCCTGATGCTAAACTTTCTTTACTACAGCTTGGACCTCCTTGGACTTTCTACAGGGTCTCAAGTGTATTTCAGGAATGTGGCATGTTTCCACGCCTCTGGCACTGGGCTTTATGGGTGGTTTCCACTGTGAACAGGAAACTCTGGGGAAAGCCCCTGGGGAGCAAAGGTGGGGGGAAAAAGGGCTGCACTTTCTGCTACTCACCCAAAACACAGGAAAGTCACTTACACACATAGGTGCTCACTGCTGCACAGAGTCCTAAAACCTCCCAGCAGGTGACAGAAGTGCAAAAATCTACAACAGGGCACAGGAACACTGGAAAGCCCCCACCTATTTTAGTGTCTGTGCCATGGATTTATCAAGCATGGCTTTTTGACTGTGAAGAATAAAAAACAGGAGGGTACAATGGGAGACAAAACCAAAGTACTGCAGGAAGCATCAGGAAGAAGTGACATCACAGGATGCTGAATTTGTCTCAGCCTGGTTGTTTTTACAGAAACTCTCAAGACTCCTGTCTGAGACACACATTTGATCCCTGTAAAAACGGACCTCAGGGATACAAGGACAGTCCCCTCTTCCAAGACATAAACACACTGCAGAAGCAATGGCAGCATCACTGGTGCTTTGCCCCATCTCAAAGGATCTGACGCTGCGCAGACAGAGACTAAGCTACAGGGTGGTCACCCACCTCCACGAAAACCTAGCAAGTCCTCAAGAAGCATTATGAAGTGTCAATCTCTTGCAATTTTCTGATTACTTTGGACCTTGCAATCTGCATTTTCCATTAAGGCTTAACACAGAGGTCTCACACCACCATACCTTTTTTGGTGCTCTCTCATGCATCAAGTTTTTGTATAACAATCTCTCTCAAAATACAAGCTCATTCTAGGCATTGACTATTCATTTGCACACACACATCTAGAGCCTATCAGAACAGTTAAGGCTGCAGAGGTTTTTAATGCTGGAGCAGGGTGTTGCCTGCCTATGTAATATTGACCTAGGCCATGTGTTGTGATAGTCTTTCATTACAAGACCATACGTTATTTAAGTCAGCACTTTTCATGCCTCCTGCTGCCCTCATCCCTCATCCGTGCAGGTTGCCAGCCCTGTGCCCCCTAGACTGCAGCAAGGGGACAGACAGCCTTTTCCAGCTTTACATGGCAATGGGCAGAGGCCATCCTTGACAAAACCTATTTGCAAACAGAGAGATCAATAGCAGTAAAAGAACAGAGGTCGTTTTTAAAGCATGCATTTAGGGGAAAGTGCTCAGCTTCATCACTCTGCAGTGCTGTGGGTGGTTAGAAAAGATAAATTCCTGTTTGAGAACACTCTGCAGGGACCCTGCATGGGTGGCCAGGCACTGCAGGCAGCAGCTTAGCTGGTGACCAGCCCTCAGCTCTGCCCAGCAGCGCAAGGCTCCACATCTCAGCTCCAGTGCCAAGCCAGTGATGGTGCTGGCAGCTGCTCCTTCCTCCCACCCCTGCCTGGAATCACCCATCCTGCTTCCAGCACCAGCTCCTGGGCTCCTTAAAGCTCCTGCATGGCCCTGGGGCACCACAAGGTCTCCTTGGACATTCAAAGTAATATTCTATAGCCTTCAAGAGGAAAAGGTTATCTGATGGCACTCAATTAGGAGAAACATTTAATTTACTTGGAAAACCCAGTGTTGCTAATACAGAAAAAAAAAACCCAAACACTTTTATGAGCAGATGGCTCTAGAAACAGCTGAATGCTGTCTTGCCAATTTTAAGGTAGATGACAAGCCTTTACATGCTTTTTTGCACAGAACTATTAAGTCTCCATACAAAGCTGCTCATCCTTGAGAAACACAGCCCAAAGGGTACAGAATGGCCCATTTCAGCCTACTTTGCCCAAGGGACTGCTATTTCATTTGTGCCTCTGCTTTCACACGTAGCTTTCACCTCATTTTCCACCCACAGTTTTTCCAGATATTTTGAAGCCAGTGAAAAGACCTCTCACCCTGGGAATCCATAAAAATACATCTTAAAAATGGTTTTAAAATGCACACATACTCCACCCTGCCTCTAACATCCAGAAAAATAGGATATTTTTGATTCTCCAGCTGTGTGCCAGCTCTCCAGAACAGATAAAGACATTTAAACCCACTTACAAACTTGCCAGTTTTGGAACCGCATGCTAGATGCCTACTAACTGATGGGATTTTTTTAACTGACTCTGATCTTAATGAGTCAGGCAGAAGCTGAGTATAGGCAAGGGACTATGGATGGTTGTTTATTTAAAATACAAACATCTGGCTTAAATAAACTAATTTTGAAAAGTTTCAATACATACAAAGGGAAAAGCATTGTCAGTAACAAGAAGCAGTATATGAACCCCCCAAAACAACCCAGCACTTCAGAGACAAGGGAAATGTTGGCACAGGAACTCACAGGCATTTGAGGGCGATCACCAACCTGTGACCTCCAGTGACACACAAACCCACCATTTTACTGGGCTACTTCAGTGTTTACAAGCCCCTTAGTAATTTATTCAACTTAGTAATTTATTCTACTTGTCCAAATGTGACTTCTGCTTCATGTCAAGGCCCAAGTTTAATTGAGGTTAACTGCTCTCTACTTAATCTAAACCCCACGGAAGTACCATCTGACTCAGCACTCTCCAGAACACCCTTGTACCAGCTCCAGAGCAGGCTGGCACTACCCATCACCCCAGTTAGCCAGAGGACTTCTGTGTCCAGGCTGCTGGAACTGTTCTAGACACCTATCCAACTCCAAATGCTGCCACACAATGGGTTGGGCATGACTGTCCATTCTCCAGGGCAAGGTGAGCACCCTGAAGCCTACCAGCTGGCAGAGCTGGAATCAAACAGTTCATGCCCCACACTGCCATGGACGGAACAGCCAGCTCATGGATGGACACACAAGCCAGGCAAGTGCTTCCAACCCAAGGGGCACCCTATGGCACAGGCCACCCCTGTAAGGCTTACCAGACCAGCCAGAGTGAGGCAGGCAGCACCTTCCCACCCACTGACCCGGCACAGCACCTCTGCCAGCACCCCAGGAACTGCTTCTGAACTTCCACTGTTGATTTGTTGCAGTTATACATTTACTAAGCCCAAACAAATACAGTAAAATGGTTTACATTTAATACAGCAATGCCTCAGCTCTCATCTACCAGTATTGTTCTATTTGAAGAACCAACCCATTGGCATCAACAGGCAATCCTTGCCTTTGGGTTATACAACAAAAGCTGATAATCCACTTCCTCAAGACACAACTAAGTCCTAGCCATTATTTTTGGCCACATACAGCTTCAGACAGCTGCAGAAAGACTTTGTTACCAGCCCTCCTGTTTGTACACTACTCTAGCCAAGATGGAATCACATGCCTTTGCAACCAGGAGCTCCAGATCTCATTGGGAGCTCTTGCTTGCATATGTTAGTAGCATAAGGCTCTTTACTGCACAAGCTAGCAGCAAGTCTGGAGCTATAGGAAAATATATGGGGAAACCACGTGAGACTCTTCAAGGCAACATGTGTCTCCTGAGACAGTTTGGGTTTCTCTGCCATTGGAAGCTGGAGGTATTAGTCTTCAGCAGCAGGGGAAGGTGCTGAGATGGCAGCTCAAGGTGACACCAAGTCTCAGGGACACCCTTGTGGCATGGGCAGACCTTGCCAGGGCAGCAGGAACAGCCTGGGTGAACACACAGATGGGGACAGGGAAGTTGCCCACCAGCTGCTGCACTGCCTTGTCCCACGGGCTCAGACCCCTCTGGGCAGGGTTTCCTCATGACTACTCAAAAGCACAGCCATGTCTATCTGGAGGACAGCATTATTCCTCCCTCAGTCAGGAGCAGAGGGAGGCTTGAGCCACTCATTTCCATCTCTGTGCAGGGGCCAAACACAACAGGCAGCACTGCCTGTTCTTTGGGCTGCCTGGTCAGCAGGACTCCCTGCCCAGATATGGAGCTTCTCCTCACAGCTCCACTCTGGCTTCTCAACTATGCATAAAAGGAGATTTCTTAAAATAAATAATAAAAAAAAAAAACGCAACACTGTAAAACCCCCGAACCCAGTAAGATAATGTGAAGCAAATACTCCCCCACTATCTGACTCCACCTATGTCAAAGGCCATTTGGGAGCAGCAGTGTTAAATGAGGTGATACTGAAGTTTAAGATAAGAGTTTGTAGACATTTATAATGTCTTTAAAAAAAGTTTGTCAACAAACTGCTTGGAAGAAAAGCTAGTTCTGCTTACCATGACTAGATATAGAACGCACTGCAAGATTTCTGGTTTGGCTTTTTGTGTCTTATAGCATTTCTGTTATTAAAAGAGAAAGAAATTCAGTGCAGAGGAAATTCTTAGGTAGTGAAATGATAGGAAATTGAGGCCATTCTACCCACAAAAACATCTCCGAACAATCTCAGCAATAAGCCAGTAATACCATGGTTCACTATTACACTGGCCAAAGGCAGGGCCATCCTAGACACTGGTAAGTTCACTCAATGGTTGGGGAAAAAAGAGAACCTATAATGACAAATAACAAGGAAAAAACCCAAACGTGGCTCCATCTTGGTTTCAGGTTTGACTACTCCTTTGGAAAGGAGCACTCAGCTTTCAAAGCAGGTCTGGTGAGATGAACCCCTTGTTTGATGTTATGAGCAAGTCAGAATCCAGCTCCACCAGCCTTCTCCATTTGCAGTTCTGCCGAGACTCCAGAAGGATTTATTTATTTTTTTTTTTATGTACCATCATTCTCTGACCAGCCCAGCACACCTTGGTCAATGTCCCTTCGCCAAAGGGCATAATGGAACCTAGTTTGACAACTGAGTTTGGTGCAAGGGGACTGTCCTCAATGGCACATGGAGGAAACTGTTTCCACATCCACATGAATTGAAAAATCCTTCCAATCAGAATTAGCTTCTTTCCACCCTCCTCACAACCTGTTCAGTACCAGAGATTTATTACATCCAAGAGAGGAGACTTCAGACTAAATTTAGGTGTTTCCCAGTGAAGGCTCCTCTAGAAACAACCAGGCTAATGCTACAGGCAAATGGCCCAAGCTTCTAGACTGCAGATGGGCTTGACTTGGATTTGCCAGTGCTCAACAGGCACACCAGCTATCATAAGGCCCTCAAATGCCTCCTCCCTTCTAGAGTTGCACTTGCACAAATACCTTCCTCTTAGGTATAACTGGCTATATACAGACACAGAGCCCCATGAAACATCATTGTTTAGTGGTCTTCCACATGCAGCCTGAAGTTGTAGCAGTAAAGAGCTCACTGCCAAAAGCATCAGTAGCAGTATGGCTGCTGAGATCCTCCCACAGATGGTGATGAGCAGGCTGATGTACCATACAGTAAGGAAAAAATAAAGTACCTTGGGATGCATTTAACATCTCTGCTTTGTAGGGCCACAGAAGTACAGGGTGGCTCCTCCTGGGATTCTCATTTCATGAGACCCAATTGTTTTATGGAGTAGTGAGTAGAAAAAATTTAATGTTAATATAAAATTTTCACAGAGCTTAGAAGAAGGTTAGTTGGGGAAACCCAACATCCTAACATCCTCCACTAATAGCTGCTTTTGCAGAGAGGTTGGTTTATCTCCAGTCACTGCAGAATTGGGAAGTCCCACTGGACATCTGTAGCACACAGATTAACCCAAAGTGCCACAAGAACCCATAGCAATTTTCTGCTTTTCTTTAAGGACTTCAATGAGTTTGATATGAGAGGAAATCAAGCAAGTAAAAGCAGACCAGTATCTAATGCAGCTAAACATGCGCCTCAGGGGCTGTTTCACCATCTGGTCCACCCCAGCCAGAGGCACCCACCTTTGCTGGAGAGCTTACTACTGACACCGCATAAAAGAAATGCGCCACAAGCCTGACACTTGATTTTTGGTTATGCTTATTTTTCTTCCTTTTCTTTTGCTATTAGGCTGCTCCTTATACATTTTTCTTAACTATGCACAAGGTACAGAGTAAAGACAGATCATAAATTAGTTTTGACCTCGAGCAGAAGCATGCTACATGTCATGAGACCACAGCACAGACCAGGGACTTTGTTAAGCGACAAACAAGGTGGACACAGGAAAGTGGAGCCAGCTCCAGCTGCTAAATCAGTCCCTGTAACAAAAGGATGATAACTGAATAAGGAGATCCTGATCTTATCAGGGATACTGAGACCATACTCCCTTGGAAGACCTCTAGTTCTCTTTTTTCCTGCATTTCCACAGAGACCTTGGCCTAATCACAGAAAGTTTCTAATAGTCCTGCTGATGGGAAACAGACACCCTGAAGAGCCAAGGTGTCTCCTAGCAGGACAGTTTCACCACTGGCAGTACATACACTGTGTACCACAAGAAAATGCAGGGCAGCTTCAGCCAGAAGACACCCCTTTGGTCTGCAGCAGTGCTGGCCACCATGCCAGGGAATGGATCTGTAGGGCCATGAGCCCAGCTGGCAGATTAATCTAGAGTTGCATCCTCCAAAGAACTCAGGCCTGAAATAAGGTTGCATTTTGGTAAGTTTGGCCAATGTGGTTGTTAATTAAGGAGTGTTGAAGACTCAAAGCTTCCAGGAACATATACGCTCCTGCAAGAGTCTGCTTCGTAGACAGTGATGGGACATGAGGCAGGGCTTGGACCGCTCCAGCTTGCTGTGCTCAATGCCAGAGCACATATACCACCAGAGCAGGCTGAAGAGTAACCCCATGGGAGCATTATTGCTCCCTGACATGGCTGCACGAGTCACCTGCTGCTCTCCAGCCTCTGAAAGGGCTTTTGAGACCAGCTGCCACAGCCACAGCTCCAGAAGGGCCTGGCAAAGCAGGGCCCTCCTGCTTCTGCAGAGGTTTCTGGATCCTGAAAGCACTTATTGCACAACACCTTATTTGGAGACTAAAAACAGCGATGGAGATACGTAACTACCTCAAGTATGTTTTCTCCTCCTTTTTAGGGAGGAAAGAGGAAAAGCTGGTTTCCAAAAAGTTACAAGTCCACAACAGCCCTTCAGAGCTGAGGTCCTCATTTCACCTCTCCTCACAGTCAGAGTGCTCCCCAGCACCCACAGCAGGTTCAATACAAGCCCTTCTGTACAGCCTCTGGAAGACCCGCATGCAGCCTCAGCATTTGATACTCTACCCCAATAAATCATAGCTAGGGCAGAAGAGAGCTTAAGTGAAGCTCAGGGACCACATGAACACTCTGGGTGGGGTTCATCCAGCTGCAACAAATTTTGGAGATTAACAACTCTAAGAGAGTCCCTTGAAAAAAGAAAGAGGGGAAAGTCATACAATATTCACATGGGTGGGACCAGTTCACTCAGCACAAATGTTGAGGAGTTTAGGGATATGGATGGATAGCAATTAATTTGTTGTCATTATTTGACTATAATAGAGCTAAGCTTGCATAATAACAGGGAGCCAACTCAAACTTCCTTCAGGAATTCCAGTAACTGGAGGGTGTAAGCATTTACATCTAACAGAAGAGGTATCTGTATCACAGCATGGGGAATGTTGCAAGCTCTGGAAAGAGAACACCACCATCAGTTAAAGCTAAGCAATATTCACATGGGATGCAGGAGAAAAATCAGCCAAGCCCAACAGCAAAATATTAATATATCCATGGGGTTGTGTTTTAGATAAAAGCAGAATAAAGCCAGGCTCCATGCATGTGAAAAGCCTCTTTGGTTGTATTTTCTTTCCTATTCTGGCTCCGTCGGGGCAGATTTACTATAATTGTCTTACTATACACAACCATGTGTTGTGCCCAGCTATCCCTTCTCAGCGTATGTGGAGCTGCCTCTCCTCCAGGAAGGGCGAGCTACCTAGCAGCCTGTCTGACCAAAGCTAGGGGCTTCTGAACTCTCTGCAAAGTACCAGTGGCACGTAACATCAGCTGCTGCCCAGAAAAAACTTCTCTGGCATGTGCAGGGACATGGTGGCACAACTGTCCCCAGCAAAGAGAGCCGGCAAGCCTGCCTGCTGCTAGATGATGTGGGGCTGGTCATCCAAAGCAGCACCCAGTCCCATGGAAACCCTGGCCTGAACTGGAGCACTGCCCTGGCTGTGCCCAAAGCCTCCTTCAGAGCACCTCACTTGGGCAGTGAGGCCAACCAAGTACTTGGCTCAGTGACCTCTACAAATCCATGGAGCACCAGCAGCAGGGACGGAGCCTGGGGCACACACATCATTAAACTGCCCTCAGTTTAAGGCAAGGCAGGATACTTGTGCTAGTAATGATCCCCTGCTGCTCCCCCCAAATCTTCTATACCTTGAACTAAGCTAGTTCTGAGCCCATACTGCTCTGTATGCTATTGGGAGTCTTAAATAAGGCATCAATGTATATACAGCAAAGGCAGCACCCAGACAATGTTCACTTTGAACTAACCAGAAACCCATGTCAAACAGTGTCACTCCTACTTTAATTACCTAATTCAAGATGAAAAGCAGATGCACCACAAGAAATAAATTTCTCAGTTTTCTGGTCAAGTTACCAAGATGTTTTCCTTTACAGTGGCTCCTATGCTGGGAAAAGGTTCACATCAGTCCAACAAATCTGAACTCACAAAGTGCTTCGTTCAATGAGGCCCTTTTATTTTAATCATTTGGCTAGCTCTTGTTATACATTTGAGTGCAAGAGCAGTTACCACTAACACTCCTTGGGGTATCAATGTATCACTGCCTGCATTTCCGTGCCCCAATGCTGAAGGCTAGGCTACCCACTAAAGCTCTCTGTTCACTATGTGCAATTGAAGTGCATGTCAAAAAAAAAAAAATCCAACATTTTTGCTGTAACTTAAATGCTGGTCCAGAATTTCAGATAAACACAAAAGGCACCAAAAACTTGGCCTAAATGTCCCAGTAGTAAAAGCTGTGTATATCTGAAAAAATCCACAGCTTTGTTTAGCTATTTAAACATTTACTCTGGATCCTGAAATACTGACTTAAGGTCCCTTTACCATGTAGAAGAATCCAAATGAATCCTCTCCTGGGTGGCAGTGATGCCATCTCACTTAACTCATCTTAAATTAACATTAAAACAACAACTGAGATGCTGAAGGAATCCAACAAACAAGCCCTGGGTGGGATGAAATGCCCATGTCCCAGCTGGAGGGCACAGCAGCCAGCCTGAGTCACCTCAGGATTTGTTTTGGCTCATCCTCTTTTGGAAGAGATGCTCCACAAGTCTCACATGCAAGAGCCCTGTCTGGTTTCACCTCTTGCCATTCATTAGGGAAGATACTTACTGCTTCTGCTTATTAAGTTCTATCACAGGATACATCATCTCTTATGATGACATCAGTTTGACACATCAGCTCTGCTCCGCACCCAGCCTGTGCAAGTGTCCCTCACCCCAGACATACATGGCCTGGGAGTTTGCATGCAAAGCCAATGCATTTGGACCAACTAAAGTATGCAAAATATTAGCTCCAGAGGTGCTCCTGAAGATGTGGATTTTTCTTTTCACTTGGTCTGTGTAAGCACTAAGGACACTGACACACCAGAGCAGGAGAGCCACAGCAGCAGAACTGCCACTTCTGAAACACATCAACCCTCCCTCCGGCTGATGACCACATCCTCCTTAGCTATAACTGATGTCCAGTGAGGTCCAGTTTCAGGTGTGCTCACAAGTCAACTCCCAGTACTGGCACAGAAGAAAACTATTCAAAACATACCTTGGACCAGCTGAATGCCAGAGAGGAGGGCTTACCTCTAGAGGGAAGCTCAGGGCTGTGTCAGACAAACTCTCCTGGATTTTAGAAGGGGCTCCTTGACAGTGTCTGCAAATGGAATAAATTTGTGCAAGGGCAAACAACTACCCTTAGAAATGCATTAATCAATATACACACTTGCTACTATAATTTTGACTGAGAACACCAAAGGTTTGTTTTGATTTATTTTCTTCTCATTTTCATAGACAGAAAACATCTATTGTAATAGTGACCTGAAAGCAATTTATTTCCCTGCCAAATTCTGAGCAAGCAGTTACCCAAATTATCACACTCACAGAAAGAAAAAAAAAAAAAAAAAAAAAATCACTTACAGGAGACTGACTTTCTAATTCTCTCTACAGGATTTATTTAAGTCACCAGCAAATGAGTTGCTATCATCTGGAATATTGCAAGCACTTATTGATATTAAACTTTGCAAAGTAAGAAGTTTGTTGCCTTTTATTTTATCAACATATAGACCAGGAAAAGGCACTGGTATCTGAGAAAACTATTTCAATGGAGCTGCCAGATCTCAACCTACAGGATGACAGAGATACAACAAACCAGAGCCTCTGCAAATATCTTGCTCTTCCAAGAGCACATAGTTGGCAGCATTCCTTTCTCCACTAACAATGTGTGAATTAATGATAACAGAAGGGCAAATTTTGAAAAATAAGATTAATAGATTTTTCCAGAAGCTAGACAGTGCTTCAGACAATGGGCCTTAATTATAAAACCAAACCAAGCTTTGAGTAGGTGTATGGAATAGGAAGCACCCACCCAAATTTAATTAACAGCAGCTGTGCTGAGTTCCAGACTGCTCAGGTAGGTGTCTCTCTGTAATCACCAGTTACCTTCACTGAGCCAGCTTTGTCATTCCCACCTCCGGCACGAGGAGAAGGTGCTAAGTGACCATCAGGAATAGGGGTCCCTTGGTACACTGACACATTGCACTTCAGGAGCTGCTTCTAAATTTCTATACAACACAACTGATTTAGTCCTCCTAAATATCTTCTCAGCTCTACTATTCATGATTTACAGCTGAGGAGATCAAGACACAAGAAAGCTGAAGATGTCCCCAAGAACACAAAGGCATTTCACAGCAGAGCAGACAAGGGCAGAGGCATGCCAGGGCCACCATCCCTTTCCTTTAACACATCCTTCCCACACTGCAGCTTCACTGTATCAGCTCCAAGGTTTCCATAGGATCTGGCCACCATCACAAACCCCTCCAAAACTCAGAAGGCCCATCCATGCTTGGGCATGGAGCGTTTAAGAGAAAACGTACAGTAAATCAGCAGCCCTGATGGCTTCAGACAACTTGTCACACCAGCCTCTGGGGCTGTAGGCCCGTGTTCCCATCCTAAATGTCCAGGGCAGGTACATTAAACACTCATTACTGCTCAGTTGTTACATCCTGATGCTCTGGATTAAGACACATGGCTGGCAGTAGCTGGCTGGCTGTCCTCCTGCAGAGTCCCTGTTGTAGCTGGCACCTGCTGATGCTCTTTGGAAGTCCAAGCAGACTTGGCAGCACATGTGATAGGAACACAGGGGATTTTTTTTTTTTTTTTCCTGAAGCTTCATAATCTTCACACAAGCTATGCTCTTACATAGCGGGGGAAATGGCTTGAAGTGGTTTTGAGTGACATGTTCCCAGGTGTTCAGAAAGAGCAAATGAAGTCCAAGTTAATTTTGTGGCTGGTGATGCCTTGAACCTTAACACAGAAGCTGAAGGGCTGTGCCACCTCAAATACTGGTAGTACATGGGTAACTGGCCACAACGCTTTGTGGTAAATTTGCTTTCCTCTGTTCCTTGAGTAAGAGAACAGTAGATTTTTCATCCTATGATAGGCTCCTTCCTAATGAAACACCATCTGGCATAATTTACAAAAGACTATGTAAAAGCTAAACCTGACAGAATTTAGCCCATTTTCTTAGCAGGTAAGGCAATGAACCCCCAGCATTTAAACCTTCTAGACACATACAGCCGTGCTAGAAATTAATGAGATTTGCACAGCAGTTTGCATACAACAGCCACCCAGCTGCTTTAGTGCTTCAGTGGCTCTCAACCAAGGCTTTAACATTGCAGGCACAAGCAAAAGATATTTTCCTAGAAGCATGTATTTTTGCATGTCAAAGATACAGCAAACAGCATCCACAATTAAGTAGTAGCACAAAAATCTATTTTCTGTATTTTCTACTAATCACCCACCCTCCTCCATTTCCCTATTATTTTTATTTACACCATTTGACTTTCAAGTGAGCCAGCCACCTCACACTCCTGTTCACTAGTGCCTGGTTTAATTCACTGGGATTACCCACCCACTAGGGACAAGGAAGAGTAGGCTCTCCTTGCCCTTGCCTCTCAGAGGAAATGAGAACGGCTGTTCCTGAGCAGGTTTGAGATACTGCACCTAGCAAGCTAAACATTAACAATTTATGATGCCTTATCTGTCAGCAGTTAAGTCAAAGCTGCTATTCACAGCAGTTGCTATCAACTGCTTTTAACACATTTTGCATTTGACTCATGAAAGCATGGACACAGACAAAACCAGCATACCCAGCAAGAGGAAAGAGCTCCCCACTGCAAAGGGAAAGAACTTCTCTGCAGCAGTTCAGAGGTTTTCAGTAATTGGATGAAAAGTTTGGAGTAAGTGAGGTGGTAAGAGCATGAGGAATCCGGCTGGTAACCAGCATTAAGAAACATTTACTCCTCCAAAAATTGCAAATAGCTGCCCTGAAATCCTCCCCTTTCTCTGAGCCCCATCTTTAAATGGAGCAATAGTTGCAAGCTAGGACATCTGAATACCTCTTTTCCTGAATGGCTGAAATACAGTATTTCCTTTTGAAAAAAAAAAAACCAACCCTCAGCCTAAACAAATACTCCAGACACTGTCTCCCTGCAGGAGGAGAGGGATTTTGTAACTTGTAAATTGTATTTTATGGGACTATTTAGCTCTGAGTCCAAGTCCCAAAATAAGCTCTTTAACCCATGTGCTGCTTTATGATTTCATATCTATAAATACTTGTTCAGAGCTAAGTACGTTTCTCCATCAAGATCAACATCTGTTTCCCCATGACAGCTGCAGCACTGCTTCCTCCCTTGGGCTCCAACACAAGGATGCTCTTCTTGGAGCAGGGGTTTCAGACCCACAAGTATAAACCAGCTTTCTAAGAAGAGCACATGGGGTGATCCAGCCACCTCCACAGGCCACCAGCCACATATAACCTATCACTAACACAGGGACCAAACCCCTTGTCCATCAAAAGGACGCTTTATAGATAAGGCACCAACTTTTCATAGCAAAACTCTGAGCTTCTGCTAGTGGAGACCATAACCAGAAATGGTGATTGTGGAAGAAGTCTGCAAGGGATAAATAACTTTCAATAACTTTCAGTGGTCTTATTATTAAAAATGCTGAGATTTTAAAATCTTAATATTAAAAACAGCAGAGATGCCACTGTCTGTAGGATAACCAACAGTGTTTACACAAACGAGCACTAGCACCTTTTAAATGACCAACACATTGGCTTTGCAGGCATGCTGACTGCCATTACAGCCCTTGCCATCCTCATTGCTGCATGCCCAAATTGTTTAGAAGTGGTTTTGGACAGAATAGAGATTTCACAGATGTGTCCTGCAGGAGACTACTTCCGGGCACGACCCCATTATTTAGGAGCTGAGTCTCTTTCCCCACGAAGCCAGCCATCTGCCCAAGCACTCACCATGCTGAGGGGAACACAGCTAGGGGCTCAGCTGAAATATCCTGGTCACCTCAGTCAGGGGATACAGTTTATGAGAAAGCTGAGCCTCCAATGTATTCCTCAAGTTTTTAAAAAAGCTCTAAATTTTGGGGCTTTACAAAGGGTAAGTTCCAAATCCTTAACAGCATTCCTAAGCATGTCTGCAGATATATGCAGAAGAATCTTCAAAAGTGTCCGGACACTTTCCTGATGGAAAAGGGAGGCTTCTGCCTCTCCCTGAGCCACCCAGACCCCTGCATACACTCATTTATCATAGCAGCAATGTTTTTTTTTCCTGTCCTACAGTCTGCTTTGGATGTTTGTAAAAACACATCCTAAAGAACTGAAGAAAGAAGTAGTTAAAGAACTGAAATTTGTATTAACTCAGTAAACTTTACCTTGGCTTTGAACAGTGCTTTTAGCTTAGTGGGTTATTTTCTTCTCCTGGCAAAAATGGACTGAATTTAGGGAGAACAGTACACAAATCCTGCTGCCTGCACAGTCCAGCTGAACCAGCTCCAGTAACACACAAAATGCCAGCCATCACGCTTTATCTTTGTTTCGAGTTTTAACTCTCCATTTAGAATTTAATCTAAACAACCCATTTGCCAAAGAGAATGCTGTCCCACTCATGCTGTTTTAATTTCCTCAGAAAGAATCCCATAATACGCTAGGCAAGACATCAAGAATAATTAAAACCAACAGTGATTGAAAATCAAATTTTCAGGGCCTTACAACAAGCCCTAATGAGTTCCAGACTTGCCTTCCCCAACTTGCTCAAACTGGTTGTGCAACACTGCCAAGCCAAATTAAAATTTGACAGTATTCCACCCCATGCCCAGAAAAAGTGGCCTTCTTATGATTCAGGAAATTAAACAGCCGTCTACTGCAAAGATGCCCATTTGTCTTTGGACATATATTATTCAGACAGTGATCCAGGGTCTGTATTTTTTTTCTTTCTTGTTTTTATTATGTCATTCCATATCCCTTTTGAAGTGCAAGCTAGTTGGAACTTTTTTGTACTACCATGCCGAGTTCAGGTGACAGGCAGCTTGCCAGAATCATGGGGACACAAGGCACCACTCCTCCATTGCCCCACACAGGGGTGTTATGCTCTGTGCTGCCTGCTCATGAGAAGATCTTGCAGCAGAACTACACCCTGCCACTGCAGACTCTGTGCCATTCCCTTCACAGATTTAAATGAAATTAAAAATGACATCTTGTCTTTTGCCCTTCCAAGGGGAACTACATATTCAGCTACACATTTTGGAAAGGCTTGGATGGCTTCTGCATTTGCAAGTCTTTCAGGGTGCACTGTAAACCCTCTGATGTACCACTGTGCAGCCTCACTGCTCCATCCCCTGTGCATGACGTTTCAGAAGCTCCTGAGAGATGGGTCTAGAGCAGAGACTGCTTTGCCAGGGCATATTTCTGCTCCACAGCACAGATTTGCTCAGCCCTCCTCAGTGCCCACGTCTAGCCCTGCTTCTCCGCTCCCTCCCACAGGGACCCCCAGGCTGGGGCTGCTGGCAGGGGCCCTGCCCCGCTCAGACCCCACACACCCTGCCAACAGTGCTCTGGACATGGCAGGAATTGAGCTGCTGTCTGATAAAAACAGATTGACCACAGCCCACAGCTGCAGTTGGCCATGAAAAAGGATCACTTTTCACTCCTGTGGGAACAATCTCCATTCAGTGCCTGGCAAGAGCTTCCCAAGGGCCTCCAGCTGGCAACCAAAGGTGGTCCCCCCACAGAACCTATGGCAACCAGGACCCTAAGGACATGCCCAAGGGTTACCAGCAACAGTGACCCACTGGCAGAGGACACATTGCTCCAAGTCTCCAGGGATGACACACACCAGAGACCTTTCTGGCAAGCCCTTGCCAAGCCCTGGCCACCCCCCACATGCCTGCAGGGGCAGTGTCACCCCACAGGACCCTGCCTTTACCAGCAAGCACTGACAGTGTCTCTGTGGCAGGCAGCGTACAGGGTCAGCAGGGACAGGGAATATGGGAGGAAAGGAATAAGAAATCCCGCCATCCCACCTCAAACCACCAGATATTTCAGGCAGGACACACTGACAGCAGGAGCACCATGACACAGGGAGTGCATGGCACAGCCCCTGCCACCCACGGTGCAACAAAGCAAGCCCTGTTGCCAAACACCAACATCTCCCTGGGACAGCCTGCAAGGAGCATCCAGTCTTCCACAAAACCCAGCAGTTTTCTTTGGGATCCGGCACTGGCACAGTTCAAACCTAATGAGATAAAGATGCCTCAACAGCAGATGGGCTGACCTCATCCTGACATTCAGGGAGGAATCTCCAAGCACAGCATGGGCAAGAAACTTCTCACAGAGGTTTATGGGAAAGAGTGCCTGCCATTCCCCACCAGGAAGGTCTGGAGGTGCCCCAATGCCATGGTAGACCCACGGAGACCAGTTGCAGGGCACAGCACAAGGCACTGCCTGGTCAGGGCCATCTGGTATGGAGAGATGGGATTACAACAACGTTGAAACCCAGTAGTGCTGATGTTAGGTGTTTAACTCATCTCCTAATTATGCAGTGACAAAGGTAGAACACATAAGATCGTAAGAGCAGCTGCTCCCTGACAACCCATTCCACATGTTTTATTTAGCAAATAAAATCCCTCCCATTCAGCTTAACACCATGCCAAGAGGGCCTTTCAGTTATTCTGGTTCTTTCGCTCATGAAAAGACACTGCGGCAGAGCCACGGGACTTCCTGGGGAAAGCAAGCCTCTGACAGCCTGAGCACGAGGCACAAACACCTTCCAGAAGGTCTAAATGGAGACAAGCAACTCCCTCCAAGGCCACAAGCTCAGGGCAGCGATGACCTGATTCTCACAGAAGTTACCTTTGATAACAACCATTGGTTTTCCAGCAAAAGCTTTGCTGAAGTAGATTTCTGGTCTAGAAATATGAACAAACCCAGATGCATCGCAGGACATGGTGATGCTGAGGCTAGGCATACTCCTACCATGCATGGCCATGAGGCTACAACACACAGTTAGGCTTGCCCTGCTAAGGGGTAGGAAAAACGTAAGTACTTCAGAGATTACTCGTGCCTGCTCTTAACCTCGAGTATTTAACAATTCGCCTAACAGTCACGTTCTGTGACATTGCTTCCCTGTGACTTGCCTTTGCTCCACATCTGCTGCCACAGCTGCTCACCCCCAGCCGGCACAAGGCCGGTAACGGGGCGCCCTGCGCCGGGGACTCCGCAGGTCCGGTCGGGCCGCGCAGGAGGCAGGAGCGGAGCGGCGGGGGGCGCTGCAGGGGCGCGCACCGCCCGGAGCCGCGGGGCCGGCGGCCCCCCAGGTGTATCCGAACAAGCAGGATTTTTGAGGTGAGCAGTTGCACTGACACCGGTCCCTGCCAGCCTGCGGGACGGTAGGGGACTGAGGGAAAAAAATATTAAAAAATACAGTTCTCGAGCCCTGCCTGTGCCCGCGGTTCCCAGGTGGCGCCTCCGCCCCCCTGCGCACAGCCCAGCGCGGCCTCCCGAGCATGCAGCCGCGCCCCGGGCTCCTCCGAACCCTGCCCGGGCGGGGGCACACAGGAGGCGAGGAGGCGGGGAAGCGGGGTCCTCCCTCAGCTGGTCGGGCCGCTGCCGTGCACCCACCTCGCACGCCGCTGCTTCGCTTCGCTCCGCGGTCCGCTCCGCTTTCTGCTCCGCGCTCACCGCTCGCCCCGGGCGCGCTGCCCGACCGCCGCCTTTCATTGGCGGCGGCGGCTGCCCCCAACCGCCCTCAGCCAATCAGCCGCCGGAGACAAACTTTTCTGCCCAATGGCGTGCAGCGGGGCGGGGCTCGCTGGGTAAGGCGCGCAGTGCGCGAGAGGGTTCTCCTCTGCTTGCTCTCACCTCAGCCCCGCCACGGCGCACAGGGCTCTGGAAAAAACGAAAGGGGGGGGGGTTGGGCAAAGAAAAAACCGAGTGATTTGAAGTGCTTCCGTCCCAAAATGATGGTGCTGGGGAGGAGTGGGGAGGGGATGGAGCCTCGGGCGTGGGGCTTGGGGGTAGGGAACGGTATGCAGGCCTGGCCGGGCTGGTGGGAGCTGGCAGCTCTCAAGCCAAGTCGCCTCTCCTGGCTGGGCAGGAGCTGCCCCGCTGTCCTCCTGTCCCTCTGTCCTAGGCTTAGACACTAAGCGCAGGGAAAACGGATTTCCCGCATCATACAGGAATGTGCTGGGTAGTTTATCACAGCAGACAGATGTGAACTATTTTTAGCAGAAGAAACTCTGAAACTGTGTTTCTCTCGTTTTTGCAACGCAAATCAAACATTGAATGATGATCTATCGCCTTTTGGGCTTTTATTTACATGAAGTGGCAAAATCTTTACAGCTTTCAACAGCCATTGCTGCCAGCTCCTGCTAGGCCCGAGGGCTAGCACAAAACCCCTTTGTGCAGGTGAGGCCCAGAGGGCTTCTCCTGCTCCTGGTTCCCCCCTTTCTGCTGTCCCCCACCTTTCTCCCTTCCACATCGTGCCTGAGTCCAGCAAAAAGAAAACAGGATCCAACCACCTCCTGATATTCTGTGATCAAAAGAGAGTTGCCAGAAGCAGGGAGCACAACCACAGCTCAGGACTCAACAGTCTCTTTACAGCTGTAATTTGAAAAAAAAAAAAAATCATAAATTTGTGTTGATTTAATATCTCACATACACATTTTTCCGAGGTTTCTTGCATATATTCCTGCAGAGAAGGGAAGCATACCGCAGGCTCGTTTTGACCTGTATTCAGTTTCTGAGAGTGCTTCTGAAGCCATCTGTTTCTGCATCGGCCCTGATAGGTTTTATTAGAGCTCACATTGCATTTTGTCCCCAGCACCTGGGTATGTTTTTCCAAAATGAAGGAATACAATTTACAGTGGCTGTGTGGGGAGGAAAATGAGTGAACAGTAGCAAGGGCTGGTACCTCACTGGGAGGAAACTGAGAACTCAAAACAGGTGCCTGTATTTCCCATCTCATGCTCCAGCCATGCTCTGCTTTGACTCCTCTGTGGTTCCTCAGTTTTCAGAAGATAAGGACATTCTGCTGCTTCCAGCTATGGGATGGGTTGCCTGAGTCCTTGTGGAGAGGGGTAAATCTAACCAGTGCCTCAGGGGGAACTGGGTCGCAAAATTCTCTGATTGTGCTTCAAAATGATCCAGAGATAGTGATGACATTGTGCTACAGCTGGTGAATGCTGAGCTCTCCTCTGCAGCCCTGTGCAATGCTGGGTGCTCTCCCTCTACAGTGCAGGACAGAGCAGCCGATGCCTCCCAGGATCCAGCCCAGGGAGAAGGGATTCACTCTTTCCAAGAGAAATAATTGGGCTGGAGCTGCATAGGTGATACTGGCCTTATAGAGCAAACAGGCCAGAGGCATCAGGAGCTGGTAGCCCCCACTTCCAGAGAGCAGGAATGTGCCCTGACATGGCAGACCCAATGTCTGCATTTTTCTAGGAGAGGTATTTAAACATCTGCAAAAAAATCTGGATTAAAAAGCAATGGCAAGAGAAAAATTCGGGAGAGATAAAGTCCCTCTGGGGAGGCTGTTTGAACTTGACCTTCCAGAGGCATCTTGGGAGCAAGCAGGGGGAACAGCACAAGGATATTGTTTTTCAAACCCATGCCATGAAGGGCTTGGCAACCCCAGGAAACATTTGACATGGCAATGGGGTGACATTATCTCACTTTCCCAACGTGCACACACACACACAGCAACTTGGGGAATAGGAAAGAACTTACAAAGGGATTTCTGGGAGCCACGAGACACGGGGTGATGGGCCAGCATCCAGCAGGAAGCAGTGACTGTCCCGCTGCTGCCTGGCCCCAGGGAGAGCTGTGCTTGGCCCCAGTCATCTCTCGTGGTAGCCCAGAGCCCAGAGCTGTGCTTCGGGCAAGCATGGAGAGAAAGCAATCTGTTTATGGGTGGCAGGGAGATGGTACATGTAAAAATGCTGGGTTTGGAGGATTTTTGTTTCTGGGTTTTAGTTTTAAATTTAAATAAAGATTTAGTTACTTCTAAATTTAAATAAAGCAGTTGTAAAGCTGTGCACTAGCAGGCTCCACGTGCCAGGGCAGTGACTAGGGTCTCCCCATGTAGCGAAGGCTTTTCATCAGCATGGAAACAATGCCTGACACAGTGTGTAATTAGGCTGTGTGATTTCTTAATATTGGAAGATAATAAAACCAAGGCTAGAATAAGACTTAAAAACATCCTAGATGCTTATATTTGCAATAAAATACACCTGGAATTGTTGTAATTAATGATAACACAAATAAATCATGGCAAGCAATAGCTAAGCGTAGCCAGAGCAAGAAGCCAAGTGACGGGCAGATTATTTCTGATGATCAGAAATCCCTTGGGAAGCACCTGATAGTGGGTGGCTCTCAGGGATGGGGAACTCAGCCAAGCTGGGTGATGACTATTTTAGTTTCTACGTTTTAGCCTGTTACCCGGAATAAACTACCATAAATGTTGTCTCTGAGGATGAGATCTGCTCCGGCCTCACATCAGGTTGGGAAACAGAGCAAAGTGCAGTCAGGGAGAGGCAAAGGCAAGTTAAAGTCAGCTCCGAGGTGGACCCGGCTGCTCAAACTGTGCCTCGGGAATGATGCCAACGCCAGTTATCACTGACGGCCTCTGAATAATGAGTCTGTGCTATACTTAGCTCTTTGCTAGGAAGAGACAAAACCATCCTATGACTAAACACAGCTAAATCTCTGCAGTAGTCATTCCCCATAAATTGCCAACAAATGGATAAAGGGGAAAGATGCTTAATTATGAGAAACAGAGATTTCAGCTTCCTGTTGATTCACTAGCAGCTTTTATCAGGACAAAACCATCCTTGCAGAGGTGTCATCAGCCTATTGCTTCCTTGGTGGTCAGCTGAGCTCTGAAGGCAGAAGCTTGTACCATGGACCAAAAAATAGTTGCTAGCTGATATAATGGCAGTAAGAGTTTGGCATTGGTAATCATTCCTGAACCAAGCAGAGCTGCTTGCTTCTTCTGACAAGATGCTGAAGGTGAAGCCAGACTTCCTGTCTCCTTGGACTTCCTCTTTATTGGTCTGCAAGGTCAGGAGTTTATTGGAGTCACTGAGGACAGGAGAGGAAAAGACGTATTAGGTCATCTGTGGAGAGCTGACTCTCCTAGTGCATCACTCTCTGTGATTTAAAGCGTCTTTAGCAATACCCATTTCTCAGGTCAGAATCTGTACTTTCTAAGATGGATTTTGCAAGGTCTAACTCAGTTGAGTTTGCAGCTTTATTCCTCATTTATTTTCCTGCCACTCGTATTGTTTCAGCTGTGGCTTTGAAGAATGGAGCAAGCTGCTTTCCAGCTCTTCTGACTTTTGAATGTGGAGAATGAAGGCCACGTCCTCCCTGCCCCTTCCCCAACCCTGCACGCTTTCACCAGACTCTGCTCAGCAGAGAGGGAGAAGCTTGCCAAGCCCAGCTCTCTCCTGTGTGCATCAGGCAAGCCTAGCTGAAAGGCTTTATCCTCACACAGCAGAGACCCACTAAAAGGTGAGAAGCAGAGAATGAAAAAGGAGGAGCTCATCAGGTGCTGAGGTGCAGACAGGGACTGTCTGAGTTAAGACAAACTCCCAGGGTTGTTGCACTGGTGTATAATTTACCAGACCAGCTCGCTGGGCTTCCCTGTCCCCTCCTTCACCACCGCCCACGTACCATCCCTGCCTGTAGCACGCACTCCCTGCCGCGTGCCGAGGGGTACACGGCACAGACCTTGGCAGGATCCAGCCTTGGCATGAGCTGAGCTACAATGTGCTCAGTGCAGTCCTTAGTGCCAGACTGTGGATCTGGGTTGCCATCATGGCAGGCACAAGCCCATGTGCTCCTGCCTGTGCATATGCTGGAGGTCTTGCCCATGGGGAGCAAGAGCCCTGCCCTGACACCAGCAGCCTGGTAGGTCCTGCTGCAGATGCTGTCACACAGAACTTTATGGACGCACGATATACATCAGTCATAAGGACTGAAGGGAGACTGGTACCTGAGCCACAACTTCCAGTTCACTGCCCTCGCATGTGTGCAGGGATGAGTGCTGGTGCCTGCCCTGATCCCAGCCCCTCTCCCTGCTCGGGCTTCTCAGGGGAAAGGGACATGTCCCAAGGGAGGTGGAGAGGTGATATGGAGCAAGGTCAGCTGGAAGCTGACTGGCTGTGGCATCAGGGTTTAAGGGACCAGATGTGTACAGAGCAGACAAACAAGGCTGGAGCCCAGCCATAGGATAGAGGCAGTGCTGGGGGAGCAGAAAGATTTCCTTAAGAATTTCTTTATTTCTTCAGGAATCCCACACAGAGGAAAGGGACAAATTTCTGCCTGGAGTTGATGCTAATCTGCTTTGTTGTGAAGAAAGGGAAATGAAACCTTGGAGCTGAAAATGAATTTTGCTGTTAAGCAGAAGGCTGATGCCGTTGGCTGACAGAGCTAACCTGAGCCTCACTGAGCAGTCGATGCTGCTCTGCTCCCCAGGGCAGATCCATGCTGATACCGTTGATTTAAAAGAGCTGCTTGAGTTGCTCCTTGACTGATGCAAGTGAAAATTTGGCCCAGAGATAACAGAAGTGGCCAACAACTATGAATATTTATGATGCCATGAACTAGCTGCAGCTAGTCACAGGCAGCACACTGTGATGTGCTGGTGTGGACCACTGCAGCCTTGGTGGTACAGGGGTCTGCATGGGCTGGTGAAGTCTTTCGCCTCTTTGAGAGTAGTTTGTGTGCTGTAGATCAAGAAGCTAATGCTGTGGTGAAAGGGATTACTGCAAACTATGCTGTGTTTTCTAGTGAGAGAATTTGTGGTATTACATTCTTGGCTAATTTTCATTTTTTCTCTTTTGTACAAACATAAAAGGATAAGTGAAGTAGAAAATATGGCTCCGCAGCTGCTTTTGGTTAAGTTTTCCCCCCTCTTCCATGTGCATAGTAGTAAAACTAAAGGTTTGGTTGAAATATTTTTGAAGAAATTATCATCTCCTGGGCTCTCAATCTGAGCTGAACAATCAAAGAAAAATGACAGGAAAATAAATGGAAGATACTAATAAAAAAGGCAGGCAAGTGACAATTAAATCCATGCAACTCATTTTCTATTGAATATCGAATAAAACAAGCCAAATTCCTGTATGTGCTGATTTTGCCCATGGTTGGTTGTAAGGAGATATATGGTTGCAGTGGAAAGAAAAAAAATTACTGCATAAAGTCTAAGACATATTTTGTGACAACATACTGTGTTTTTTTCACTAGTCGTGATCAAATGAGTCATCTAGTTTGTAGTCAAAAATAGATCCAGTAATGTAGATTAAAAAATAAAGCAGCAATACATGTGGTTGTGAACACAGCTGTTATCATATGGGTTTCCTAATTTGGCTATATTCATGCAAGGTCTTTCTTCCAAAGCTTTACGTAGTTAGCTTCATCATCAAAAGATTATTTGTAGTGAGTAAAGCTCTTAAAATCATGTATCAGTCTGAGTCTCTGAATTCTGTAAGCCTATCTATAAAGTAAGAAATGACATATAGCATTTATGAAGAAAATGAATCATTCTTTTTGCCCTTTTATTTTGAATCAAGGACTTTTTTTATCTTGCCTTGGCCATGCTGCTCAGAGGAAGTTGTTCCAGTGCAGGCAGACCTGTTGGGAAGCGGCTGTCCATCACAACCAGCTTCTGTGCTGATCCAAAGCAGACACAAAGAAGGCATCGTGTGAGTGCAGCTGGGTCCTACTGGCCCTGCGCTGTCCCAGGACCAGGCTGGAGGCGAGGGTCACAGCAGGCTGCTGGCCATCTGCTGCTCAGGGGCTGCAGGACCCGCTGCTGGGCTCTTGACGGACTAGTGCCATGATGGGCAGAGTTGTGTGGGTGGCATTAGCTCTGCCCAGTACTGAGAGTGGAGGGTGTTATGGGGCTGTCACACCTCTATCACCCAGTTAGTATCCTTTGCCCAGTGGCCATGCTGCCTCTGAAGGAGTGGCTCTGTCCCACCTCATAGAAAGACAAATCTGGGAAGGGAGAAAATTGAATCTAGATGAGGTAAAGCCCCTTGAGAAAGCCGTGGGCGTACACAAAGTATCTAAGAAATGTCCCAGAAAGGATGTCTCAGGGTGAAGAGCTGCATTTAGCTGACGTATGTGGCTGTAGAAGGTCAGCAGACGGATACAGAGGGCACTGGCCAGACACGTGGTTGGACAGGCAGTAGAGATGGTGAGGGCAGACAAAGACCAGACATTAGAGACCATGCCAATGGGAGCCAGTTATGGTGCCTGAGCCAGGGCAAAGCCATCCTGGATCCAGAGCAGTTTGGTTCAGGGCTGTAAATCTTTTAGCCTACAAATGGCAGAGACTGATCCAGCAACCCTCGTTCCTTATTGTGCATCATAAGTACATGTAAATAAAGTAGTGGCCTTCTGTTTTAGTCCTGCATCACGTATCTGTATCACCCTGTGTATGTGGCTGTATCAGGCTGTTTGACTTGTCTTTGAGGACTGACTTGTGATGGCATTAAGACCTTTACTACTGGTGTGAGAAGTGCAAGAATAGAAAAGTAACAAAGTAATTTTTCAGATCATTGTAGTTAAAAAATAGAACCACTGACAAAGCAGAACTGATCTTATCTAGTGCTACTCTTTAGAGTCTGGTATGTAGTTTTATGGATTAAATACCTTTTCATTTTGACACTGAGTCCTCGTTTAACTTTCTAAAAGGCACATCTGAAAACAACTCAGGAATCTCAAAAAGAGAAATACCTGAAAACAAAGATTCCTTCTCTGCAAGTTATCTTCTTACTTGAAACACAGCCCCAAAAGTCTCTCGCTAGCTCCAACTTCAACCCCTCTTTTCCCATGTAATTATATGTACCAGTTGGAATGATCTGCTTCTGCACGGTAACGTGTTGCGATTTAAATCGGTATCCCAATGCCTTAGTAATTCCTTTTAAAAGATTGCCATATCACCATCATTATTCACTGTAGAAGGACCCATTGTAGTTTGATAGTATGTGTCCTGTTTTCTTAAATTAATGACATACTGCAGAACTGCTAGCATATATTTAAGTTGCCATTTACTATAGTAATAAATATTAATCAGCCTCTAAAAGAAGAAATGTGCCATTGTTGGAAGGAAGTAAAAGAAAATTTTATGTTACCCTGGGCAGTCTTGTTTTTGCAGGGACACAAGAAAAATGGTGTTTATCATTTGGTATTTCAACAGAAAAACACTGTAGGGCCTTTCTAAATCCGTCTAGCTTAACTCATTGCTCACAAGTTCAAAAAAACAACTATGAATTTAAAAGAAAGTATTTATTTCCCTATAGTTTAGCTACATTATCAAATGTTCTTGCAAGTTGAAACCACGCAGCACTTAAAAATGAAAGGCATCTCTGTACCATACAGGCTGTTTCTGAGCAGCGGCAGACAAAATCACAAATGTAATAGTTTCCATTATTTGCTCAAACGGTTGTAAGGACACCAAACAACATCAAAGGATTTCAGTCCAAGTATGAGCTTACATGCCTAAAACGTCAGCCCAGTTCCAAATGACAAACTCTGCCTTGCAATGAGACCTTGGCAAGCCCATTCACTAGCATGGCTCCTGTGTAATCAGCTCTGTGTCCATCTCTGCTCTCACATCGCTAATTACTGCATTTGTGGCAGTGGCATGAGCTCTGGTAGCTCTCCAGGTCTCAGGCAGAGCTCCGAACAGTGCACTAGAGGCTTTTTGCTACTTTGCAGCCCTTCAAGACCCTGTTAATGTCTCCTCTCTTGCTGTTCTTCAGGAGTGGATGCTAATAAAAAAGTAATTGACAAGTGCTGGACTGTAACCACGTGTTTGCAGTCACACTCAATAGCTGCAAAGGAGCAGGGAAATAACCCTCTGGTTATGCTCTGATGGTCTGGGGACCAAAGGCAGGAGGGTTTGTGAAGAGAAGATAAATCTCTCCAGACCCATCAGTACAGCTGGAACCTGTGGAGTGGATAGATCTGGGATCTAATGAAGTCTGTTAGTTCAAAAACTTGGCTCCTTTTTCCAAATGTATCAGGTCACATAATAAAAGATACTGTCTTTTACCTTACCCAGATTTTGTCCAAATTAGTTTGAAGGACAAGGAACTCCACAACACCTGCTTACGCTAACAAGGAAATTCTGCATCAGAGCTGCAAAGGTTTGGTCTTGTGCTGTAGCCATAAAATCATCTTTTCCTTTGGAGAGGTTTTGTACTTCTCTTAGTAATAAGTCCACCTATTAACCAATAAACTTCTTTGTTTAATTAATGTTTAACCAAAAATGATAAAGACTTCAGACCATGTGAAATAAACCCGTGAGCCGTGATGCAGGTTCATGGGTTGGTGTAGGTTGTCATAGCTTTAGTAAGGGATCCACTCTGACTAACAGGGAAGGAATGGGACATTTTCCACCTCCTTTTGGTCTTCGTATGCAATTCAGAACCAACTTGTCAGTATAAATATCCTCCTTTTTTTCAAAACAACAGCTATGGGAGCTATTTTTGCGGCACCCTGAGCACACTGACTTCTTCAGGGGCATATTTATGAAGCTGGGGGACTGAATGCCGTGTGCACACCTACCTGCATCATCAGGCAGCTGAAGCCCTTTTCCAAACCTGGCTCGAACAAAAAGGAGCAGCTTAGATTAGCAGCTCTTTTTGTCATGAACAGTGAATTTCCTTTCTTTTTCCCATTCATTGCAGAGCCAGATCATTCATGTTCTGTTAACACAGTGTAAGATTTATGGCTGTGATTTAGTAGGTATGAGTTACCTACTCCTGTCTCAAACACATTGCCAGAAGTCTGGCATGCAACCCTCTCTGACATTACATGGACATTCCCTGTATTTATCTCTATTCTGCCATTAGTTTTGTGTTAATCTTGTTTATTACCCCGTTGTTACTCTTTAAAAACTGCCAGCTCGTTCATCTCGCAGAGGCTCCCACTCAGATGCTGTCTACTAATTTGATTTAAGGGGCTGTAACTCTTTCAACCTGTCACTGGAAAACATGCCCTCCTTTGGCTTGCAGCTGCTTTAAGAAACTCATGGTCTGAATCAGCATTGAAGATGGAGGGGTTATTAAAACTCATCTCTGTCCAAAGAATCAGGATGGGAGGGAAGCATATCTGAAAATAACACTTCCCAACATGAGCCCTTGTGGCTTTAGTCAAGTTTGGTCAACTACTGTGGGGATGTACAAACACCAGTGTCAGACACTCCTCTCCTGCTCTCATAGGAAGGGTCACAAAAATTCAGAAGGTTGCGGGAGGGGGAAAGCAGACCTGAGATTTTCCAGTCCCCAGTCGAGATGTGGGGATACTGTAAAACCATTATTTCCCATCAACACACTTGCTTCCCTCCATCTAGATTGTCTCAGAGACTTCTAGGGTGATTATCTCTTTGTGGTCAAAGTGTATGCACATACTAGAGTGCTGCTGGAAGCCAGTGAATGCATCTCACTGAGACAGTATAACGGTTTCATGTATTCTGGGAAGTGTAAACTACTTCTTGAGATCTCTGTGAATCACCTTTGAGGTTCTCCCAGCAGACCATTTCCTAACAAATCCACCTGAACAAGTCTGCACCCTAACGCCCAAGCACCCTCTCTCCTTTACCCCTAGAGCACTGGGAAGGTGATGGAAAAACATCCTAGAACCAGGAAAAGGTGGGAGTGCTGAACTGGGAAACTAGAAATGGATCAGAGAGAGATGGCCAGAGGTCCTGAACAGAGGACATGGGATGACTGATGTGTGCTGAGCATGTTGTTGGTGATTTCTGAGGGATGTGGCACTGAAACTAGGTAATCAGGGGTAAAGGAGAGGATGCTTCATGATTTTAAACGATAAAGTTATTTCTGTTCTCTGATTGGGTCTTTGAAACATCTCCCTCCTGGGAAATTCATATAAATGAGAGACATACTCAAATCACCATCTAAATAATAGAATCCTGGAATGGTTTGGGTTGGAAGGGACCTTAAAGACCACCTAGTTCCACCCCCTCTGCCATGGGCAGGGACACCTTCCACCGGACCTGGTTGCTCTCAGCTCCAGGGATGGGGCACCCACAGCTGCTCTGGGTAACCTGTGCCAGTGTCTCATCACCCTCAGTAAAGAATTTCTTCCTAATATCTAATTTAAATCTACCCTTTTTCAGTTTAAAACCATTACCAGTTGTCCTAGCACTATATAACCTTGTACAAAATAATGCCTGAATATTAATATTTTAATTCTGTAATGTAGGCTCAGTAAAATAAACAATGCCAAAATGTGGAACTCAGTGATGTGCAAAATAGAAAGTCTCTTCTCATTTGCTTGAAGCAGAAACGATCATGTTTCATTTGAGCTAGACAGCTTACTCTCAGAATGGTGGTGCAGAACATTTTTCTGCGTGTGCATCATGAATGGAGCTGAAATACTCTTGAATAATAGAAGCTGATCATAACATACTAGGAAAAATGAGAGACTGATGTTACAGCTTGCAGCATATCTGGATCCTACACAAACAGACTTAATCTGCCTTGCAGGCAGGCGCTCTGCAACCATCACTACGAAGTCTGTGTCCTTTAGTCAGACCCAACATATAGATTTGATGTACAGCACAGATGAATCACCCAGTTAAACTCCTAGTATCCTAGCCAGCACGCTAAGTTGATACTGATATTGACTCACGTTTTTCTACTGCATGTGAGATAACGGGCGATATCTGATCTGTTATAAAGCTGACGTAGCGTGGACACAATGCGCGATCTGGCAGAGGGCGAGGGGGACAGCCTTCACAACAAATTCAAATCTGCTGAATGTGTTTGTAGTCGATGAGGGTATCTTGTGCCCATGGTTCTTATGTTCGTGACTAGGAACTCTAAAGCTGCCCTTACAGAAGCATCACATGATGGTCTGAGTTGTAATCTGGAGAAGGTGCTGTTGGATATTAAAATTATCTATGAAGTACTGGGGAAATTTGGGAAGGAAGGAAGGAGAGAAAGAAAGAAAAGAAAAGAAGAAAGAAAGAAGGAAAGAAAGAAAGAAAGGAAGGAAGAAGGAAAGAAAGAAAGAAAGGAAGGAAGAAGGAAAGAAAGAAAGAAAGAAAGAAAGAAAGAAAGAAAGAAAGAAAGAAAGAAAGAAAGAAAGAAAGAAAGAA
>JAVJGJ010000047.1:23526903-23551009 GCA_035590215.1 Microhierax caerulescens | reverse complement strand
ATGCAGGGAAACACTTCAGCGATTAAAAATGTAAATGCAATTCTCCTCTGAAGTGCAGACAGCTCATACCCATTTCGACCTTCCCTGTACTCCTGCACTTGCCATGATCTCTGTGCTGATGGCTCATCACTGGGGAGGGGAAGCCACCCTTCCTCCCACAGAAAACTCACCAAAATGGGGCAGTAGATGGGCTCATCACCTCAATTTTCTTTTTGTGGTGAATATGGTGGTTTTAACATTGAAAGAGAACAGAAGTGTCCTATACTGAACAGGATGTGTGTCTACATGTTGCCAGTGATGTCCAAGCAGCAGTAACAGCTGCATGGAGAGCAGTATACTGGAAGCCACCAAAGATCACTGCTTTGGTACTGGGTTCCTTCTCTAATGGAGCAATGCACACATACTGTCTTAGTTTTCAAATGTTTCAATAAAAGATCCTCACCTACTCACATAGCGAAGCAACAAAGATGGAGACTATCACGTGAAGTCTCTGAATGAGGAATGGGCATCAGCTCAAACCCACGGGCACTGCACGGGCTGGGGCAGCTGGGAGAACCACACGGCAGGCAAGGCAGGCACTGTCCCACCATATCTGAGCAAGGTACACCTCCGAGGTTACACACTGCTGGATCTCATTTTTTGGTTAATAATTTTTTTTTTCAGTTTAAATTTGGTCTTTGCTTTTGCTAGATGTTTTTAACCTGATGTTGCTCCCTCCTCTGCCATCTATCTCTGTCCATTTCTTAGCATCTTGAAAAATAAACCAATCATCACTGAAAATGCCAGGTCAAGAAATGAGAACAAACAGTTTATTCGTACAGTAAGAGCACAAGTCCTACTGATAGACTCAGCCCAACAGTCTCTTGACCGCCACTACAACAAAACTACAAGTAATTTATTCAATAAATTCTGCCTCATTTTCTTGTCACAAATTGCCAGTACACACTATTCAGTTCATCACAAAGCAATTTCTGCAGACAATTCTTGATCTGAAGTTCATTTGTAGTTCATCTTCAGAATTAATTTCTTTTTGTTGGACACATTAATGGCATATTACTTGTAATTCTTCTAATAAGGCTTCCAGCATGAAAACTTGCATTTGCAACTTCAAAATAGGTTTTATGAAAATATTCCCCGTTTGGTTAAACATGATTTACAAAAATGTCCAGGTAAATTGCTAAATATTCATGAGAAGGGGGCATAAACCACCCCTGAGCAAATACGAAATCAGCTAGCCAAGTATTCTGGGGAGCCATTTCTGGCTGGGAGAAAAGGCAAACTGTCTCTAGGGTCCCCCCCATTAGTCATCCTGTCCAGGGGGACCCTGTGGGGATGGACTGCTGTGTCAGCATCACAGCTACCTCCAGCCTGGTAACTTCCAGGTTTTAGGTCTTCCCTCAATTGTCTTTATAATTCCTCCATCCTAATTATAACATGGTCACAGTTCACTGGATCAGACATGTAAGAGCTGAAGACTGTGGCACTGGTTCCCCCTCGCAGTCTTGCTCTATGACTGGTTTAAGTTCAGTGGCATACCACTGAGAAAGCAGGCTGACTGGAAACCCTGTGAATGAGGGGGAAGGAAAATTCTTTTGTTCTCTGGATAAGAGAGGTGTGTGTAGGCTGCAGGAGATGCCAGCTGGGTCCGAGTCTTTCTTTTCACTGCTTTCTCACTGCCTAGCCCCAGGAATGGGACTCTGGAGGCAAGGATCGTGGCTGAGAGGTCTCTGTGCATCTGCAGCAGCTGCTAGCTGCTCCTGCTGTCAGCGGGCTCCCCAGTCCCTGGATTTCCATGGAAAAGTTCCAGAGCTTTGCATAAACCTAAGATTTTGTGGTTTCTGGCATAATGTTTTTTTTAGTGGGTTTCTTTTGCTTCCTCTGTGACTCATGTCATGCCATCTCTGTGTTCAGCCCAAGGAATCTGCTTCAGCCTGCAGCAGCTGAAGCTCTGGTGCTGGTGAGCGCTCTTCCCTACCTTTGTTTTCCCAATAACATTCTAGGTTACATATTGTCTCTTAGCAGACTCATTTTTACATGCTTTTAATTTTATCTACAGTTTCTCATAAAAATCTACATTGACTTTTTAAGCCACTCTGTCAGAGATGTTGACTCCTCTGTGTTAAATGAACAGTGAGTTAATGAGCAGCTCTACTTCTGTATTGAATCTTCTTGACTTTTTTTTAGTTCAAAACTAGAATCAATAATCTCTTGATCAAGAACATGGAGGTGTTTGACAATAATATTTTTCATGGCTCTATTGAGAACAAATGTGTTTGATGCTTCTGTAGGGATGCCAGAAGCAAAAGCAGGGTTATTTTTATTAGAGCCTTTGCCAGATTTCTCTGAGCTCTGTGTTTATCGGAAAATAAAAGACCTTATTTAAAAGATCCAGCCTTCACCGGTGTCTCCTGCAGGTGAATCTCTTGTCCCCTGAAGACAAAGGCAGAGCTTTCATTAAGATCTGAGTCAATACACTGGCTCTGGGTGATGAGGGGTTGCTGGCTGCATCTGCATCCCTTTGAAAGCAACCCAGAAGCTGCCCTCAGGTTGAAACACCAGTGCCTTGCCTCGGTTTGTGTAGGAATGCTTCTGCGATGGCTTGGGCACCTGACATGTCCTCTTGTAAAAGCTGGTGGGGCTGGTGGTGGGAGCCCAGCCCTGGTGCAGGCTGCTGGTGGGGGCTGCGGGGGCTGTGGGCTCACCCCATGTGCTGAGCAGAGCTGGCGAATCCTCCCGGGCTGAGAGGAGCGAATCTCAGTGTGACCGCTGAGCTGAGCAGGGCTGTGCTGGCCAGTCGGGCTGTGCTGGTACCTGCACTGCTGCTCCCAGAGTTTCTCTCCTCAGCCCTGACATGCTGATATTATCCTTAACTGGCAGCATAGCCTGTGCAGCCAGGAATAAATACCATCTGGCTCATTAAAATTTCGTGCTGCAATATCATAGATTTGTCCCCGTGGAAGACTGTATATGTAAATGCGATGTGCGCTTCCCTGGCTGCCGGCAGCCAGTGGGGAACTTTGCTCCAGTAAAAATAAAATCAGCTGAGCAAGTCTGTCCCTAATCCTCTCCTATTCTTTGAAACAGCCAGGGCTCAAAGGGATTTGCAGCATGTTTCTGAGGATGAAATACTGGTGATTAACATTCATGCCAAGCTACTCCTCACACATCTTTAATTTCAGTTACACAAAACAGTGGCCAGATTAAGGGGGAGTGCCAGGATCACAGGGGAACAGGTAACGTGTCTGGAAGACCTGGGTCCTGCAGCCTGGAAACTCTTCCATCAATTTCTGCTTGAGGCAGAATAACTTACAGGAGATCTGTTACCATTTGGGCTACATATATTAAAATAAGTTGCATAGAAATAATCACAGACCAAAGAGAACCAATACCTCTGTGAGGAGGCTAAGGCCTTACGCTGCCCTGTCATGACACAGGTGTCAAAAGAAATCACATTTTCTGGAGAAGAACTTGTGTGAGCTTGTATTGCCCTAATTTCTGAAAGAATCAAGCAATATGGTGAAGGCTTGAAAACTGCCAAGGCTTGTTCCAGAGTGACTTGGGAATTCAGGGAAGCGGTGACATTACTGCAAGGCAGCAGACACAGCCCTGCTGTTCGGAGCACCGTTGCTGTGCCATCCTGCGTGGGAACGGGCAGCCCATCAGCCTGAGGCTGGGGGGCCATGAATCTCCTCTTCCCCCTCAGTAAAGCATTTGGTGGGGGGCATGTTTGGCAAATTGGGCACCCCAGAGAAATGCTCTGTTTGTCATGTGATTACACCAGTGACATTCAGAAAGCAGATTTGCCAAGCAGCAACAACATTTCTCCAGTCAAACCTGGGCAGTATTTCACATAATAGCTCATCCTCTGAAGAGCTTCCATTAATATTTTAAACTTGGCCTTAATCCTGTTCTATCTATTTAGTTAAAATGAGTAATGACAGATCAATTGCAACGTTGATTGAGAAAGTACTGAAAAGTTTGGATCTGCAAATGGAAAATCTGACCATCTGACAACATAATACAGAGACCTCTCCTTAGATAGTAATGAAAAAACATCCTGTAAGCGAGCCTGGGTGCTTCTTCACATATTTCTTGTTCACTCCCTAGAGAATAATCTCTGTCCCTTAAAATCAGAAGACAGAAGAGTAATGGGAGAAATGTTCTCAGAGCAGAGCTCCAGCTGGAAGCAGACCCTCACCCGCTCCTGACCTGTGCCTTGCACATCAGGATTGAGAATGGCTTCAGTGCAACTGCTCTGATTTCACACCAGCCTGTGATGTTCCTGATGTGCAGGAGTCATCGCATCTTCCATAACTAGGTTTTCACTTGGTCCAGTGAAAGCTGCAGTAATTCTTCTATTGATTTCAGTGGGTAAAGAAAGTGTCCACTGACTTCAGCAGAAATTACCTCAAGCTGCAAGTTGGCAACGTCAAAACATAAGCCCATATATTATTAACTTTACAGATTTATATAGTTTATTCACATATTTTATAGCGTAAGCCTTTTCTATAATTAGGTATAAAGAGGTTTTGCCTTTAAGAAAGCACCAAAATAAATCAAGTGTCTAGATAAAATTCAGCAACTCATGCTTATCCATGATTAAATACATGCTACTTTTAAAGAAAAAGAAAACAGCAAAATGAAACGAAAAGAAGCTGTTTGTGTTACGGGGAGGAAAAATGCAACTGTTTTCTTTTAACAGAGTGCATGTTTAACATTGATTCAGAGAAATTTCTGTAGTTGTTAAAAAAATCTCATCTCTGGAATTAAAGGAATTTTTAATTTTGCAGTGAAAAACAAATTGTTTAGAAAGGAAAGTTATAACCACACAAGAAACTTCTTGTCCTGATACAAGATTGTTGCCTATGTAGTTTCTCCAATAACATTTTTCATGTCTGTGTTCTCTATTCAGAGATAATTTTGATACTCCCAGTAATTAGCGCGTGTATATACCTGTCTTGATTACCCACTGACTGGCATCAACAGTTTAGAAATTGGGAAAAAGGGGCCAAAATACAAATCATCCCCAGATCATGGGCATCACGCTTCAGAAACAGATCGGGGTATTCCACAGCACCTATGCTGCAAGATTGATTGCTTCTCTCTAGGAGAGATGGCAGTGTAACCTTCTGTAATTACGGCAGTCCCTGGAAGGTGAAGCTCTTCAAGCTGGGGCATCTTCCAATTACTGCAAGGAAGCAGGGGCTGTGAGCAAAGAGCCCTCATGTCTTTTGGGGCTGAGTGCTAGGGGACTGATATATGAGGGACTGATTAGGCAGAGAGCTGGCTGGTGAAGGAAGTACAGCTGAAATGTTTTGTTCTCTCCACTGAAAAATGACCCACAGGGGCCATCAGGATGGCTTGTGCCAACTGCAAGCTCAGCTTTGCAGTGATGCAGCGTCCCCATCCTGATGTGAAGACATGAGAGGGCAATATAAATAATACACTGCGTCTGGGACCTGTCAGAGCAACCGTAAAAAATGAGGTAGCGTCAGCCATAAGAATAAAAACCCACTAGCAACTACAATTATAGTGCTGCAGAAACGACCAGGAGTTTCTCAGTTCAGACACCCCCGAGGTAAAGGGTTAAAGGAGGGTATGGTAGCCATGATGCAACAAAACTCCGGTGGGTTCACATCTGGGATTTTTACTTATTACCTACCTCCTGTATGTGCTGGATGTCAGACAGCTCTTTACACAAACAGCAAAACACAACATTAAGCGCAATGAATTATAGAACTGACATTCATTTCTGTGGCTTTATACTGCTGACACTTGCTGTGAGCTGGTATTTCCAGCTGCTGCTGCTGTGCCATACCTTTGGGATCAAACCTTGTCCTCATTTCTATTCAGCAGGTCCTCTGATATTATTGCCTAAAACCATCTTTTGATCCCAAAAGTCAATATCTAAATCCACAGCACCATGGGTGAGAAGCTTAATATTTCCTTACACTGCAGAGCACAGCGCATCAAAGTCTAGGCTACCAGAGGAGAAGTGATGGTGGGGCCGCAGGCACCTGGAAGGGCAACAATGGCCTTAGGGGCTGCAAAGCCAGAGGGATATCAAACATTCTCCTGCTAAAATGCATTTTAGACAGGAGCCTAGTATTTCTGAAGAGAGCAGGAAGGAAAGAAAGCTTATGGGTTTGAATATGATTGAAGCTTTATTGATGGAAGGTAGTCCTGAAAAAGTTTCTGTGATATATCTGAGGAGACAGAGGGATTGCTTTGGTGAAGGCTGCTACCTAGTGCTGAAGAGTTACACATGGAAACTACTACTTCTGTCACAGGTGGTAGTGCGGGTTATTTATTTCTTGCACCATGACTGCTCAGTGTCCGTTGCAGCACTGCTTCCCCTCCTGCTAATGCTGACCTGGTTCACGTGGATTCGCGCCTCCCTGGGGCAGGAGGCTCTGGGCAGACACGCAGCAGACCGTCATGTGGCGGGGAAATGCATTTTCTTCTCACACCAGATGTTAAACACTGAGTAGCAGCTCATCAGGAGCTGCTTGGTGAAGTACAGTGCTACCATCAACATCCTCCAGGTGAGAAGGTGGCTGTTGGCTGTCCCTGGGGTCAGTGCCAGCAGAGCTGGGCCCCTGTGTGGGTGCCAGGGCTGGCGCCGGTCCTGCCATGTGCCACATGCCACACACCGCCTGCCATGTGCCAGCACTCTTCCGTGGTGCCCTCCAGCATCCCTGCATGGGCTGTGCTGGGCAGGCATAGCAGGAGGTGCTCACCTGGGTGGGACGTGTGACCACTGCTGCAGTAACAGTGATGGGGAAGGCAGAGGGGATGAGGATGCAACTCCTGGATATCTGTCCCTTGCTGATCCTTTTTCTCAGCACAATGGCCCATCAGACGTACATCTGAAACCTTTTCTGTTCATCATTAGGGAAACCTTCTGCTTCTTTATCAATTTACTCTGATGCAATTGGAAAAGCTGACCAAGAGGAGATACAGGAGCTTCACAAGTGATTCATCTTTATTTCAGCTTCCCAGACTGACGTAACTCACTGTGACAGGCTCAGGGAAATACGAAGCATGAGGCATCCACTGGGAAATGTAAAAAGAAGTTGCTATTCCTGTCACTAAACATCTGTAAATATAAAATGGGCTTTCAAGTATTTTCCTAGTTGCTGAACAAATTTAAAGCTTGAAACTTTTAAAGGAAGGAAGGGCAGAAGGGGGGATAGTACCAACACTAGAAACTTTTTTTCTGTATTCCTTTGAAAAGCAAACACATTTACTTAGGCTTTTTATATGCCACCTGTAAAAGTAAAGTGGCATCAGCCATTCTAGGATGTGTGGCTTATTTGGCCTTTCACTGCAAATTAATTGTATGGTTGTTAACACCTTTGTGTCACTTTATTTTTATTAGTAATATTAATTCATTTATTCTTGACATGCGATTTTGTAGGTCAAGAAGAGAAGTGGCCAATAACAGTCAGCGAACAAAATTAGCTTCTCTGTACAGCAATGGAAAAGCTAACATTACTCTCCAGCGTAAAAAGAGGAACTACAGAAAAAAAGGGGGGAAAAGCAGTGACTATAAAATCTTTCTGATCTGTTTATAATAGCTTTCTTTGACTAGTGGGCTCTAATGATTTGGTTTTGAAAAGTTGTTAACAGGTACAAGTGATGGTTAAAGGATTCAAACTGAAAGTTTTCTGTAATCACACATAGATAAACTGGAACAAAAACTAGCTAGTCCTTACAAAGAAGAAAAAAAAAAAAAAAGTTATTTGTGTTTGGACCTGCTCAGTCAGCCATCAGGCTCTTCAGGACAGGCACTGTCTTTTTTCGGTCTTCAGCATCCCCCCCGCCAGCGCCTGTGATAATACCAGCTCTTGGTTGAAGCTGGTCTCTGGTCCGTCCAGCTCCCCTTCACAGGGGATCAGATGTTACACCCCTAAATTGGTGGTGGAAGTTTTCCTGGTGTAAAATCCTTTCCTTACAGGATGAATCCCACCCTGATGCTGCAACTTGGAATATCCTTGTTCCTCAGAGAAGCATGCAAGTGTAAAACCGGGGATATAGCAAAGCATTAGTGTCCCCAAAGCTACGACTTTCTAAAAAAGTTGATATCCAGATAACAGGAGGAAGAATACAGGAGCAAAGATATGCAGGATTATTAATATATATAGCAACAGGCATCAAAGAGATGAGAGCCAGATAGACTAATGTAGGGATGATATCTATGTTTGGAATACCTGAACTGAGTTAATCTTATCTTTTATTAGAACTCTCTATTGAATTTATCTATTAATAATTGAATCTTGACAAGAGCCATCTGTCTCCACAAATAGGTTCTGACTAATTTGAGACACATGAAAGGGGTGAATGAGGAGATCTGATCCTGTTCCTGCCGGGCAGCCAGTGGGGACTGCTCAGAGCTTGGCTCCTACATCTGTTCTTATGCACAATAGCCAGGCCTAAATGTGGGGAATTAGCTGTCATGGTGAAAGCACATCCATGTCCTGCTGCATGCCCAGGGGTATGGTGAGTCTATAAAACGAGGGCCCAGGACATTTAAACAAGTATTTCAGCTCTTTACCCCATACCCCGCTACAAACAAAGGCTGGCAATGGCCATCCCCATTCGAGCAGCATGGGCCAGATGGAGGGCTGGCATGTGTCGGGAGAGGCAGAGGAGTTTTTCGGTGGCACTAAAAGCTTGCTGCTGTGCAGTAAGACCTTGGGGTACAGGCTTGAGTAGCAGGAGTCACTGGGAGGGGGTCCAACGCTGCATTGATCCGGTGCTGAGCCAGGGATCAAGCACTGCATGTTCCAAGAGGAGAGTGTGAATGCCCAGGATGAGCGTTCAGACCTAGCTCTTGGTCACTGCTCGGTCATGCCTTACCTTCAGGGCACCATTAAATTAAGGTTTTATCTCCAGGACAGCTCTGAGATGAGCTTCCACTTTAGTGAGCTCCCACCTTCCATCCTTGACATGCCTTCCATTTTTACATCAGTCATAATTTTCAAAGAGGGGGCAGGGGCAGGGGCAGGGGCAGGGGCAGGGGCAGGGGCAGGGGCAGGGGCAGAGGCAGAGCCCTGCCACACTGTGCGGGGCAGGTTGGCACCCCCCCGAGCAGGAACCGCAGGGCTGCTCCTGCTGTCAGTAGGCAACAAGCTGGCATCGCTGGGATCCCACCGGCCCTGCCATACGGCTTCTGTTCATTGCTGCTCTCTTAATTAGGCTGTAGCCCCTTACAGGCAGGACTTATTTATAATGTATATTTTGTGTTTATTTATTCTCACTACATGTTAAATGATAATAACAGGTAGCTTAAGGACAGATTCTGTTGTTTCCTATTCCTTACTCCCATTCCAATGCCTTCTCTTAGGCATTATCTAAATTAATTCTTTATTCTTTACCCAGCAATGATCAAACACAGATGTTTCATAGAGGAAACCCCGGAGCAGGCAGCTAGAGCTTGACATGAGTCCTTTTTAAATCAATAGGCAAACTCCCAGAGAATTGAGCCTAAAGCAATCTCTACATAAACCCCCTCCTTAGTCTTCAACAGTTAAGAGGTTGATTTACAGCCTGAAGGCTGAGATGTTTCACCTATTATAGTGGCTACTTAGACTGCCTCCTTGGCTCCTTGGAAAAGGTTGCCTGATAGAGATACAATGTATGATTATTATTTTTTTTTTTTTAAATCAATCTCTGTACAGTTAGGTTCTTTTCTTTCATAGTGATCACTTGCCTCCTCTTGTAGTTCACAGATAACACACAGATACTCAGTTTTTTTAACTGATTTGCATGAGTGTGAGTGTTTTTATTGCCTCACTGGAACATGTAGATTTCCTGAAGCCAAATTCAGTTTAATATGCCTTTATTGCCCTTTGTGAGCAAGCACAGCCATACTCAGGTGCGTAGCCAATAGTGGGACGATATATATTAGATTGCATCAACAACATCCAGAACAACTTTGCTGTCTAGACCACAAATAATAACACTTGTCACAGGAAACAGAGTGGTTTATGTCCCAGTTTGTGTTCAAAGGGAGTGGCTCCCACATTCCACAGACTGCCCACAGATCTTCTAGCACTGAAGCACAGTTTTGTAGGCAGCTCCTGGGATGGGTTTGTGAGAATTCAGCTAGGTCTCTGAGTCTGTATTCAAGATGAGAATTTCCCTTTTATTTTGTGTGGCAGAGGAAACCAAGGAAATCAGTCAACTAGTGCTTGGGTGCACCTCCTGACAAGTCTCGGTTCCGCTGAAAAGAAACAGAAATTATACCGATCTATAAAATCAAGAAGGTGCTCCAGCTGAATGCATGAACTTGGCTTTTTCCTTTTATCTGAAAGGCCTTTGGGAGGGCCAAAGTGATCTCCCAAGTCAGCTACAGACATACTTCCAACACCTCAGTCACGAGTAGATTCATTCTGGAGAGGTATGAAAGTAGTACTTCTACTTTACACGTACAGATTTGGGGCAAATGCTGACATATTTGGGCAAAGTTGCACAAAACATCTATAACAGGATTGCAAAGTGAACCACAACATCTTCAATGTTAGACTAATGTTTTCATTCTTAGGTAATCCTTCTCAGTATGATTTCTACAGAAAGGAGTAATAGTAAATGGGAGAAAACCTTCTACAAACTGACATTTTTTGTTGCTGTATGAGCCAGCATCACACAAAAAAGACTCGAAAGTATCTGTTTGATGGATGATTTTTCATAGCAAAGATGAGAGGAACAATAATTTCGTGTGAGGTGGGACAGATATACAGTTTCCATTATTGAATATGTGACAAAATCATTCTTTTTGCCTCAAAAGCATAGCTGAGAAAATGTAGGCAGTGGGCACTGGCATGCTGCAAATGTAGGTGTAATGAACTAAGTGTCTTTTGTGATTTGTAAGAACAAGCAATGCTGTTTGTTCATCATGATGCAATACTGGAGCCTGGAAATACAAAAAGAAGCATTGTTTTTTAGATTATTTTACACTACGAAGTGCCACAGTGCAATAGGGGTCAAACAGTGGGTGCTGAGGCTGTGACATCCATTTGAAACATGTTTGGGGTTTTTCACTGGACTACATCTAGTAGATGCTCTATGGATTAACACATTGGCAGCTGGAGCACATGCAGGATGCTGCTGGAACACATCTTTTGGTTTAGTTTTATTGGAAAGTAATCAACATTGACTTCCAGAAACTGCTCTGTGATGCAAACCAAAAGGGATTAAGTGAGAATGACTGGGAGACTCAGTTCAGAGGTGGTCTGATTTGAATGAAAATGCAAACACGGGTGCACTTATTCTGTGGTCAGAAAGGAGAAACATCCAAGGGCTGAGACCTAAAATCATCAACACCATTGCAGGTTTTGCATCCAAGCCTCAATATGTATGAAAGTGAGATTTCACTCACCTATTGCTGTTCAGACTTCAGTTGTGCTCTTGGGTTCCAGCTCTGAACAACCAGGAATAATCCAGACTATTCTCCGGGCAGTTTGCAGCCCCATGGGCACTGTATCTATGCCAGCCTCCTCACACCGGAACCTGAGGGCAAGTACAGAGCATCACAAGTAACAATTTAAACTTGCATGCTTGACTTGTATGTCTGTTAGCACAGCATAAATGTTATGTTTTAGGGACATCTTAACTGAATAGAGGTACCCTTTTAAAGCTGTAATACTTGTAAATGTATATACCTTGTGTATCGCTTCTTCCTCTTTACTTTCCTTGAATTGCTGTGCAGTATTTTTCCAGTATTCCCTCTGCTACCGCTGTACTGCTGTCTTCGTGACGCTGTGGTTATTTTGCCCATATGCTAAGACTATAGGCAGTACTGAAGAACCCAAATCCCTTGCACGTCTCCATCTCCTCCTTGCGGGGAAGGTAGGGCTTGTGCTCCTGTTTCCTCCAGAACGCCTGTTAAAGCCCAGCCAGCCCCCCCAGTGAAGGAGCTCTCATTTCCAGACCCCCACCGGGTGGCACTGTGGTAAAACACTTAATTTCAGAAAGCTGTTAAAATATTGACCAAGTGGCTGCATAAGCATAAACGCCAAATTTTAAGGGATCTTTAGAGTTAGGAAAGTAGGTTGGATTTATGGGAAGAGTATTGATCGCTAATGGAACTGAGTCTGCTGTAAATGATATTTTAGAGGATTTGCCTGTTACTACAACTCTGAAAAGTGCATTTAGTGCTGACATACGTTTTAAAACTATCTGAAGCTTTCGAGCTAATGAAGAAACCCCAAGGTGACTACAGTATTTATGAATAAAACCTCATTACTTAATGATTTAAAGTTCTTGGGACACAACTTGATTTAGAAACTCACGGCACTGCATGCAGTTATGTACAGGCAGAGTTATGCAAACCTGCCATGTTCACAGGCGTGGAAGGGGAAATGTGTGGAAGGGGTAAATGTGTGAAGATTAGTTCAAAGCTTACGCCGAGCTGCTTTGTTTCCTTGGACAGACACTTTGGTAGGTCCCCTTTTTAGTTGAGTTATTGTTCTGTACTTCTTTTGACTAAAAGCAGAACCACTTGTTTTTAAATGTCAGTTTTAAAAGTCATAATGTTAACATGAGACATCTGGAATTTTAAAACACCAATATGCATTCACAATAGCAGGATAATTAATATCAGTCTTTATATAGTATCTCTCATTGCACAAGATCTCAAAAGTAGTTTGCAGATAATATGCTGCAGAAGCTATTGTAGCTGTAACACAAAACATCTGGTTCACAGCAATTTAAAATTTCCATTTTAATTTCCAGCTCCGCTCACCCCCTAACGTCAATGAACTGTTTTGCCTTCCAGAGTGGAATTAAGCCCTTTGTTTACTTTTGGCCCTTGAAAATAAAAGAGAAATGAGTTATGATAGTTTTGTTCAGCATCTCTTAGAGAGACCAAGTTTTAATTGCACGTGCCCTGCCCAGACAGCTGGCTGGCACATGTAGGGAATGTGGCTGGGGTTTCCAGATGACATACAACCTAATTAGAAATACCCTTTCAGGGTACGGTGGGACATCTGGAAATTCCAGATAAGTGTTACAAGACTTCACAGCCTTGACAAAGACCCGAGCATCTGAGTAAACCTGGCTGTATTTGGTAACCTTATGAGTGGCAGTAGAAAACAGCTCCCAAAATTGTTCACTCTATATTCAAAAAATCATGCAAGTTGCGAGAAGTTGATTAGGTTGATGAACTCAAAAAGCAGAATTCTCCAGTACTGCTTCTGGACCACACAGGACCCACCAGTGAAGAACAAGTGCTGGGAACAAACTAGGTGTTCATAGAAGGAATGTGATTTCTCAGGCTGGTTTTAACCTGCCAGGGATGCACTGTAACCACTGCATCTTGTACATTTCCAGCTTGTGTTCTGTGCTGGTTTGTGCCATAGCTGGAGCCTGAGTGGGGTTGATGCCATCGCTGTGGGCTGGGAGCTCTTGGGGATGCTGGGACCTGCCCCCCCCCAGGCTCCCCAGAACTCTTCAGCAGTGCTCCTGTGGTGAGTAACCACACTGCTCTCTGTTTTATGTTTACATCACTTTTCACTCTGTTTGAGGTTGTGAAGACTTCCAGGATGCTTTGATCCTGACTTGCAGCCTCTGTATGGCAGGGCTGGGGAGGTGGGACTCCACCAAGATAAAAACTGCACACATGGGAGCATGGAAAATTGAAATAGAAAGGTTGCTCTGGCAGCTTCAGTGCGGTTGTTCAAAACCAGAAATACCAGCTGGCTGGAGACCTGCTGATCAAGGGTTTCTTTCTTACGTGGTCTGTGTCATCCCCTCAGACATCCATCCAGGAGCACTTTTCAGCAGGACAATGACAGATGATATTTGTATGCTGCTCCTGCCTTTGTCCTCATGTTCAGCATGATGGGGTGAGGAGCTCTGCTTTCAAGCTGCCTGCCCCCCCGAAATGCAGAGTGTGGAATTGCAACCCTTGGTAGTCCCCAGGTTGAAGAAACAGTAATGTTGATATAAATTGTTTTCTCCCCATCACTAAGAGATGCTCAAAGCTTAGGCATTTTATTTGACAACACTGAGGCATTTTCTTGAAAGGTGCAAGTTAAATCTTCCTACTTTACAGTCAAAGGATGTAAACAGCTTTTTTTGGGTAACACAAGGGCAGAAGAGCACAAAGTTGTGTCAGAAGCACAAAAATCTCTGAAGTCTTTGAGGAAAACTTCTTTATTACTCTGTGCTGTAAGCCTCTATGTATATGAAAGAAGATGGAGGGTAAGAGGGAGAGAGTTGTCAAGGAAGGGATGGGAGTGGGAAGAAAGGAATCTTGATTGTGAGGAGCAAGATAGTATATGATTTATGTGATGAAAACAGGAAGAATGTGAAAATAATAAACCAAAGAACAGGCAGGCAAACTTTGTTAGAGCTGCAAAGTGTTTCCGTTTGAATGTATTTTTGAAGTGCAAGATGAAATGCATGCTAAAGCCCTCCATCCTTCCGCACGGTTCACAACCGTCAGCTACAATGAACAGCTCCAGTTGCACCTGAGTGCTTCAACTGAGAATCTGTCCCACGGAAATGAGTGTAACCCCCTCTGCCTTCCACAGGCGATTTCAGTCACTCAAACAGACAGGACAGCTAGCTGGGACAGGCAGTGTATGACTTTCAATGATACCATCTGTATCACCCCCTAGAATTTTTCAGATTGCTGTTAATACCTCAAGCAGTGATGCTATATCCCTACAGACAGTAAACTGAATGAATTTTGCTTTTCTGGACATTTTCCTTCGCTGTCTTGTTTTGAAAATGCTGGAGGCCATTCACAGAGTTTGCTGAGGGCAAGTGCTGCTTCAGTTGCATTGCCTTTGCTACCAGTGATTTTGAGGCAATATAAAAGTCATCTTCCTTGTGTCCTTTTACATCTTGTAGATTGTGGATCTCCACTGCACTGATTTAGAGAGCAGCATATTCTTTGCTTTTGTGTTGTCAATGATGAAACGCCTCATTCTTCTTCAGGGGATTTTGCTAGGGGACCCTCGAGGGAGGTATTTCCACTCTCGTTCCTGCAAACCACTCCAGCAATGGCCTGAGAATGTAAGTCTTAAGTCAGAGGCAGGACCACCTCAGCAGCAAAGTATTAACTCATCCAAATTCCTAGTGGTATCACTTAAAGGATTAAACTTCCCTTAACTCTGCTAAAATCTTACTGGTTATTAAAGGACTATCATGAAATTATCCTCAAAATTACTTCTGATTTTATATAAAGCATATACAACACTTTTCTTGGCAGTGCCATTCAAATCATGCTCCGTATCAGAGGCTGAGTTTAATTCTTTGTGAATTTCTGTGGTATTCATGAAGGGGAGAAAATCCTAGCATGATGTTCTTTCTGGGAATAAATTAGTCAGCCCCAATATCTTCAAATGGTTTAAAACGCCTTCCTGTGAATTTCTATCAAATATGTGTCCACATTTAGATGAAAAACCTTCCAGGAAGCTTTGACGTGAAGATCAGGGATTACAATAGATGCTTGTATTGCAGCAATAATATACAGGAACATATATAGCTACAAAGAGATACTAAAGGCTTGGGAGAAATCCCGCTGCTCTTGCAGTGAACGGCAGAACAAGTTTCTCCACTTATTTTACTGGTAGCAGCATTTCACCTTGAAGCTGCGGTTTGTATGTTAAAAATGCTTGTGTCCCCTTCGCCACAGTTAGCGCAGGCAGTGCCGGGGGCGGTGGGAAGCCCTGCGGCAGGGCAGCCTGTGGGTGGGCAGGGGCTTGCTGTGGAGCACAGGTAGGGCACAGCTCTGCTAGAGCGCAGGACCAGAGACCGTCTTCCCAAAGATCCTGTTAGATCAAAAATATTAACCATGCTTTCAGATCCAAGGGTTAGAGACTCATGAGATATGTTGGGGTTTGCTCTGCAATTTTTCATCTTTTTTTTTTCCTTACACTTGTCAATTCCGTATCCACCTGATATGAATATGAACAAGCACTTTAAATAAGCACCTATACCCTGAGCTGGTATACCTGCAAGGAATGTGCAAGAGAAACATCTAGGAAAGGTTTAAAGAAAGCATTCATGTGATAGCATTGTACTGCTTCTAATTAAAACACCTCTGCAGCTGCACACTTAGTTGTGTTCTGAAGTTTTCTGCCGCCGGACACGTGCCTGCTGAGCAGAGCTGAATAGACCTGATTTAAAGACATTTACTTAGGCAAGTTACTTGTATGTGAGTACGCTTTTGGGGGATGGTTATTTATAAGGCTTTCAAAGGAGTCTAAAGGCTGTCATATAAATCCCGTTGAAATTCAGTAGCTGTTGAGTCCTTCTGTGTTTGAATTCAAATAGAGTTTGAACTTGCCTTTACATTTTATCTCCCTTTCTATTTAAAAGTACCTGCTGCATTTGACCTTGTGGATCATAAACCCCCTTGGGCTGATGTGAATTTGTGGTACATCCATTACTGCCCTCTGAATCTGGTGACATTTGCTGGACTCTGGTAGGTTTGTACCCAGGAATATCTTAATCTCTTCCTCCAAAGCAACTTTTTCATACCCCAGGGGCACCTTTTATTTGGGGCTTTTACATTATCTGGACTGCGTGATGCTACTAGGAGATCTGGAGTGTCAGCACATGGTGAATTTTCTCATGAACATGCCACCGATGCATAGCTATAACTCTGCTTTAAAACCATCTGTCCCCAAGGTGCTGCCTGCCTGCCTGTCACACACCTGCAGCTGGATGAGCTGCAATTTTCTATAGCTGGGTATGGCAAAGATGCAGGGAATTCTCTTCGGCTCCATAGAAGCAATTAGCTGCCACAGCTCTCAGTGATGGGGGAGGATTTTAGCAACTTGTACGTTTGAAGTTTGGACCCAGAAATGATTCAGGTTTATTTTGTCATCTAGATAAATTTTAGCTTATCAGGTACCTTCATCTAGAAGTAGCGCTTGCCGCAGAGGAGGGGCAGAAGCCACACTGATCCCGCACCTTTATAATTCACTACTGGCTGAATGTCCTGACATCATGAGGAACTGGCTGCTGTGGAAAAACAACTCAATCCAGACAGACACGGGCTCGGCCAGCCTCCTCCTGATTGCTTACAGGAGATACAAACCTCTCAGTTTCTGCATCATAAGTGGTACCGAAAATGCCCTTTTAATCTTCATTCCAGTAAAGAGCAGAGGTCCATTCTGGGATCTGGTGGCCTAGTGCCAACAAAGTAAGAAATTAATAGTAAGATATATAGTTGTGCTTTAAATTCTTGATCTATCGTTGCCAAAGTAAAGCAGCTGCATTGATGAGCGTATTTCAAGGCCTGGCCCAGAGCCTTTCAGCATCAATAAGAAGATTTCCATTTATTTCCTTTGGCTTTGGAAAAGGTACCTACAGAAATAAGGCAGAAATTAAAGTGGATGCAATTTGATTCATACCTGAATGACTCAAATCTACAATGGAGAAATCCATTGAAATATTAGCAGCATGCAGTCCATAAAAGCATACAATAGCTCTTTGAAGTCACAGCAGGCATAGACAGGAGTGGACACCTCAAGCTGCATGGAGGACACTGAAGGTCCGGGTCCTTTCGTGACTCTTACCTAAGACAAAGTTAGGTTCAGAGTTAAGATACAGCCTCACACCTTTTTCCTGAAGTGAACAGTGCTGGGCTTATGAATTTTTGTTCATTAAGACATTTGCACATTAACATTTTATCCGATATGGGTGTACACACACTGGAGATGAACTGGATTTTTAAAAGATGTTTGATACTCGATACCTCAGGACTGGTTGAAATTGCAATATTCAGGTGTCTGCATTTTGAGGAATGTTTCAAGGACAGCCTGCATCATTCCTATCCCTGCAAACTATGTTGAGCACCACTTCATTGATGGGAAAATTCAGGAGTTACTGAATGACTTGGGCTCTTTGCTTTAGAGATCCCCTCCCTCCGCTGCCATAGCAGAGAAGTTGTGATTTGCAGCTACTAGAATGAACACTGATGTCGCAGCGTAAAGGGGAAGAAGTGAATTCCAGAGCCACCCACATCAAACCTGCTCTAGAATTCACTTCCCAAAGTGGCCTAATAAAGCGCAGATCTCATCACCTGCAGGTTGTTCTGCTGCACCCAGCTGTCCTCTCAGTCATCTTCTGTGACAGGGCAACCACGGGAAGAGAAGGAATGTAAGATCAGGAGTCTGATGGTTTGGGGATTTTTTGACCTTGATGCAGTGCATTTTGGACACGTTCCTGCAACTTTCCATAGATACTTTTAATGTAAAAAATGACTACAGTTAGCCATTCTTTATCTGCACACACCACATTTCTTCAGCTTTTGGAAGAAGAAAAGCTAATCAGTAAAAAATATAACAAACAGGCCTGTCTGGTGAGATTATGTTAGATGTTATTTGACTCATAACACTCTCTCTTTGCAAATGCTATTACAGCAGGTACACGTGAAGTGGAACATCCCATATGCTTCTATCCTGCCTCACTAACCTCTTTCCAAATACTATCTTTGTTCTGCTGCCTTCTAGCACACTGGTTCTCCCTTGCCTCTTCCAAGTTTAGCTAAAGATTAGGATCACAAAGATATCTCAAAATCAAAGCGACCCAACTGCCAGGATTCCCAGATATGAATGTGATTCCTTCACCATTACAGGACCCACCTGTTTAGATGGCAACTCTGCAAAGTGCAGAGCGTGTGCGTGTTGAACAGGGCTCTGGTGAACACAGGATGAGCTGTAGCTTTGTTTGGAGACTGTCCATAGTCTGAAGCATTTGTTCACGGAACAAGCATGAAAATGGTCCGCATATTGAGTTTTAATCTTAATACACCTAAGCTGTGATTGTACAAGTACTTCTGCAGGTGAGAGAGGCAGCCTTTGTAACCTTTCTGCTTAAACTGCCAGTAAATGAAGTAATTGGTACAGGATATATTGAGCTGCATGTGAATCTGACTACCAGTAGTTTCATCCGAAGACACATAAAGTAAATGGAAAAGCTCTTACTGACCACAATGAGATTTGGACAAAGTATTTATGACCAAAGATCCATCGAACGAATAACCCTAAGACAAAAATAACCTTTAGCTATTTCTGATTTGAGCCATGTTTCAACCAGAGAAGCAGGGAGGAGAGAAGTTCTAGATTCCACCCTGTCCCCTGAGCTATGCTTTTTGTGCCAAGTTTGTAGTTTCAGCTTGTGTTTTGTGCAGTATGATTATTGGTGTCACAGCTCAGTTTAATTATAGATTCTCAGTTATGTAACTCCTCTCTCTTGAAGGGCTTACTTCTTTTCTGTTAAGGCCTTTATAGCAGAGACTGTGACCCTGATGGCTGGGAAGTACACATATGTCCAGGGGAAAGAAAGTTTGAAAGCTTGTTTCGGAGAAATGAGTCTCCAAGAGACTTGAGTAGAGTGATGGCCTTTATGCATCATGCATGCGGACATTTCACACAGAAGCATGAAGCCATTATCCCTTTCCCATAAGATTTCCTGTTTGCTTCAACTACAACATTGAATTGTAAATTTAATTTTAAAAATCTAAGGTTCTTTTATCTTCATATTAAAAATCAAGCCCCCAAACCCCCACTCCATTGCAGCTACAGAAGCAATACTGTAGGGCATCCTGCTAGAAAGAGCAGATTTGTCTAACTGATAGACAGGAATCTGTTTTTGCTAACGACGTTCATGCAGCAAACCTGGTGGATTTCATTATGGGAATTTTCTTTCTCCCTTCTGAAAGATGAAGAACATGACTGGTTCCTTTATCTACTGGATGTTTCCCGCCTCAAGCAAAAACTCTTGAAGTTTTTACTGGTTTTAAGTGTGAAAGGCATAACTATTTGACAAAAGATGCATTCGTAACTAGAGAGAGGAACTTAACACAGGGTAGTCTTCATTATTCTACTAGACCCTTTGTCCTACAGCAGTGTGGGGTTAATCTCTGCAGCAGCAGGACCCTGCCCTGGCAGCCCTGGGCTCTGCTCACCTGCCCCTGCTCTGACAGCACCTGAAAAATCACACAACATCCCTTCTCGCTGCTGCCATTGCCTGCAGTCACTGAGCCTGCATCTCCTGATTCTCAGCCCAATGAATCATCAGACCATGCTGTCTGTGCTGCTTGTGTCATTTTCTGTTTCATTAATGGCCAATGCCTTTCACAGGTTTATTCCACACATAAATAACCAGAATGCAAGAACCAAACTAACGTAAGATGTCACAATTCCTTATGCACCAAGTGAGTATCTAGCTCATCTCAAACCAATGGAAAACCTGCCTTCTTGTTGAAGGCTGCTGATATGGATTTTTTTCCAAAAGCTAATACAACCCAGGACAGTTTCTGCAGCACTGACCACTATGTCCTGTCCAATACTGAGTGCTATTGTGTGTTCTGTAATGGGAAGACAACATAAATCTGGACTGAATGGTTCTGGTTCTTTCTTTATCCTTGCACAAAGGTCCTCTCCTGATAAAAACTCCAAATAAATCTGGTTTCTAGATTTGCCAAATGCCTCCTGTTATCCCATATGGCTACACATTGCCAGCAGTATGAATTTCTCTAATGACAGACAGTATTTCAAAAGGTATACATGAGCAAAGCCGTCCTACCTTTTTCAATGTTTTAAATTACAGAAAACTAAAAAAAAAACAAAACAGTTAGGAAGTCCTAGAACACAAACCCTCACCCGTCTACCACAGAAGCAAACCCCACACAGCTGATTTTAGGAAGTACTGCTGGAGATTCTAAACAAAGCATGTATTTTTAATACCTCAGCACTTTACATTACACCCTAGTAGGAACAGTGAACTGTGGTGTCCAAGTTCTCCTGTCATTTGTATTGCTCAGCACTGCTCGTGTCTCTCTATGGAATGCCTGGATGTCTGTAGTTCTCTCAGTAACAATGGCTTATTTGTTTCATTTTTGCGTGGTAAAGACATGAACAAATACATCTCGTACTTCATCACAAGCATCCAGAAAACCCTTGTACTAAGGGCATTTTAATTCTCCTGATGGGCAGGTTGTGTGTTTAGAAAACAATAGGGATGTTCTCCTCTTAGTGGTGCAGATGGTGTGTTTTTCTGATGAGGCCTGAGTATGAAAGAAAAGTAAACTTTAATTATTAAATTAATTTTCATTTTAATTATCTCAATAAATTATCCAGTTATTTAATTCACAATTTCTACTCTTTGTAATTCAGAACCAGATGGGAAATAACCAGTTTACATTCAATTCAATGCTTATTACAGCTGGTGGCAGATACTTTGCAAGGGTAAAATCAGTTTTTGATGAAAACAGGCTTTTTGCATGCAAATACGTTACTTCCACAAAGCTCTGGAGTCTAGTAACCGGGCAGGTCCTCAGCACAAATGGAGCGTGTTGGCAGCATATTCTAACAAGTTCACAGGTATAAGGATGTAAAATATGATTAAATTACTTCATTTGCTGTAGACAACTCAGAATTCATACATTTATTGTTTTGCAACCATACTGCTTGTGATAATCGCCCATTCTTTCTGAAAGGGAGGTAGCTAGGTATTTGAAATAAACATTGGAACCAATAACAGTAATATCCTTTCTCCAGAACACATTCTTTATTTGAGTCAATAGGTGATAAAAGATTTAACGTTGCACCTGCAGGTCACTGTTTTCAATCTGATCTGCGTCAGTAGTGACCAAGCACACTCATCCATCTTCTCCTAGGCAGCCTACGGAAAGTAATGAATGGATGGCATTTGTAGAGTCCCCGGAAGACATTTTCTATCCTAAAGCAGCTACTACCAGAGTTGCCACCGATTAACTCTTACTGGCAGTCTCAGAACGGAAGGGAAAAGCTGGACTGGCATAGAAAATGAAGTGCTCTTCACTATTGTGACTCAGTTCCTTTGTGTAAGACCTGAGTCATGCTTATAGTACTGCCTTTGGGGATTATATTATGCATGAACTAAAAAGCAAATGTTTCTTTCCCAGCAAAATACAGTCTTTCTACTCTTCTACAAATATTTTCATGACTTTCCTACTAATTAAGAGTTCCTAGTCTTTAGATTACTCCATGCCATAACAACATTTGGCTTCACAAAAGTAAGGAGAAGAAAGACCCAGTATCTAGATGTTTTGCTAAGTTATGGAATCATTTTTGGCTTTGTTAGACTGACGATCACTAGTGTGCTGAGGTGTTTATACTATATTCAAGATACGCTGCAGTTTGATTACCATTCCACACACACATAACATAGCGCATGCCGTCGTATTCAATATGAAGCAGAAAGATAATCTTCCTGGAGAACGTCTTATGAGTTGTTCAGGGCCTGACAAATCCACTTTTATCACTTGTTGTGTGCTGTACTGCTGCTCTTCTCATGCCTGTTTCACATTTTTGTTCTTTTGCAGATTTCTGTGCCAGGTGGGTGCTTAATGATTTCCCTAATAACAGAAATGATGATACTGAAACGCCTCTCAGTATCTCTTCTGAATGGGGAGCTCATTGCCTGGCATTATTGTTTGTATCAGAAAGCTGCCTGTGCAGTTGTCACTCAGTGGAAAATGTTGCATCTGTCAGATTCTTCTTTTTAACATTCCTCTTCTCCTCTGAATTCCCTACGTATTGAGTGCAACATATTTCAGAGACACTTCACTCCTTTACTTACATACTGAATATGAAACTCGATCAATTCAAGAGTCAGTCTTTGCATTCAGCCAAAATTCAGTCCCTGTCTTGATCAGTTCAAATTTTATTTTCATTAGCATGAAATGTGACACACATGAGCTCTACAGGGAATGGGGAAAGGAATGCTGTCTTTAAAAATAAGTTTATTGAACTCTGAATTCTCTGTACTCTTTCTTTCATGTGTGGAAAACTCAAGCTCAGATCCCAAAGAACAATTTGAGAATTTACTCATTTCTTTCTAGTTCTCTAACATTGAAACATATGCATGAAATATAACATAGATATACGAATCAAGGAAAACCTGGGTTTGTTTCTGCAATGTGTGCTGACACTGAAGGGCATACGAACTTTTCAATGTTATTCTGTTCTTGTCATAAACCCACAGAATCTTCTTAAATACGACACACTAGCTTCTTTCTCAACATTAAGGTCACTACCTACAATGATCTCATTCTGGAGATTTCCCTGTATCAGCGCAGTTGCTCACTTGCACCCCAGCATTTAATTTTTTGATGGCTTGGTGGTACAGCCTATGAGACCATTTTATAATACATATTTATATATTAAGATTTGTGTTCACCTGAGGCTTAATGGGCCTGCTTGAGTTCACAATGACAAACCGTCCCATGCAGAGAGGCGTATGGTAGAAAGAAGCTTCCCACCTGCTAGGGAAGTGTTGGCAGCAGCAGAACATCAGAGCTTTCAAGGTCTGACTCCCCAGATTACTACTCTGTTCTTTATTTTCTCTTGTCTTTGACATTTCACTTACGATGGTAATGCCTGATGTACAGGCCTTCTGCTGGAACAGGCACCTAGGAAGAACTGATGATCTAAACCCCAGAATAGGGTAATGAATTACTGTGCTTCACAGCGTGAGCAAAAAGCTTCATGCCATGGCTACCGTCACATTAGAAGATTATATAAAAATAAATAAATATTGTCTTCATAGAATCATTTTTGTGAGAAAAAAGACCCTTAGGATCATCTAGTCCAACTGTATTCCTGGATAATCTAGCTTCAAATTGTTCTGTGCAGAGCAAGAGAAAAGGAATTAAGGGTTATCCATTAGCAAATCCGAGTCCTTGCAGCTTTTTTTAAAAAACATTTTAAGCATTTTAAACCCCCTATCAATATTTGCAATGATTGCTTATTTAGTTTGGGGTTATTTTGTTGTGTTTTTTGTTTTTATTTTTTTAAAAAACTTACAGCTCACAGCAGTGGCTTCAATTGCCGCTGGTGGGTTCTCCCCACCTGTGCCCGGAGCAGCCCTGGGGCACGGGGAAGGTGGGTGCCCGCCTCCGTTCCCGCTAGTGCCAGGCCTGAAAGGGTGACACGCCAGGGTGACTGCCAGGGTTACACCCCAGGGTTACATCCCAGGGTGACTGCCAGGGTGACCGCCAGGGTGACATCCCAGAGTGACTGCCAGGGTGACCGCCAGGGTTACATCCCAGGGTGACATCCCAGGGTTACATCCCAGGGTGACCGCCAGGGTTACA
>JAVJGJ010000047.1:23492898-23516977 GCA_035590215.1 Microhierax caerulescens | reverse complement strand
ATTTTTCTTTGGCAGAACAATATTAATGGCTCTTTTGCTATGTTCATGCTGTATTGCATGAGCATTTTGTCTTTTTTATTATAGTTTCTTATAAGTGTGCCATTACAGCTTGAGCAATCCGGTAGAGCATCTGGAAAAATATATTACTTTGATTTTTGTCTCCAAATGGGCATTAGTTTGTATGTGAGCTTCTAAATTGTTTAAACGTTTAGGCAAACATTTGCGGTTTTGTGGATGGTCTTGAAGAGTAGTTTCACATTGTCCTCCAGAAATGAAATTTGTGCAGTTATGTGATCGTTTAACATTGGTTTGGAATATTTAGTGATCTAAGGTTGTTTTTGGTTTCTCTTTTGTGGATAACATTATTTGTCATCTGTTCTTCATCAATGTTAAATCAGCCTCATATTTTGATCTCTGACAGACAAACCTCCACTGACTGCTTTCACCCCTGTCCCCCAGCCCTGACTGGGGCTGCCTCCTGCCCAAGCTCAGTGTTTTAGCTTCAGGACATCAGCTTGCCTCAGCTGGTTACTGGTGCTTTGGAAGCTGTATGTGTCCTGGCTATGTGATTTATGCTGTTGGAGGACTGGTCCTTGGCTATCGCTTCTCAATATTGGGGTGTGTGTCTGTATTTCAGTTCAGGAGGCTCTTCGAGGTGTCTGTGCTGTATGCCATGTGTTGAGTACATCAGGCTTCCCACGCTTCAGGAAATGTATTGGCGATGGGTATTTTATTAGTGCTTGCATATATCTGAGTTCCCCTGATCAGTGTATTTTTTGAAAGGATGACATTTGCATGTTGCTGGTCCAAGATGTTTGGAAATGTCACAAGCAAATTGCCCTTCGGTGATCTTCATTTCAGCCCTGCAGCTTCTGAGCAGGGCTGCCGGGCACATGGGTTTTCTTCCAGAGCCTGTGGTCCCCTCACCCTCCCATCCCATGGTTCAGACACCATGACTAGAGGGGCAGGGGTGACCTTGGCCAGTTTTTGGATGGGTAAGTGGCCTCACAAGAAGTACGCCTGAGTCTGGGCTTAATTACCGCTTGTCTGAGGCTTTGTGGGCTTGTTACAAGGCAGACCTTATATTTTGATGACTTTGTATCAGTGCTAGAAGGAATTTAACGTTGTCTAGACTCTGATAAAATACTGCTTTTGTTGGCCTAAGTAATACCATTGTAGTAAAGTTAATGTGAGTATTGAATGGGCACTTTAATGGAAGTGCTGAAAGCCAAAAGGGCAATACTTGTTTTCATGCTGAATCACTACAGTAAATTTAGCAATGAGACTTGACATTCTCTGCCTAATAAGAGCAATTTTTATGCTCAAGTTGTGACTCTCTTTATATAAAAAGGAAAAATAATGTTAAGCAGTAGTGTATAGCTTTAGCAGCTTCCCAGTTTCTACAAATGCCAAAGTACTTAGTCATTTAGTTGACAAATGCCACTTCAGAAGAAAATTTTAGTGGCAACCTGATTTATATTTGTGTAACGCAATCCATTTTTTTGTAAAAAGTGGGTTTCTTTTAAACAATTGTTAATCTAAGATTCATTTCACTGAGTACTTTGGGATTCCGTATTTTTATACCATCTATTACTAGAGCAACATCCTTGAATTTTTTTTAAGGAAGGTCCTTCAAGCAACTTTTCCATCATGTATTAAACATTATAGGTATATATATACACCTATATATAATATATCTATACCTATATATATAACTCTTGCATTATTATAGGAAAATTAGTTACGGGTATATATGCAGTAGTGATCTGGGGCATCCTGGACAAGATGGAGCTGTGTTGCTCTGGGCAATGGGCATAGCTGAGAAGAGGTCACAGGCTTTGCACAGTAACAGTGGAAAGGAGTTTCACTGATGAAACTTTCTTCATGCAGAGGTGAAGGATGCGGCATGGTGATTGATTGCTGTTAATCTGACTTAGAGCTCTGTGTTGGGTACCTCCATGACAGCCAACTCAAGTTTTTATTAGTTTGGTGCGAAAAGCTTGTGCATCTGTGAATTAAATGAACTCGGAGCTAGACTACGCAATTGGACAGCTTTTTGTGACCCACTGCATACTTTGTGCTGCATTTAATGTGGTATAAGCTAAAATTTGTTAGCGTCAAAGCATCTTCAGCACTTAAGTTTGGGAACATATTCAAAACATGAAGGATAACCTTAAAAGCTATGAAGAAAAACAGTAAAAAATTTTGTGATGAATAGATCACTTCTTCCTCAAGCACCATTAAGGGTTTTTAGGTTTTATATTTGCTTGTGACTTGCCCCCCATGCTGCTAGGCAAGCATTGTTCCTTTCTCGCTCCTTCCTTCTGCATGACTTCTGTGCTTTTTTTGAAACATTTAATCAAAATCTGTGTCTAGTTGCATTAAGTGGTTTCTGAAAGTTTTCAGAAAAATGACTACTGCTTTTGCAGCAGGATGTCTTTTTGCTGGGCTCAGTCAGCTGTGGGATTGCATGGCTTGTGTTTAAATAAAGATACTGCATTTCTTCATGTCTTCAGGAACATATGCTGTAAGACCAAGAAATGCCAGAGAAGGATTTAGGAAAATTACAGAAATTGACATACCATTGTTTATAGTACTGAGTTGTTACATTGTTACAAAATTTAAAGGGATTCCTTGTTTATTTGAATGAAATGACCAAGAAAGAATAGTAATCACAGGGAGGAAATTAATTTACTAATTTAGAGATAAGCGTGCTTTGCTTGAGTGATAGGATACACCAGAGTGAGCGCAGTAATGTACAGCTGGCTTGTAAAAACAACCATCCACATGCTGCCTCTCCAGCAGAGTAAGTAATGTTCACTTGCTGCAGCTGCTTTCAAAGTTATTTGGCTGAAGATTCAGCTGAATTCTTATCTGAGACAGGTTAGCCTAGCTTGAGGTGGTGTTATTTCATAGAATTCCGGACTGATGAACAACTGGAAAAGTGTTTTTTTTTTTTCCTAGATTCTCTGTGGTTCACATAGAACAGTAAAGACTTGTGGTTTATTTCCAAATGGGTATGATCCTCTGATAGACGCTGTCTATTTGAGCTTAACTTCCCTTTAAAGAGCTGCCACTCCTTGGGGGGTCTTGGCCATCAAATAAAGGGAGAAAGGGTGATCAGCATTTATAGAGATAATACTAGTGTTTTTTTTCTGTCCCAGAAGGATGGGATAGTATAGGGATACACCTTTGTAGAAATGCTTGAAGATTTATTACTGGCTTTAAAATTTAATCTGTGCAGTCTGTTTCATGAAAAAAAAAACAAACCCAAACCTTCCCTCATACTGTGCAACAGATCTTTTGAGTCTCTGCTCATGTGTGACCTTTTGCTATATGTTCAATAGGGCTGGCCCTGGAGATGTGACAAATGTGACTCCTGGTCACATTTGTGCTGTGTTAGCTGGCTGCTTACAGCTGCTTCTCCAAAACTGACTGAAGTTGTCATCAGTGAGCTTGGAGTGGTACTTAGTCAATATCTAAATATTGGTTCTTTTATGCTTCTGTTTGGGATGCCTATCATTTTCCCATCATAAGCACCTGTAATTTTATATATAATTTTCTTGAATAAATTTTCTGACAATTGTTGTGCTTTTCATGTTGTTAGGATACATGTGTAACTGTCATTAGGACAGTTAATTGCACTGTTTAATGATGTTACATCAATTTCCTTATGAAGCATAATTAATAAAATGTGACAGACATGCACACTGGCTGTTTTGAAGGACTGGTTTCTCACATGATAGCTTCATGCCATTAAGAAAAATGTCAGAAAAGCATTTGAACTGTATTGCAAGGTGATTCTAAACTAGCTCTGATCAAAAACATAAACAGAGTTTTGAAATAGGGAAGTAAAAGAAAGTTAAAATTTGGCATTTAATTTAAAAATTAATTTCATTTCATTTTACTTTAAATATTTAACCCTGACAGACGCCTCACTAAATTGACTTTATAAACAAGATGGCAAGTGCAGCTCCTTCCACCTGAGTTCCCGTTCCCCACGCAGGACGATGCTGTTACGCCGGGTGCTGCTGCAGAGGGTAATTGGCTTTTTTGGTTGGTGACCCAGTGTAATGGTAACTTTCACAGGAGGATGCCCTTTCAGAGCCGGAGGAGTGTGACATTCAGTTGATTGAAGATGTGGCTGCCAGAGATTGAAAATTCAACCTAGTGTCTGATTTTGATCTTTGCCAGTGTTGGTGTGTGCTGTTGCCTGAAACTTGGGCAAAACTTGAGGCTGGCTTCAGATGAGTGGGTCAGAGGTCTTTTCCCTAAGCTGGTAATGGAGCATGTTTACTGTTTGAAGACCCCTGGTGGTGTGAGCAAGGAGAAGAAATGCTGGAATCCTGACTGAACAGGATTGTGAACTAAGAGACCATCCAGAAGCCCAAGGAAGATGAGATGTCAGTGAGGGGAGAGTGATCGGTAGTGTCGAAAGAAATGGGAAGGCAGGAGGGAGAAGCTGGAGGAGTCAGGTGCAGAAACATCAAGAAAAGGAATGTTTTCCTGTTATTCCCTTAAGATTATTAGCTGTAATGTTTCCAAAAGGTTAAGTTGAATCTGTAGGAATGAAGATTGAGGGTGTTTGTGGGAGGCCTGAAAAGTGAAGGCCTCTGAAGAATTCATGTATGTTTTTTCTTGGTGCAGTGTTTTTATACAGATGATACATTGTGTAACACTTAATAATGCTGAAATACTTTAGAATTCTGTCATACCCAGTGAGATAACATCTTTTTTTTTTTTGAGGGATGCTAACATTTCATTGTTTTCCAAAATACTCCCCAGAATGAATTTGTGCTGAATTATGGCAGTTCATGGATGCACATAATGTAGCCCGGTGTGACACCATCAGGGCCGCATCGGTCGCAGAGCGGAGCAAGGCAAGCCATGGAAGTAGCTTGTTTTGTTTCTGATCCTTGTAGTCTAGCTTGCTGTTTCTTCAGAGCTGATGCTCATGGAGGGAAGGCAGGCTGTTGTGGGGAATGTTTGGCCTCAGTCCCTTTGGGGGTAGTAACTCCTTCCCCACCATGTGGGATGGGATACTTTGCCCCTCATTTGGAGAGGGTGGCGTGGCCTTGCTCCTGTGTCCCCATCCAGCTCTGCAGGATCTAGTGAATAGATCTACAGGCCTGTTTCTCAGCTGGTGGAGGGGCTTGGTTCACTTCGGGCTGTGAGGGGGGAATAGCACCTTGTATTCCTTGTGCCTGGGAAGCGGCTGTTGGCTCCCAGCTCCTGCGTGGTGGCTCCTGGTTAGAGCAGTGTGCTCTGCTGTTGAATCCGATGTGTAAATTCACCTGGGGTGAAATTCTGCCATGCACCTTCCTAAAGCCTTCAACGTGAGCAGTGTGCTGTGCTGGTGCTCCAGTGAAGTGTGGGGAAGGGGGGGTTTATTGAGCTTGGTGGGCCATGGGCTATTTTTTCTCAGCAACTGAGAACAGCTCTGGCCCATGTGGATTGGAAAATACTGGTCAAACTCATTATCATTTGAATGCTGTTTTCTAACTGGCTTTTCTAAAGCAGAGTCAAAGATTTCCTTTTATTCCTTTTGTCACATAAAATTGGTGTTATTTTAGTGCCTAACAGCCTCTAATTGTTGGACCTTGGTGTGCCTGGCTGCATGCAGACAGAGTAGGAGTAGTCCTTTGCTCTGGAGCAAACCTACAATTTAATGGCAGAGATGGATGTGGGGTAGTGGGAGGAATATAGCATGTAAGCAAGATGAATAATGCGGAATCAAAATTATCTCACTGTCTTCAAGTACTTAATCACAGAATTAAACATATGTGCTTTAAACTACACATGTGGGTAAGTGCTGTTCTAAACTGGCCTAAATAATGCACCTGCTTGCTGTCTTGGATTGACACCTCCAGGCATGGACACACAGAGTGTGTTTTGAGGCTTTGTATTTTTTTGGCTTCAGTTTGACAGAATGAGTTTGAGAAAGTTAATGTTGCGTACATGCTGGGTGGGCTTTCTCCCCTTGAAAAGCTGCTTTGAATTAATGTCTCCAAAGTGTGAAAACAGTTATAAAATGTGTTGTATGACTAAGATGTAGTTGATCCTGTCACCTATGGTAAACTTCTGTTCCAGACCTCAAAAAGGGTGGTGTGTGCTCTAAACTGGCTTGTCCTCTAGATTTTTGGGGTGGAAAATTTTGACATTATTTATCCAAAGGCAGAGTCTACAGATGTTACCAGCCCGCCTGGTTCCTTAGGCATGTAGGCTACCAAAGGCATTTGGTACTGTTTGAGTGATCTCTAATGAGGATAACAAAGCAGAAAGAAAAGGCATTATTTTGTGTTACTCTTAGAAGCCAAAATATGATTGAATTTTCTTCTGCCTTAGGATCTGCAAAGTAGTTGCTAGAGACTTCAGTGCAGTATTAAAGACAAACAGATTTGACAAAGTCTTCTTTTCCCCATGGAATTTGTAGTAAATAGAGAGAAATTCTCATCTGTTTTCTGTTTATTAACCAGGACTGTATCAAATTAAGTTCCTCTAGTATTGGTGTGCGATGGAGATATAATCACTACAGCTCTATTTAATCATTTCTCTGCCAAAATGAGCTCATAGGCAGTGAGACTTGAAGAGTTTACAGGCTCCGTTTTGGGCCACGTGTGTGTGCATGTGCAGAGATATTTAAAGAGTATAGCTTGGGAATATCTGCTTGAAAGGTCTCTTATTCTCTTGCTTCATTTATTCCTCCTTTTGGTGGTACTTGTCTCTCACCTACAACTTTGATATAACATGATCATTTATTACATTTTTTGTGCAGAGAACTGTTGTCTAAAACAAAAATGGATTTTTGTTTAAAAGAAGCTTTTTAGAGCAGTGGTGTCAGGTTGGAACGCAGCCCTGGAGGCTGTCTGGATCCATTCTCCCACTCGGAGGGGGCCAGCCAGATTGCTAAGGTCGCATCTAGTTGAGCTTTGAGGTTCTCCATGTGGAGATCACACAGCTTGGGGTAACCTGATGTGAAAGCTGCAGTTTTTGTTGGAAGAGTCATCTAGAGAATGGAAGAACCCCTAAGACAGGTTAAAATGCACTGCAGTTTCATGTATAAATTTTAATTTTAGGTAGCATCCCTCTCACTGTTTTTGCTGTCTAAAAACTGAATAGTTTTGAATTACCTGTTTCAGAAAACATTAGGTACTTGGAAAGGTCCATGTCCCAGAACTGGTTGGTCCTTTTTGGCTTGTCTGTAATCACTAACTTATTTCAGAGTAGCACGAAGGATTCAAAGAGTACTTTAGTTGTAGTAATGTGGTAGATTCATTAGATTGAGTTAACTTTAATACTTTGTTTTTCCCCCCCCTGCCCCAACTACCCTTATGTTTTGTCACTTTTCCCATATCACCTTTTTGAAGCCTGCATTAGCATTTAAAGTATGGCTTTTCATTGTCAGCTTTCCATTCATTACCAGCCTTTGCTTGGGAGGGTACTAGGGCAATGTGTGTGTTATTGCTCAAGAGCAATCTGTTTTGTTAAACTTTAATGATACTTCAGCAGCTCTCGGTAGGCTTGTCAAAGCAGTGTAGCAATGCTTAGGTACTCCAGAATATCCAATTTGTGACAATAATCCTTTGAAGATGGAAGTGCTCGTCTCCTATAAAGCACATGGATAGCGAAGATCTTTTATTTCACCACCTCATGGTCGTGGGGAACAAAGCATTTCCTTAGAGCCGCCCTTAAGAAGGGGCGAGTAGTGTCTGCTGCTATATGCAGAGTTTTGTGTACTGCAGCACAGCCATATGGTTGTGACCTGGGTGATGCTTTCTCTTTGGCATGGCTTGTAGGCTGCCGTTCTACTGACAGTCTTGCAGAGATTTAGGCAGCTTTCTTCCCTCTGATGTGCAGGAGTGTGCAAATCCTGCCGATGATAAACATTTTGTGATGCCTCTGAATATTTAGGCTGTTGCAACTGCAGAGTAGAAACTGACTTCAGTTCTATTGTTTTAGTTACCTTTTAATTGCAGGTGAGTATTCCAGTATTGGTGGGTGACTTCTCATAAGGTTTGTTTATGTATTTTTTGTGGGGGTTTTTTTGTTGGTTGGTTTGGTGGTTTGGGTTTTTTTTTCCCCCCCAATCACTTTGTTCTCTTTTTGTAAACCAGCTTTAACATAGTAATTTTTTGTAATATTACATGTAAAGTTTTTTGTAACAAAAATTTGTAACATTAAATGTAACATACTGGCAGCTTGATGATCCTCATTGTGCTAATTATATTTCCTTTGCTGGAACATCTTTCTCTACCTTCCACGAGCCATATGTTTAGTAACTAAACTAGATAACAGTTTCTGAGTCAAGGAGTAATTTTCTGCAGTATGGAACTCTGACTGTGATCATCGTGGGTAACACTGATGATAATGATAGTCCATTGCTAAGTGCCTTCTACAAATGATTGAAACCAAATTCTTCATGGAGAGCTTGCAGTCTAAATTAAAGCTGATGTTTAGAGGGAGGTCCTGCTCAAGAAGATGCTATTGCTGCAGAGGTGATGGCTATATTATACTAATATCTGTGTTTTTTTTCTGTAATTCACTTTAAGGCAATCTGCAGAACTACAGAAATAAGTGTGTTTAAATGAGACAGGCTGTGGTTTGACAGAGCAGTGTAGGGAATACATACATATTAATCCTCAGGGTTCCTATTGACTTGAATCTTTCAAGTCATTTATATTGCAAGTAAACATTACACAGCCTGGTCTTTTATAGTTTACAACTTGCATTAAATGTTGCACATGCAGAATTTAAATCAGTTGTTCATTGTTTCTCATGTTTGTGTGCATACTTGTGTGGCAATAAGGGTGGTAATTAAGTATTTGTTATGTACCCTAGGAATAGAACAGAACATAAGCATATGTTGCAAGAAGGAGGTTTATATCCGCTTATAACCAAAATGTTGTAAGTAGGAGGCACAGATAGTTACTGAATCTTGTAGAATCCCTGTATCCCCCCATCCCTGGATTTATTTTTTAGGTGATGGTGTGTTTTTTCTTTCTAAGAACAGGTTGTGCTGGCATACCTTAAGTATAGCTGATCTTGCTTTGTGTCAATGTGGTGGACTGGTGAAATATTTTAGACTTATTTTTTTATCATGATATGACAATTTTATGCATATGAGCCCCCTAGGAAATCTCTGTAGGAAGTGACTTAAAATGTTTCAGTTTAATACCTATCACATGATTAATAAGTATCTAGAGTGATCCTTTTACATGTGCTGTGTTTAAATAAAATGTTACTGGGGTGTTGACCCATTTTAAATTGTTCCATTCAGTGTTTGTATTGTTACTGATACTGGGTTTTTTTTTTGCATGTTTTGTCAGCTACTAAAATGTGATTTAGAAATCTGATAATACTAATGTGCTGAAGAAATACGGCTATATTCACTGAACAGCAATAACCCTGTAAAAGTATCACTTTAATTTTAAAGCTGACCTTTTCTGTTATTTAGTAGAAAAATCCACAAGTCCAAAAGGAGGCAGACCTTTTTTGCTGGAGAGGATATATAGCCTACAGGAATAAAAGATTGAGGCGCTGTAGTACTTCCACTGTGCTAATCCAATAATAATAAGGATGTTTAACTGACTTATGCTAATACTGATGTGTAAGTAAAAGCTGCCTCTGCAGTCGACACCTAATAGTTTTCTCTGGGCAGCTTTGGTCAGCAGTGTCAGTTGCCTTTGGCTCAGCACCTGAACAAGACCTCTGTCATATAAATTAAAGTTGGAGCCTTTGGGGATAAACCTTATGTTCACGTTTCTGTGGCAGAGCTGAAGTGATGCAGCACTTCTGTAGCCACTGTTGTCCTTATTTCAGATGGTGGCGTGGGTGGTGCTGTACCTGGTGGTGTTGTGGACACAAAAGTGTTCTCTGAAGATCAGGCCACCTTGCAGTGATCCATGCAGAATGGAGCTACCTCAAGCTGTGGGTGCAGTGAAGGCTGACTTGTGAAGAGAGCGTGGTGTTCAAAACGTGGTGGGTTTAGGCTGCATGAAACTTGTCATTGACAGTGGATGCAGTAAGCCGAAGAGCAGTGCGGGTACTGCCCAGGCGAGTGGGGAAGCAGGGAGCCCTGGAGGAGCACCTGCAGTGTGCGCTGGCTCTGCTGTATTGCGCTTCATTCGGCAGCGTTGAGATGTTAAAGCTGGATATTGAGACCACAGACTTTTCTTGCCAGTACTTCCTTTTTGAGCAGGCTATCAGGGATTCAGTGAACAGTTTTAAACTTGTATAAAATTGTAAATGTTTCTGATGAAACCTTATTTATGAGAAAATAAAATGAATCTTTTTCTAATAGGTTTATAAGAGATGTGCCCCTATTGTCTGTTGTGAAAAAGCTCCGTCAAATTTAGTAGAATTTTATAACCATTGGGAAGCCTATTGAAATCATTGTATAAAATCTAAGAAACCTAACATGTCAATGAAATTACGCAAAAGGATGCAAAGTACTCCAAAGCAGAGGTTTGCTTTTTCTGTTAAACCTAGTATTGAGAATTTCCAAGCTGTCTATAAAAATATACTTGTATTCTTCTATAAATATCCTGTACCACTTTATAAATATTTTATGAAAAATATTAACACTTTGCTTCAAAGCAAAGCTTTTGTAGCTTTTCTTAACAGGCACATAAGAATTGCTTTTTTCAGTCCTCCTACACATTATAAATTTTCCCTACTAGGTTTGTCATCATGTAGAGTGTATTCAGAGTTCCTGCTGAAACAGAGGTACCTTAAAGTTTCTCAATGAAATCAAGCTAAAACTGAGGATGTGATTTACTGTATTGTGCTATCAAAGCCTGAAGGACTATTCTGGCATAATGGAAGGTATTATTTGGGAATAGTATGGTTGGATAGTGAACTATCCTCCTGGAAAAAAAAAGACTTGGTGTGAGGGCTGGCCATAGTTTCTCAGTGTAGAGCAGTAAGTACTTTCCTATTCAACTGATCTGTTTTAGTTTCAGATCAATCCTCTGCCCCCAACAGCAAAAACAAATAATAATGTCTTTTAATGATTTCCAGCCTTAGAGGTGAACTGGGGAGAGGGCTGTGTTAGTGGCACCTGATATAAGCAGGGAGCTGAGCAGCTTCTGCAGTGTGACATGGAAGGAGGTGAGTGCAGGTCTCCCAGTGCTATGCCTAGCCCTGGACCCTGCTCTTGCTCCCTGCCTTGAGCTGCAGGGAAAGAAAAGAAGAAAACAAGGCTTTGACTCTTGTTTTAAAACTTATTAACATCGGCTTGCTTTTTCCCCTTTTCTTTTATTGAATGTCTTCTTACTTATATTCTGGAAGGAACATACCTGCCAATGAGATTTTCTTAGCTGTTCAGTTACAGATGCCCTGTTTTGTTTCCAATCAGGTGGCTTTAAGGACACTGTATTATGTCTCTGTCACTGATTTGGGAAATGTTTGATGAACTCTAGCTTAAATCAAGACAGGCCAAACACTAGTATGTACCCTTTACTGGAAATGCAATTACTCTTGTCTCAAGCACAGCTGTTGATGTAACTTGACTCTATTGGTATCTTGAGAACAAACTTTAATGATCATATTCCTCCAGATGCACTGTATTGCTGTGTCCTACTCATGGGTCTGGAGACAGTATCCTGTTTGGTTTAGGGCTTTTAAATTATTCATTGGTTAAGCAGTAGTGATGCTTTAGAAGAAGGATGTAACTAAGAATTGAGTGTGTAGAGAGACATGAACAAACCCGTGGGGCTTTCTTGTCACTAAGGCTACTGGAAGTTATTAAGCAAAGTATTTCCAGACTTTTTCTTAATAAGAACAATTTCTGTTTTGTAACTGAAGTGTTTCAAATCCCTAACCCAAAAACCCCACAGAAGTGAAATGCTGTAAATTGGCCAAGGCCAGAAAATGTGCTGTTGCCTGTGCATCATCAAAGTGTTCCTCCAGTGCACAGATCTGTTCATAAATAAGCTGTTCATCCACTTTCACTTACTTATTCTGTAGCTGTGAAGTGGGTGGTTTAAATGCAAAAATCTATAGAAACCAAACCCTTAGTTGCCTGGTCTCCGGCTGTTTTTTCTTTGTTTTGGGTAAGGATAGCCTGTGAAGGTATGAATCTGCAGAAACATGTTAATTCAACATAAACACAAACATGTCAATTAAATGTTTATTTCCTAATCTCTCCCATTACTCATGCCATTAGTATTAGGCCCCATTATCAGTAACTAGTTAATTAACCACATGGCTTGCATGAAATACCATAGGCTGTTTTACTGTGACTGCTTCTCTCAATCACTCTTGCCAGGTACCGCATGGCAATGAACTAGTTGGGTTAGATATTTTTTTTTTTTTTAGTTACATTTAAGGTTAAGACAAAAAGTCCTGATTCATCTTCTGGTGGTACCAGCACTGATAAGTACTTCTGCTTGGCCTGTGAATATGGTAGATACATATGGTGGATATGAAGAGTAGAACATGCAGGTATATGTGGGTGGATGGATGGTGGTAATATGGAGCATCAAGCCTGGAGGGGAGACTTTCTCTGCTGGCTCTGTGCTGAAAAAATCCTTCTGAGGTGGAGGTTTGGAGCTATTTTTTTCATGTTTGCTGAAGATCACATAGTTGGTATAAAGTTCCAGTATCTGGTAGAAATAACAATGCAGTTTTATTTCGCATACGTAGTTGAAAGAAATCAATTAGCTGTGGTAGTGTATACCAGCTGGAGATCTGCCCCACAGAATGTCACTTTGCCCTATATTTTTGTGCCTTTTATGTACTTCTCAAATATGTATTAATGAATATTTGCTTGAAAAGAAGCCATTATTTTGAATTTGTTGAAAACTTAAAGACTTAAACTTGACATTTAAGCTTAAAGCATATCTTAGTGGTAAATACTTCTCCTTTTGTATATATTCTATGGGGGAATGTATGTATATGCGCATTCAAACCACTGTTCCTTTTGAATGTCATGCCATTGAGACTTTGTCTCAAAGGGGCATAATAACCAACAGTCCATCAACAGTGAGATAGTTAATTTCATATGGAATATTGTACCTATTCTAAGTAAAGGGGTGTCTGATTTTGGGGCTGTGCAGTTGGCAGTTAAAATATAAAATAGGCACTTACATGCATATGACTTATTATTTTTTTCAGCTAATGTTGCTTGGTAATTAGATTTGTCAGTAGGTCTTTTTTCTAGACAAATGGAAATCGGATATTGCAAGCACAAAGAACAACTTGGTGACCCGCTTTTTTTTTTATCCAGAAAGCTTGAAATCACTACTAGCCTGTGAAAGTATTAATGTCAACAGTTAATTGCTGTTGTAGTGTTGACCTCTGAGGAGATTAGCTGGTCTAGCAGGTTCTTCAAGATCTGTATTTACTGCTGTATTTCTAGCACACTTACTGGGACACATTTTATTACCTACTGTTGATGGGCAGGTAAAAGGTATATGGTTATCAAAAGTGGTATTGGTTGCCTTCAGGTACTAAACTGGCAGGCACTGAAGAGCAATAAAGGCTGAAAACCTTTACATTACTGTGAAAACCCCTGTTGTATTGAACGACAGTGAGACCTTTCTATAGCAAAGTATTTTTTTATGTTGGTGATGAGCATCCTGAGGTAGAAGTTCACTGACACTTTGGATCCTGTCCCTTGCTGTAATTCCAATTAGTTTCTCTGACTCTGAATTTGCATTTACTGTGAGGTGCCTTTTGGGAGATTTAAAGGTACGATGGCAATGATGTAGACCAGGTTGGTTTCATAGAGCAAGACCAGAGGAAGCTGTTAGGATTATGACAGGTTTCTCCTATGCAATGTAAGTTATGTGAATTCACCTAGTGAATTCTGTACCTGGACCAGCAAATTGTGGATGGTCAAATATTTTTTAAAAGTATAGTGTTTTACTTTAAATATTAAAATGGTTGAGAATCTTTCCCTGATAGTTCCTTTGACCTCAAAGATAGGAAACCTCTAAAATATTACATTGTATTTGAGATTATATTTTTACAGAGGTTATCAATTACTGGTGCAGAAATTAGGGTATGACCTATCATGTTGTGCTTCCATACATGTACCTTTATGGTATGTGCCTTAGTTTCATGGGTCACAGGAGAACTTGTGTTGAAAAGGACCTCAGGATGTCTCTAGTCTAATGTCCTGCTGTGAGATCAGGCTAGGTTACTTAGGTCATTATCCAGTCTGGTTTTGAAAATCTGCAAGGATAGAGATAATCCTATTTTAATACCTCTCTATATGTATATGTTAGAGAGGGTACTTGTTTGCAAGTCAGTAGAGTCAGTAATGCATTTTATTTTGCTATATGAATGTGTTTATGGTTTGATGTTTCTACCCATGCATACCTATCAGCAAGTAAAATAGCATATTTTGCTCTGTCCCTCTCCCCTCCCTCCATCAGTATGCTAAATTGTTTGACCGTCTGATCCATCATGAAAGGAGTTGCTGTACAGAATTGTCTGCGTTGAAGTGTTGAGGAATCAATACAGCCGGTGACCTTTACTGAAGCTGACATTTACTGGGGTGGATCAGCTGCACACACAGTGCATGACTGCTCGCTTGCTTGCTTGATATCTCTCCCGAGTTCTGCTATGTGATTTTTCTCCTTTTGATGTCTTGCTCTGCCTAATTTTTATCTAGAGGTTTTTTTTTCTGAATGTATGATTAAAGGGATGGTAACTGAGTCTCTTAGACCTAACAGACCCTTTACAGGAGACCATGCAGGCACAATAAAATGAGCTGGGGTTAGACTTCTAAAACTGAGGAATGAGAAAGAAATCAGGTTTCCTGTGTAGGATTTGTCCTGTGCCGTTGTTTCTCCCTCCCTGCTGTGCCTACTTCTGCTTGCTTTCAATTATTCAATTGTCTGTTCCCCCCACCCCATTATGTTTTTGCCTGGTGTGAAGTCTGTAAGCAGTAAACATCCCTCAGTGTCGGATATTCCTTCTCAGCTGGATGCTGGAGATTCTCCTTTTCATCTAGCTCAGTTTACCACCTGATACTTATGTGGAATTTTGACATGGGTTTGACCTGTGGAGGTTGGAAGATAAGTCACACTGCAGTAAAAGAAGCATGGTTGTATTTTCTTACAGATATTAAGGCATAATGGAAGAGTGCAGTGCCAGTGAGAAACCTGAGCGTGGCTGTTAACTCCAAGGCTGAAGCCAAGGTAAGAGCTTGGACTGCAGTGCTGGTAATCTGAACTGCTGCCTCCTGTGAGGAGGAGTTCTGAGATGCCCCGGAATCCAAGAACTGCTTCTGGCCTCTGCCCTGGGAGCAGCTCCCTCACAGCAGCAAATGTTTGTCTTGTGCCCTATTAGCCTTGGTGATGGGTGAGACTTTGGTGCTGTCTCTGCCAGTGACCATGCAGTATTTTGTTTGGGGCATCTTGTGAAAGAAGTGTTGATTATGCTTCCCCCCATAAAATACAGAGACAGGCAAGTAGTCTTCCCTGTCTGTGTGTCCTGGGGTGCAAAGGCAGTCTGAGCAAAGAGGATAATAGAAGTGCCAAACAGCTTGGCACAATTGCCAGCTTGTGGTCTGGGGAGGTTGGAGGAGATGCACCAGGTCACAGTAGATGTGCTTCAGCAGATAGTGTGGAGTAACTGTCTTCAGTAAAGAGATGTGTCTTGAGGCAAGGCAGCACTGTTCAAACGATCGGAGCAATGTGTTTCTGCATTACGCACTGATTGAGAGTGCAACAATAGGGGTTTGTTTGACTGTTCTTGTGTTGATAGGTATTCTCTTTGAGTTTTTATGAGTAGCAGAAGGAATACTCTAAAGAGTATACTACTTACGGTGTGTGTATAATTATACATCTTAATATGTTAATGTGCATATATATATAAACACTGAGAAACAGTATTTTCTTACAAGAACCAAACTTGTAAAGTTTGACAATGTAACCTTGCTAATTTGAAAATAAATGTTCTGATACTTTTTAGGTAAGTAAACTTATATTTTACTTAATTGGGAGTTCCTGATGTGCAGCCTACCTAGACCTGAAGTGTTGTCTGCTCCTTCTTTCTTGCTTTGCCCTTTTCTTCCTTCCCTCTGCCAAAAGCAAAAGCACAACCACCCTTTCCTTGGTTAGGAGTTTCTTCATCTCGCTTGCTGCTGCTCTGTAGGAGAACTTGTACCTGACACATTCCTTCTGCTCATAATGAGCTTTCACTCAAGTCACTGATCAATAGCAGAAACCAGCAGGTCTGTCTCTACTGCTTGTTTTCTCTATCTCAAATCTGCCAAGATAGATTAGACTATTGCCAAGGTCACTCAATACGTTGCAAGTGAATGAAAAGATATCTAGTTGACTTTTTTAGGATAGGACTGCAAAAAGGCAAGACTAGAGCTAAGCTGAGTGTACAATGACAGATTAAATCTGCATCAAGGTCACAGAGCGTATTTTTAAGTGAACCTTCGACACAGCTGAGCAAGATACCCATCTCCTGTCAGTGCTGAGGTTATTGCACTGCTTGCTAAGGTAAAGTATCTTGGCAGTACATGTTTGGGAAGGAACAAACAAGAAATTCAGGAATTGCAATGAGAGGAACTGTGGTGTAGCACTCTGAAAATCAATAGGAATTTTGCAAGTTTTTCTGGTGGCAGAGACTGAGCTGTGGGGAGTCACAGGGACAGGAGCAGCCTTATGCTCTCTGCCCCAGAGGCAGTGGCATCCTCCTGCTGATGCAGCTGGAGGCAGCAGTGGCTGTGAACAGTGAGTGCAGCACTGGTGCCAGGTTTAAGTGACTGATGTGCTCCAGAAGTCTCCTGTGTACCGGGGTTCTTGTGTAGCTGATGTATAACTTCTCAGAAAAGGAGAAAATCAAAGTATGAGTCACTTAAAATTTTTGCATTAGCAATGATGAAAATAACAGAGAAGGAAGGTTAATAGTAAGAGGTAATATATTTTATTAGACTGACTGGTGTAATGGGGACAACTGTCTGCATGTCTCGTGTGTCTGAGAGCTTGTCTTTTTTTTTTTTTTTTCTCCCCGGTTCCAGTACTTGATCTAATAAAATATACTGTCTGTATAAATCTTCTAGGCTCAGATCATCATGTCTGCCTCAGAACAGCTAATAAAATATCAGACATATTTTCCTAATATAGTTGCTTCATTTAATGGATTGTCATGGCCACTCAACACAGAATAGTGCTTTTCCTTAGACTACAGTACCTACGTATGTTACAAAGTCTTCCAGTAGAAAAGTCTGACTCATGAATTTAGCCAGTTTTTCAGTTTTATTTGTAAGAATTGCTTCCATAGAAACTAAAGAAATTTCCACTTTCTGTTCATTCTTAGATCTGGACTTTGACTTTTCCAGATTTGAAAGCTAATTGATCTTTAGGAAATAAAGTTCAGTTTCTTTGCACTGAGATGAAATGCAGCCGTGCCCAAGATAAACTCTGCTTTTATACTTACTAGATTAGTAGTTTTGTTTAACTTCAGTGTGGTTATCCCTGTGCTTTTAAATAGCAGTGTGCACTTAATTGCTGTCTTGACCTGGAACCAAAATGGCTAGGAAAACTGTGATAAAAGTAATGGGAGTTTTAGATGTTTTTTCAAGGTGTTTAAAGGTAACAGGACTATTCTGGTTTCTTCTGTTTCTTCACCTCCACGAGGACTCCCTTGCAGGGCTAAGGCCAGAGTATCAGTGACATTAATGGATGAAGGAAGTTGTGTAGTTAGTTGAACTGTAAAAGAGAATCTTGTATAATTATCTGTAAAAGAAACCGCAACAGATAACTATAAACTGCCAAAACTTTCAGTCTGCTACAGTTGTTCTCTATGTGACCAAAAGTCTTCAAAGGCCTGCAAGATTTAAAACCTGTTTGAGTAGTCTGACTCTATAGTGACCAAATGGTTAATTGAAAACAAGCAAATAGAAAAGTCTGTAGCTTTGAGTATGTCTGTACTTATCTTACAGCTTTATCTTTGTTTCTAATTGCATTTTAAAGATGCTGATCAAGAGTCATTGGATGAGGCCAGACTAAAGCTCCAGTCCAGATGAAAATGGAGTGGTGGGACTGAACTTGCCTTTTGGCTTTGAAATACAGTGTTCTCCTTACTGAAGCTTATCAAATCAGCACTGCAATTGCCCCATCTTCATGTGTGCCAAGCTGTGGTGCATCAGTTGCTCAGGCAGCAGAGCTACCCGACAGCAGCCACCAAGCACAGCCTTGAGCTGGAGAAACCATCTTGCTCAGAGTTCAAGGCAGACTGATGGTTTCCCAGTAGTACAAGCCCTTGCCCAGCTGGCCCTTCCCTCTTTTCCTGCTTTTGCTTCCAAGCCGCTGGAGAGTTGGATTTTGGATTCCAGGCCCAGTTTGGCATGGGGTGAGGTAAGTGTCAAAAGCTGTTGGGGTGGAGAGTGCTGGTCTCTTTCCTTTCTCATCTGAGAGGCTAGATCTGCTGTGGAGTGCAGCATCTCCTCACAGGTCTGGCAGAAGGATCTTGCCTGAAATCAGTTTAATGATTTGAGGAGAGTCTTTTCTGTTCTCAAAACACCATTTGAGATAACATCCACCCATGGATTTGAAATGCAGCTTTGAGCACTTGTTTTGGCCTTCTGCAGCATGGTGTTCTTTCAGTTTGGGAAGACTTGCTTTTCTTTAGAATCTATTTTTATTCCCTCATTGTTAGGCTGTAAGTCTCCCTACCCGGCTTCTAGTGGGAATTATGGTGATTGGCCTTTGTCTCCTTCCCTGCATTCTGATTTAACTCCTCTGACTTTCTCTACAGAAAATGGAGATGGAAGAAGACTGGCAGCTACAAACGAAGGGCTAAAAAAGGGAGAACGGGATCGATTCCCACACTCAGCGGGACTGTGCTTGTGCTTACTTATGATGTTCTTGTCTGCAAGCAGTGGATCAGGCTGTCAGAATACTGCTACGCTACTGCTCAGCCCTGCACTGTAGGAGTCAGAGGTGAGTCTATGCCACACAGAAGCCTGCATGTTATTTTCCACCCGTAATCAGATTAAGATACAGCAGCCTTCTGCTTGCTTGTAGCAGTGTCTGCCTGCTCAGTCCTCCGCTGCACCATGGAGACCTGCTGGGTCTGTTTAGTGTGGGGTCAGGGACAGGAGGATGTTCAAATATGGTGCGAAAACCTCTTTCCAGGAGGGAGCGTATCCCACTCTGGGTTTTCAGAGATGTGCTGCTTAAAATGCTAGGGAAGGAGCATTTGGCAGTTATCTCTTTCTTTGTTCATTACCCCTCTGGAAAAACCTGTGTGCTGGACCATCTTGGGAGGGTCACTGTCAGCTGGGATTGAGTTTGGGCTCTTGTGGATATTAAGCCCCAGCCTTCTGCTGTGGTCGCACTGCCCGTGCCGGGTGGGAGCGGTCCCTGACACCTGTCTGCCTGAGACCTGGCTGGCACCAGAGGACCAGGCAGTGAGCGCTGGTGGCTTATTACCAAGCTTTTAGTATCTGCTGTTCTACTGTGAATTCACTGTCACTGTGACACACTGTTCTACCAAGTATGCTGTTGGTGTCACTTCAAAGCATAAGTTATTCTCTCTCATTAGACTTAACGTTTGGCTTCTGAAGCTCTTTCTGTGATTTGTAGGAGTAGCCATGTTGGATCAAGCCAAAGGTTGGTCCGTTAGTCTGCAGTCCTTTTTTGGTTTTATCTTTTTATGGGCAGTGTCTAGTACCATATACCCAAGGAAGGGTATAGATATGGGAGAAGTATGTATCGATACCTTCCCCAGACAGACTCCAGCATGTGGTGGTCTTTGCTTGTGTTGCTGGGTATCTTGTCTGCTGTGTGACTGCAGCTGCCTGGCTCAGATGGGAAGAGCGAGGTCGGCTGCTCATGAGGCCGAGGATGTGTGTGCATGGCTGGGTGGCATAAACAAAAAAGCAACTATTGCATACTTTCATTCTTTCAAGTATAAATCTTTCCTAATCTAACTTGTGATTTTGCAGTCCTAAGACTTAATAACAGAATTCTCCTGTGGTTAGAGGCTTGGCTAGTAGCTGGGGAAACAGTGCTCACAAAAGCTTTTTGTTTGACTTTGGATATATCCTTTAGGCTTCCTTTGTCGCTTAACCTCTTGTCTGTGAAATGGAAAATAGTTCTACTTGTTTATAGGGCTGCTATAGGAATATTTTACTTGGAAAGTCAAGATAAATGCAAATACTAAGGCAATACCTTGGCCAGGTACATAGAAAAAAACCCTTTCAAACAGTCAGCAAAAGGGGATGGGTTTTTCTTCTATATACAACTATCTTAATTTGCTAACTAACTTGATATCAAGTAGACAGGCTTGTTATCCTTTGTTTACTAATTTGTCATGTTGTATTACACAGTATTAGATCAGTTTAAGATGCAGTGTAATGAAATGACACGTACAACTTCAGATCTGTTAACATAATATGGCAGCATGTTTTAATGCATTTGTTTCACTTCAAGTAACCGCAATTAAGTTTGACAATGATCTAGCTAGTATAGAGGCTGAGACAGGCCAATAAAATATACCACACTGTCAGTGATCTGTGACTAAGCCTCCCTTAGTTGTAAGCATCATCTATAACTGATTATGTTTTAAAAAAATAATGAAACTTATCTTTTAGTGTGCTTGAGGTGAAAAATTGAAGTCCAACTGAAGTATCATCTTTTTTCAGTTTTCTTACCTGTAACAAGAAAATCTGGGGTTTAATTTAATATCCTTTTCTATCACTATTGTCAAAACTTTGGTGCAGGAGGCAGATTGAGATGATTTTGGTACTTGGATAATAGCAATTTGTCTTTTGTTTTCTATTGTCTGTGCTTTGTTCAATGTTGTAAATGAATTTCAAATGGCTATCTCTGTTACAAGGAGAATCAACATTGTGTTAAATAAACCTTTATCAGTATTTAGACAGGTGTTGCAATAGTGTTGAAACTTGTTTGGATAACTGCACCCATATGTAAATATTGGGGAATCTGCAGAAAATCTAGCTCTGTTATGTTTTGGAAGAGAAGATTAGGAAATGTGTTAAAGCCTGTTGTTCTGCAGAGTTTCTTCAAATGTCCGATTCAAGATACTGCTTGTTTCATAACCTGTATGAGATTACTGGAGCACGTCTGCTGGGTAGTGTTTGTGCAATACTCAGGGTTCTGTGGATGGATACGTACTGACACCAACTGTTTTTTGCTATAACCCAGGCAGTCAAACACTCTTCACACACAGTTTCTTTCCGTTGTCCAGTCTAGACAGTTCATATAGGCCTGGTTTCAAAAGGTCAGTGATTAAAAGCTTGATTTAAAGAATACTTTGATTTTTTGAGCATTAATTTAAACATACAATTTTCAGTTTTAGATGATTGTTCACTGTGACTGCTACTCTAATCGTCAATTCCAGTAACATCACTGGCTTTTACTTTCAATTGGCTGGAGATGTCAATTCTTAAGTTACTTGTGACATTTTTTGTGATGATGACGCACATTGAAGTGCAAGGAGAGGATGGCTGTAGGTGAACCGTGTGCTATTTCAGTTGTCTGGGCTTATTTCTTCTTACTCAATGTGACTAAATGGCCTTCAAAATAAGAAGCTGCTCTGGAACCACCTCCCAGTCTTGGCAGCAAAGGCTGATGACACAAGCAACTGTAGCTGGTCTTAATCTTTTTTTAACATTTACCCAACCAAGATGTTATTAACTCTGTCACCTGTCTGGAGATTAATTGAATACTGTAAACATTGAATTTACCTCTGAATCACAAAAGTGAGATTATTTAGACCTTGAGAAGGAGTTGGGAGCTGTCTGAATACTTTATTAGCTTGGACTCAAAAACCTTTGTGTTTTTGCAGATGGAAAAAGAATTTTGAGCAAATGGAGAATATTTACATTTCTCTTTGGAATGTGTCATCAAGTTGTTGGATTTGGGTTTATTTCAAGGCAAGATAGTAATTTCTTCCTTTTTATGACCTCGTTATGATTTTTTTTTTAAAAAAAAATATCTTGTATAGCTCATACAATTGAATTTCCAGTATCTTTTCCAGAGCAATTTAGTACTAATAATTTAAGGCTTTAAGAGTAACTAATAATTTGTTGCCTTCTTATTAATATCGGGAGTCTTTCTCACACAAATAGATCTGTAGAGCTGAAGGTTTCCAAACAGTCTCAAGCAATTCTGAGTTCCAATTTCTATTTTGTGAAGTACAGCTAGTGAGCAGCTACTTAAAAGAAACAAAACAATCTCTGGAAGCCTGATAGATGAAGGTTAATGTGCTTTTATTTATGCTTTACTTAATTATTTAGTGTGGAAGATGCAACTGGCTTGCACATTTTGCATAATGTCATGAGGCAGAGTGGAGGGGAAGCGCCCTAGGGAGGCGGCGCTGCCCTGGGGACAGAGCCCTGCTCAGGACGGTGGCACGGGCTGGGAGCTGCTCTGAGGACCAAAGTCTGGAGTGAAGGACAGGACAGGCTCAGATGAGAACAAAACCTTTCCTGAACTTCAGGATCAAAGTTGTTTTTGATATTTGTTTCTGCCTCTAATTTTCTGTGTTAATTCTGTTTATCCTGGTTTTCTTGTCTGTCATAGTGTGTTTTCTCAGGCTTTTGTGGTACATTGCTGTCTTTTGGGGCCCCAGGCTGTCTAATATAGCTTCTATATTTTTAGTCTCTGATCCTAATTCCAACACCTTTATCACACTCACTGTGCAAGAATTTATTATATGAGTAAATATTAATTATACTGATTAAGCATAAAGATTACTAAAAGGGAAGTAACATCAAGCTCCAGAAAAGGTTTTTGTTGGCTTAAAATGGTTGACAATGTGTCAGAGTTTGAGAGAACCTGCTCTTCTGAGTTCAGCAGACAGCACTGCTTATGTTCAGTTAATAACTGAGGAGAAAATAGGTTTTGTCATTTCTAATCCAAATGTTAGAACTTAAAAAGTACAACTGTGGTGTTACGTAAACTTTAACATTCTGATAGAAGAATGAGGATTCTTGACTCTAACATGAAAATAATGTACTAGTTATGCAAACCATTTCAATATTTGCAGTTTTATCACTGATCTTATGATATTTAGTGTTTCTCCTTGTAACCAGACAGTATGAAAACCTTTGTCCTAAAGGCACTTTAGAAGCTTGCAAAGCAATTAAAATGCAATTCAAACACTGATCCTTACAGAGAATGGTGATTTTTCAGGGTTCAGGGCTGTCAATATTGCTATCCATCTGTTGGGGTTTTTTGGTTGGTTGGTTTTTTTGGCCCCTAGTCTTCTATTTTTATGTGATGACCAAAGACAAAGCTCTGAAATAAGCTTTGTTCACTGTCACAGTGGAGTAGGGGTAATTATATCCAGATACCAGAACTTCAATACCCTTGCACTTTATGCTTAGTACACAGCTTTGCTAAGGAGAGTAGGATAAAGCAAGGATAACAGCTTTAAGTTTGAAGAGACTGAAGTAAAACTCCACTAAGCAGTCTCAAAATTTGTGATATGGCAGAATTTGGGTCCTGTTTCTCAGAGGGAAGCAGTGCTTCACTGAGTGACATGCTGCCCTGGTTTTGTCTGGGATAGAGAAGGGAAAGGTGGAGGAAGATCTCACCCACAGGTTGGCTCTCTGAGGAGGAAAGGTAAGAGGTGTTATTAATAGTTTCTGAAAGTTTGTTCCTGAAATAGAGGTGATGGCAATTCTTGAGTACAAATCCCAGATTAGTCTTACAACCAGTGATTTTATTATGTCGTAAGCCACTTCTACAAACTACAACAAAATGATAACCGTAGCCCAGCCTCTGGAGGTGAACATCACAACAGGGAACATAAAGAGCGAGCGAGGTGTTACATAATGCAACTTATAACGAGCTTGTTTTAACATGCTGTGGTCAGATCTGGTATCTCAACACTTCAGGCCCTGTGTTGGGTGCTAAAAAGGACTGTCCTGGCAGGCAGCTCACAGCTGCTCGCTCACTCCTCTCACTCTGTAGGATGGGGGAGAGAACTGGGGGGGGGGGGGAAGTGAAATTTGTAGGTTGAAATAAAGGCTATTTAATAGGATAAAGTATGAAAGTAATGATAAAAGTAGAAGTTGATGTGGTGTCATGGAAACAGGCTAGAGAGATCGGACCAGGTGGAGTATCAAGAGGTTACAAAG
>JAVJGJ010000047.1:23481258-23492798 GCA_035590215.1 Microhierax caerulescens | reverse complement strand
CCTGCAGACTGATTCCCAGCCAGTTCCTGAGCAGTGGCCTCTGGCCAGCTTTCCCCTGGTTTATATATAAGCATGATGTCAAATAACATGGGGCACCCCTTTGGCCCTCAGGTCAGCTGTCCCAGCTGTGTCCCCCCCCCCAGCCTGCTTGCTGGCAGGGCAGTATGAGAGGCTGGTCTTTGACCACTGCTCAGCAGCAACTAAAACATCAGTGTGTCACCAACATTATTCTCATCCTAAATCCCAAACACAGCACTATATCACCTACTAGGAGGAAAATAAACTCTATCCCAGCTGAAACCAGGATGCATGCCTTGACACTTCACAGATTGAGGAGGAGCACTAAATACATGTGCACAGCTGATACTTGTTCCCTCTTTAATGGGATTAGCTGCTTCTGTCTGCTCTCCTGTATTGCAGAGGCTGTGACCTCAGCCTGGCAGGATTTCACATCAGAAATGTGGAAGGAAAGCAGAGATGCTTCCTCTGGTCCAAAGAGTTCAATGTTTTATCTTGCGGTGGGGCACCCCCTCCCTCCTCACCACTGCGTGCGTGCAATGGCAGATGCCTTCTTGGAAATATCTTTTTCCTTTGGCTTTTTGGCTGTTGAATTTCCAAGGTGTGTGATGTCTTCTTTCAAGCTGTTCTTTTACTGGTAAACATCTTGTTTATTCTTTCTTGAGGCTTTCCATTAACCTTTCCTGCACCAGTACTGAAACAGCTGGTGTTCTGGGATCAGTGCCTCTCATGATAACCACTCTTTTGCCTTTGTGTAGATCTCTCCCTGTCTGTTTACCCGTATACTGTATTACCTGTCAGCCCCAGAGGTACAGAACTCTGTGAACCTGTGTTGAGGAAGCCACTAACTTTTGTTTTCAGTTTGTGTGGAGCTTTCTTATCTCCATCCCAAGGACTTATTGGTACAGTAGTAACAATAGGAATTTAGAGTCATATATAAAAGAATAATTTCACCAGACAATTTTCAAGAGTTACTATTAATTGATTTAAGTAAAAGGGTTCATATAATGGAAATTTGGGGAAAACTGAAGCACAACATTTTTATTTTTTAACATAGCTGTTGAAGAGTAGTTACAATGAAGAAATGGCTAATAAGCAGTAATTATCTAAATTGTGAAAAAAAGCATAGCTGAGCACATCTTTCACTTTCCAAAAAAATGGGAAACAGAGGCTGTGCTTGTAGAAAAGAACTTATCAAAGAGGTTGCAAGAGCTCAACATGAGATATCAGTGTGGTGATGTGGCTGAAACTGCCTTTAAATGTGAATTAAGTATATACTGCATAGAGACCCGATACACATAACTGTGTATGCACGAGTCTGGAACAGGAATGATACATCTGCTTCTATTTGCTTCTAATGATGAAGTGTACTTAAAGAATAATTACATAAGTGATTTAAAAATGGAAAATGTGGAATACTGAGAGACTCAAGGAGTCTAATCCATACAGAAGGTATGGTATAATGTTATCTGAAGTCAAGCTGACTTCTGATTCAGAATCTCTCACAATTGAAATGTTGGTAATGGTCAATAACCAGAGGGGCAGTTGATGAGATTTTTGTTTAGCATTATCAGTGGCAACTTTAAAATCACTTTTAGTTGGAATTTTTGTCTTTTCTTCCTTCTTTTTTGCCTCATCTCTAAAGTGTTTGACCTAATTCAATCAGAATTACAGTTCTTACAGCACAAGCTGTAAACAATTGTATAAATGCAATTTGCGGTGCCAGTATTATGCATAAGACCTGATCAAGTTTTTCCTGCTTAGTGTTTTTCCTATGGGCACTTCAGACAAAATGCTGTTTTGTAATGCCTTACCGCCACCCTCACCAACCCCGGATCAGTAACTGTTCTGGATCAAAGATGTTACAAATTGCTGAAAAGCGTCTTTTTAAACAATAGGTATTTTCTGAGAAACACTTCAGTACTTAACTTGTTTGCCAAAGCACAGAGAAATTGATAAAATCCTTGAAATAAAAATTATTCAGGGAAAGAATTTTTCAAGGAAATATCAAGGAAAGAAATGATTCAAGGAATAAATTTTCTTAAAAATAAATGGATTGTATCATTTTAAGGATGCCTCTCCTATGACCTGCTTTATCTCGTTAAAGGAACCTGTTGAGCATCTCAATAGCAAGTAGTGGGCTGGGCACTAGCTCTGTTACTTGAACAGGCCATAATTTGAGAACCACCACATTAGCTGGAGTTTCCTATGCTGCAAGCAAGACCAGCCAGTTCTGAACTTTGATGTGAAGCTTCAAAACCCCAAATAAAAATAATCCCAATGAATAAACTTTGATTTCAACAGGGGGAGCTGCATAGCTTCAGCAGAGCCTGTGGCCCTGAAAAAAGTGCTCTTGTGCTGCAGTGTTTGCTTGGGCTGGCTCAGTGTGGGGTGCCAGGCTGCTCCATGTCTGTCCCCCAAGGAGGGTGGTGTGACCCACCTACCCCTCCAAGAGGCCTGGCCACCTGGCTCCTCTGGCCCTTTGGGAGGAATGGGCTGAGCTGCTGCTCATCTGGAGCATGGGAGCTGGGGTTCCCACCAGCTTCTTCCTGGGTGGTGGGATGGGGATGGAGACCTGGCTGCCCCAGGGCAGGTCCCCATGTAGCTTGGCTTTGCGATGGCATGGTGGCGTGAGGTGTGGGTGCCTTTGCCCAGAGATGTGCCCCCCACAAACCATGATGTATAGTGTGAAGGTTTTTAATGCTGTTGCCTGCTATTCCCAAATGGTAACTCCTGGGCCTTGGAGCATCAAGCCTCATACAGAATTGCAGAGACAAATTAATTCTTGGTGCAAGTTGATCGAAAGGAAATATTTGGGATGAAATTGGCCCTTAGAAGTCACAAAACATGGAAAGATTTACTTGATCAATCAGTGTGTCTCTCTTAGCCAGCTTTTTCATTACTGTACGTTTGCTGGTGTTTTGCCTAGTTGTGTTTTAAATTGCAGGTCTTGTCATGATGTCAGCAAACACTAGCTCTTAATCTCACTAGTCCCTTCTCTTCCTCTGTACTATCTGTTAATTTGTTCATAACCTTCTACAGATTCTTCCTCTATTGAGTTCTCAGGTGTTGCTGTAGTTCTTTCACTTTCAGGTCAATTTGTATTGTTGGTGTCTAATGTTACCGCCATCTTTTTGGTCACATGTACCAAAGAGCTTTTCCAGTTTTTTAGTTTGGGGATATGTTGTAGAGACTTGATAACTCTTTGGTTCAAAGACCAGATTTGTTACACCTCTAGGTTTCCATAGCCTTTTCATGTCCATGTTATTTCTAAAGTAATGCCAGGCTTGTAATCCTCTAACAGGCACCTTGCATTTTCTCCTGATTTTATATTAACTAATTCAGACTGGTTATTCCATAGTGTGCTTGCCTATGTTTTGCAGCACAGTGAACATACTGTGGATGTCCTGCCCCAGTGGCCCTGAGCATGGCCGCTGGTGAGTGGCTGGAGCTCAGCGGCATCCTCAGCTTCGATTTTGTTTCCACGTCTTTGGCTTAGCCATGGACCATGCAGATAACTTGGTAAATGAAAGCAAGTTTCCTGTTGCTTCCCTAACCATTCCCCTTGTTTCTTAAAGTGTAAGACTTCTCACTTTTGCTTTCAGTTTGACACCTGCAAAGCAGGGATAATTCTTCCTTTCCCTATGTCGGTTTAAACCGTAGGGGGTGTGGAGAGGGGCAGCTCTGTGCAGAGGGCCCTTACTACTGCATTATGGTTTCAGGTGCTGCTGAATAAAGCTATAAGGGAGAAGGTTGGAATAGAAAACTTAAACATTGAGATGCATGCTGTAACACTGTGAGATAGGCAGTTTTTCAACAGTGAAGCTACAAAATTAAATAAATACAGAAAAGGAAGCAGAAGGGTCATGTTGTAGTCATAAAGATCCTTGAGGTTTGTTTTGAATTATGCTGAGCATGTGGAATGCTGAATGGTTGTAAGATTCTCTATAAAGTGTGATAATTAACTGATTTGGAGATGGTTTTTACAGGGGTGTGGTTTTTCTATGCCAGATTCTGGGAATGCAGTGAGGGTGTCTCACAGGCAGTGCTTGTGTGTCAGCAGCGGCGTAGGGCTATAACCTTCACCAAGCGCCCAGGAAATCTTCACTGATGGGATATCGATCTTGGTCTTGTCGTTGCAACAGATTCTGGAATGAATTGCTATAAAACAAGCATGTGCTTAGTTTTATAGGACTATTTTCTACCCCTGAATTTCTTTTTATCAATGTAACTTACTTAAGCATGTCTTTGAAAACATAGTGGTTTTCTTTTAAAGAGCTTTGCATGTTTATGGAACTATGGAAAGATTTAAATATAACTGATGGTAGGGGAGATCAGATGGGTAATACAAATGGGAGCTGAAGCTAGTGGCAATTTGTGAGAACTGGGACCTGTTGCAGACTTCTAATAGCTAATTATTTCATTAGAACAAAACCAATGGAATTTGCTTTGTTCTTGGCATGCTTTCCGTCTCTTGACGGATTTACTTTAAATTGAAGCATTCAAAACTCTGGAAGGATTTGGGTGCCTTCAGTTCTCTTGGGAAAAGGTAGGAAAATCTTCAGCCTGTAGAAGATACTATAACCCAGCTGGCTTTATTAGCGAGATGAAATGTGATGCAAACAGATTATTCACATTTCCTAGGGTTTGATAAAGATGACTCTTAGCCTGGGCTTTATTCTTTTTCAACTTCTGCATATGTCTATTTGCAGTATGGGATTTGAGGTGTCATTAGTGGGATACAGAGGTCTTATTCCTTTCTTTTTATTCCTGTGACCATGCTCATGCCCACTGGCACATTTGGCTGAGGCTATTACTTTTAGCTTCCTTAAACCACATGGGAAGGCTTTTCCAGCTAGTAGCAGTGATGGTGTGTGGAGATCTTCCAGAGCAGAGCAGGGCTGTAGAGATGGCTGTCACAGAGATTCTCAACCTTTCTCTGACTTCTCATATCACAGTTTGGTGCTTCCCTATCTGGCTTTATTTTGGGTTCTTTCTAGACTCTGTCTGTCTTCATAGTGATTGTCATTATCACTGTTGGGACAAGAAATATGCACCTCCTGAGCAGAGGCTGGAAATCCTGACTGGCAGGAGGAAGAGGGAGAAGAATCAATGCTTCTGACACAAAAGTCAGTGGGCGCTTAAGTGTATTTGCAGCCTCCATTCTCTAGCAGTTTGCTTTGCTAATCAGCAGTGAAACAGTTTTCCTTGGCTAAACTGGTGTAAGCAGATACTCTTGCAACAGGAGAGACTGTTTCTCTGTTCTTGAGGAAGGTGTGAGAGATACTGCATGCTTAGATGTTAATAGCTGGCTCGTAATATTTACACTTGTGTTCCCTTGTGCATGTCTAATCACAGAAATCAGAGGCAGAACATATGACCAAGAGGTACAGTGTGATCTAGTGGATTTCATGCTAGGAATGAAAGAAAATGTGCTCAATTTCACTTCATATATTTGTTTTCTTTCAGGCAGGTCAAGCCTGTCTTTTCCTTGTATGCCAGTATGTAACAGATGGGATGAGCAAAATGGTGCAGGGCCTGCATTGCCTGCTCAGGCTTTAATATTCCTAAGAACTTAAGAATCTTTCCCTTCATACATTAATATAAAATGTCAAATAAAAATGGGAAGAATATTTTATAAGAATGTGAAAGTTTCCAGTAATACTAGATACGTGCATTTTCATTGGGTTTCACAGTGTTATGATAATAGTTGTAACTTTCTTCAGTGTGTTTTCTTTTAGTGAGAAGAAATTGTAATGCTGGATCCTCTAATTTCAGACAGTTTATGTACAGCAGGCTCTGAATTAACGGCTGGTGCATCAGGAATATGAATGCATTTGTAAATGCTGTGGAAATGTTCCTGTTGTCTGCTCATTTCCATCTTCTAAAAGGATGGTCTTTTTCTTGCCCACTGCTGGTGCCTGGGGCTTATTCCATCATGAGCACTGTATTCTTATTGATGAGCTTACATTTTCTTGGAATGGAAAGTGGAAAAGTGGTTTGTTTTAGTCAGAGCAAAATCAAGATGATGGGGGGATGAGATTACGTAAAGTTGAACAAGCACACATATATACATGTATACTAAATTTGGAAGTGTCTTATTGTCTTGCTTTCATGGCAAATGAAAAAGGTTAAGTGAGAAAGAAATATCAAAAAGCTACGTGAAAATATCATGGAATTATATTGAGACAGATTTTTTTTTTTGGGGTGGTGGTGGTGTGCAGAAAGGAAAAAGTTGAAGATACCTGTCTTTCAAAACCAGTTACTTGGGAGAACAGAGAGAAGTACAGAGCTGAAACAATTACAAATTGTAACCTTTAAAAGTAGTTAAGTATTTCCTCGCAAACCTGCCATCTCTTTCATTATCACAGACACTCATTAACTGAGGTATTTATTTGGGATTATGGGAAGTTTAAAAATGCAACAGCTGCTTCATTTTTTTTCCTTTCTGAAGATGTGATTCATGTAATGTTAATTTCTGATGCCTGCTGCAGTTAATAAGAGCTCAATGCAAAGATAAGGTAGCATGGTTCTGTTTGCTGGGTAAGGACATGAGCTGCTGGAAATGAAAGTGGGTTTTGGAGTAGAAATAAGATTTGAGCTGTGCATCAGGATCGTGGTCTGTGTGTATTGCACTGCTGCTTCTCATCCCTGCTTTTCAGCAGCAGTCTGTAGACAGCTTTGAGGATAACAGCAGAAAATAGCTAAGAGGAACACACCTGTGGGATCTCATATCCAACTGGAAAACTTTTAGGAACTATAAACTTTGTGAGGTTAAAACTGTTATGGTATTATGGTAACTTGTGTGTATGTACCTGAGAAACATGAGTTCTGCCAGTTATAGTAGTGTGAAAGTATCTTTTTCTCTAAAGTTGGATGCAGCTTGTGTAAACACCTGACGTTAGGCAGAGTGGGTGGGAACAGGATGGATCCTGAAGTCCTGCTGTTCATACTAAAGCAACTTTCCTAAGGATCAGGGCACTGCAAAAAGCCTCCTAACAATCTCTCCCCCCCCTTTTTTTTTTTTCCGAGCAACAGCTTTTGAGAGCTGGGTTTGTTTTGCAGTGCTGCTCCTCTTGCAGCCAGAGAAGATTGTTGGTATAAGCTCATGACCAAATGCAGCACAATGAACAGTTTAGTGTGTTACTGTTTGTCAGCTCATCTGGGGTAACTAGCCAAGTGTGCCCACTTGGCACAGCTGAAATGCAAAGCAAAGTGCACTTGCTGAGCAGAGAGGGGGAAAGCAATTGAGCTGCTGCCTCTGCCAGCTTTGTGCATTGTGTGAACAGCTGCATTTGAGATGAGCTGCAGCTGCACACCTAGGCTGCCCCCCCTCCTGCAAAAACAGCAGTGAGGTCTCCTTAAATCACCACCTCATGGCTGGTATGTAAAAGGAGGATCTATTTACTTAATGGCATGGGTGTTCTCGGGGAGGTCAGGCCTCATCCCTTGATGGAAAGCCCAGGGTGGCTCTTGGTGATGTAGGTTCTTTCCTGGGTGTGGGAATTGGGTGGATGAGGGGATGCTGTGGAACATTTCTATGCAACCCAACCATAAGAATCAGTTTTCAGCTCTCTGGGTTCGTCATTTGGTGAGTTGGGCTTCTTGAAAAAGCTGTGAGCTGGGAGATTGCCTGTTAAATCCTTTTTCTATAAGGTGAAGGGCAAGATGCCTGGTTAGTTCATTGCAGGTGCAGTTTCAGGATTTATTAAAGTGGTCCTCCGAGGCCTGCCATGGGAATGCACATAGGGTCTACACCTCAATGAGGCTGCTGCACATGGAAGTCTGTTGTTTCCAAGTTCATCCAAGTCCTCTTCTTTCACTTATGTGTTGAGTTTGATAGATCTGGAATGCTCAATAGTTGCCAGAGAATTGGGATTTCTGCCATAGAAATCTGACAATGTATAGAAATTAAACGTAAGTGAAGCTATGATGGGTCTGTGTTCTCAGGTGGTGTAGCTTCATTTCCATCAGTGAGTTAGAGGTTAGCAGAAATTCCCTCCCCCCGCATTTTATTTTGTTTTTAAATAGGAGTGGGAACCTGATATTTTTTTTTTCCCCAAATGATGAGATGCCTTTTGATCAGAAAGGTAGAAGTCTGTGTAAAAGTACTGCAATTTTTTGGCATCTTGATAAAAGAAACACTTTGAGGTTTTTGAAAGATCCCCTTCAATAAAAAAATAAAGACAACATGCAATTAATTTCAAAATGCTGAGCACTTTATGAAATCCAGCTGGTTATATCTTCCTTTTCTTTAGATTGAGACAACTATAACTTCTTAAAACTACAGATCTTGGAAACTCTTATTGAAGAGATGTGCTTAACTAGGAAAAAGAAAAATTAACAGGATGTCTTTTTTTTAGATGAAGCAGTAGCAAAAGGCACCTATCAAAGTGAGTGGTAAAGTTCCTGTATAATTGCCAGTAAAAGTCTCTACTTGTTTCGCATACTCCACTTGAAGAGTAACGGGCTTTTTTAGCTCAATACATCATTTTCCTGTTGGCATGTTTTTGATGTTGTACAAGTTTGCAGACTGTAGCTGAAAGCATCAGTATTGTCATCATAGTCATCATTACCTTCTGCAGTGGCTGAGGCCTGGCCATCTCAGGGGTGTCGTTGTTTGGTTGGCATCTTATCTGTCTTGTCTGCAGTAAGCCTCCCACCGGGCCCTGTCCAGAATGTTCAAAGACATGAGAATAGTCTCTTGCTGTCTTACAGACCTTTTCATGTCTCTGGCATACAGAACACACATATGCTGTTTGGAGGAGGGTGGCATAAGAAAATGATAATTTATTGACTCTACAAAAGAAATTTATAGCATGGTTCATGTGTGGCAATACCAAGGGGTGAAAGCAACATGATGACCTAAGGTGTCAGAGCTGGAGGAGCTGGTAATATTTTTTTGTTTAGTAGCTTTGGAGCTTTGATCTGAAATTAATGTACGTTTGTTTTGACCAACGCAGGCATGGTAGGCCAAGTGTTACACCAAAGGGACATCTGTTTATCTTACAAAATGCTACTTTTCTCTCTAGTCAGTTTCCTCTGTTTATATTGCTTCTGGAAACTGCTACTTCAAAACTTACTTGTGATGAATGGATTAATTGAAGGTGATACTATTATACCTAAAAGCTGTGAATCTGACTTTTTGAAGTGTTCTTTCTGCAGTGCTTGGTCTCAGAGCTGGTCCTGGATGATGCGGGTTTTGCGGCTGGTGGGCGAGCTGCCTGCGGGATAGCTGCGGCGCTGCAGGTGTGGGAGCAGGAGCGTGTTGGTGCAGGACAGTGCCCTGTGCTGCTCCTGCTCTTGTTGCTGCGCTGCGTGTGGGAGGTCGGTGTGCGGCACTGCTGGGTGCGGTGGGTTTGCTGACAAGCAAGAATTTAGCAACTGAAGGGACTGAGCTGTTACGCGGGCTGCGGAAGGTGGTGGGAGAAGAAGCTTCGCTGCATGCCAGGGGAATCTATTGCCTCTTTTACTGCCTGATTAAAATAAGGTTTTTACAGCAGAAACACTCCCTGGAGGCTGAGCTGTCAGAAAGGATTTCTGTCTGCTCCACAACATTCTGTGGTCGTGTTCTGTAGGTAATGGTAAAACTTACACTGTGTCTAGCATTGGTGTTGTCTTTGCTGGAAAACTTTTTTTTTAATAGCGGCTACTCTTCCTAAAGGAAGAGAAAAAATGGCATAACTTATTTAGGTGATAATTTTTGAGTAGGCTTGATATAGGTAGCTATACAAATCTGGAATAATTCTGGTGAGAGTTTGATTATCAACTGCCAATTTAATTGTAACAATAGTATGCAAAACAAATAGTGTCATTGCTGTGTACAGAATAAAGCATGATGTTAAGAAGCATAGCAGGGGGTAACTTGCTTTGTACCTGTTATATGTAATATTAGATAGCATTCAGCAAGTGTGTTATAAAGTTCAAATATGTTTCTATTAAGATAGAAGAGAGGAAGGGTAATCTGGAGAAAGGGGAAAATGTAAGGTTTTAAAAACCAACCAAACAAAAACAAGACAGCAAACCCTGAAAACACAAGCTGACTTCCCAGTTTGCATTTACAAAACTTCAGAGAATCTACAAACAGGAGTCTGTAAGCTGTAAAATATCTGTAGGGGATATTGTACCAAACAAACTGTAAGTGTTTACGTTAGTCATAATTGTTGACACTGGCAGGTTTGTGTGCTTGTCTGTCTTTTACTGCCCGGAAATAAAGAAAATGTAAACAATTTTTTCATGATGTTGGAAGAGCTGGAAAAGACAAAAGGTGAACTACTGTAAGCAAACTTGTATCTCAAGCTGAGGAAGCAAACTAGAAATGTTGACGTGACCTTGCTGTTGGCTACGGAGGGATGCATCTAAAAGTAAAATAAAATACCTGATGTGTGCACAGAGGAAAGAGGAATTTTCACTAGTGTCAGAGCTGCAGAGCTCTTTTGCTGCTAGGCACAGGTGTGAGTAAGAGTGGGCATGTCTGGCTCAGATCCCTCGTTGTGAAGGGCCAGAAAGTTGCCTTTGACACAACTCCCATCAGCACCGTGGCTGTAGCTGCCCGGGCAGGGGGTGGGTTCTCTGCGCTCTTCCCCATGTTCAGTGTGTTGGTGCAGGGGCCAGGGCTCGGCTGCTCACGAGAGGAAGGTGCCTTCGCAGGTGGTACAGTCTGGTGTGTGACAAACCTGAAAAATCTGGCCTGTTGACAAACTATATGTCCATAGCTTTCATATAAGCTGAGCGTGAATATTAGCCTGTCAAAAGCCACATAAGAAAGAAATTGACCTCATTTGCAGGTAGCTAAAAAGAAATTTCTTCTCAGACTCACAATATTATGAACATTTGTTGTTCACTGATGTCATCAGGTGTGACACAAACTTTATATACATCGGAAAAATCACTACTTTTTCATTTTCCTCACACAGTTCTTCCATTTTCACTATATCAAAATGTGAGTGGAACAGACAAAGCCTGCCTGCCTTTGTGGTTGGGTTTCGGCTGTTTTGTAAGTTGAGTTGTCCAAAAAGGACTTTGCATTCGGGGCATTGCCTAGGTGGACCCTCAGATACTGAACAGGAATTTAATTCAGTGGGAGCACTAACTCAGACTCCTTCTCCCAACTGGCTGATTCTTATATCTGACCCATCTAGACCTAATAACAGACTGGAATAATGCAGCCTCTGCTGTTTGAAAGAAATTGGCCTGCAAATAGGCAGAAAAGCTGAGGATGCCTGTGGGCATAAACATGTGCAGAGAGATGGCATCGTCTGCATTTCCATGGGAAACAGGCAGAATAGTTCTCTTGTGTCTAGAGCATCAGGGGATCGAGGAAGGTGACGGGCAACATTTGAGTGGGTTGCTGAGGGTAAGCAGTTTGCTCAATTACAAGAGATTCTTCCCCCAGACCAGGAGTGTTTGGGCTCCAGGGGATGCTGCCAAGCCCCCCAGCCCTGCAGCCACTGCTGAGCTGATGGGCACAGGGGGCTGAGCCTGTGGCAGCTCTGCAGGCGGGCAGGACGTGCTGGGCTGTG
>JAVJGJ010000047.1:23467954-23481158 GCA_035590215.1 Microhierax caerulescens | reverse complement strand
CTGCTGGTTCCAGAGTGCCTTAAATAAGTCCAAGGAGGCTGGTGCCTGTGGGACCTGTTGCTGAGGTGGTATAAATGGTCTTCTGCTTCAGCTGCTGAAGAGGACAGTTCAGTAGATGATGTTCAAATGGAGCTGAATTCAAACCTTTGGATGTTCTTTCACCCCAAAACAGAAGACAAACAATTTTGTCACATGAATAAAATATTTCATAAGCACTGATGTGCAAGAAAGCAGTAGGTGTGAAAATTCACTTTTCTGTTGTTGCCCTTTTTGTCCATTAGGCTTGTGGACAAAAAGTGCACAACTTGGGGACCTGACAAGAAGCTGGAGGAGCAATTCTGAAAACAGTTGCATCTTCTCAGGATTTTTTTTGAGGGTGGATCACCCTTGGGATCCTTTAGTTTAACTATTTACTGGGTGTTGGGCTTGATTCTTATAGGTCCCTTCCAACTTGAGATATTCTGTGATTTACCTCTTGAATACTGATGCATAACCTAAACTCTTACGTTTCTCTCTGTTATTGCTGATTAGTGTGCAGCAAACTCTGAGGCATGAGGGCTACCTTTGGATAGAGATACCAGAGATGGCCGGATACCTCTGGCCATGTGGAATTACAGAAAGGGAGAAGATGGTTGAGATCTGTAGGGTAAATCCCCTCTATGCTTCCCATATGTCTGTAATTTACATCGCTGCTACATTTTTTTCCCAGATAACTTGTGGGTTATTGTCATTGAAAATATTATAAATAGCAGTTGGGACATCTGAAAATGAAGATGGTAACTCTATAGCCAGTTGGTTGGCACTTTGAAGTGGTATGTGAAATACAAAGATTAGCAGAATTAAATACCAAATTTGTCATTAAAATACTGCTTCTGAAAAGCTTAAGATACAAACAGATGATTAATTGCAGAGAAAAAAGCATTTAAGTCTTGAATGGAATTGGCTGGACTGAGTCTGTTTGACTTAGAGGGAGCCAAATAGTTTAAAACAGAAATGTGAAACTTAGCTGCTATGGGTTGAGTATAAATTTATCTACTTTCTGTAAATAAGTCAGTATTGAAAGAGCTTAAAAATAATCCCTTGCTATCAAGTGTTTCAGAAGCCAACATTAAATCATTTTAAATATTGAAAGTCTTTTGTGATCAGCCCTATAACCTACAGTCACTGAGCATGTTCAGGATTTGTAAGATTGATCCCAAAATGGCATAGAAGAACAACAATAACAAAAAATTAGACGTCACAAGATACCAGAGTTGTAGACTTGTATCTTGGTCTTACAAAAAATGTGTCCAGTTGTGTACAACCCTAGTAAGATTTAAGATAATAAAGTAGAATTAGTCAATTCTGAATCATCCATGTAGCAAATAATATTTTGGAATATAGAAATAGCAGCTGAGGGCACCCCCTGAGCTGGGTTCCCTTGTAGTTCAAACAAAAGAATGATTCTGTCCATCTACAAAAATGCCTTCTGAAATAAAGTGGTGCTTGAGAGAGGAAAGTAAGTCTTACACTGTATTTCCTTTATCTGGGTTTTTTTTTTGTGCTTAATGTGCAGATGCACATGAAAATGCAGAGGTGGAAGATTTTTAATGGTTGAGTTTATCCTATATCAGATGAGTAAATCTTTGATTCCTTTGTGTTGTGTTACCACTCAGCTCAGTCATGTTTGCCCATTTGAGCTACTCTGATGGAAACGATTGTTCTTTCAGTACTTGAACAAATAAATAACTACAAAGGTTTGCCAGTAGACTGACTTTGTTTGAGCCATTGCACTTGACTAGCTAAGAAGTCAGCTTCCTCTATGCAAGTGTTTTAGTTTTGCTTATTTTAATGCTAGGCAGAACTGCAGGAAAATGTATTATCTTTAATTAGGTGGAACCAACATAGTTCAAAAAACAGATGCACTTTCAGGCTTAGGTCTGATGGGACTATCAGCCTGAAAGTTTGTCCTTTTTTTTTTTTCCAGCTGTCTCAGCAGTTTGAATATCACCTCTCATCTCTCCTTCCCAAGCCTTGCTTCTCTTGGAAGTTGTTTCAGAGCAGTAGTCTAGTTGTTATTTTTTATATGCATGTCTAAGTGGGAACCCAGACTTTTCTAAGGTGTTGCAAGGCTGTGACACATTCTACTAGTTCTGCAGTGCTTGTATTGTGAGATGCACCTTGTGTTGAGCCTTCTACATCCTGGCTGAGAAGCCCCTGGATGCAGATTATTTGTAGGTTCGAGGGTTCAAGACTTGATCCTGTACCAATATATGCTGTTGTCATTCTGACTAATTCTCCAGATAGGATCCTAAACTGGTGTAAATTAGTGCAGCTGCAATGACGCTACCTCAGCTGAAACTATGAATAGGTTTTTTTTAGAGAAATATTGTTATTACTTATCTTGAGATGCCAAAAGCCTTAGAAATATAAGGTACCTCCACATAGTGCAGTCAGATGCAAACCCTTTTCCTAAACTCCAAGTGAGCCAATGTGAACCTGTGCTCCCATGAAAAAGTAATGCTGCCTTCCTTTTTTGCAGTTGATAATCTCAATTTCTTAGCAGAACCTATGAGGTCAAGCACAGAGCTGTGGTAAATGTGGCTGTACTGTTTCAGAGTCTGTGCTGGCTTGTCCAGGGAGTTTGGAGTATAGCCAAAATGAACCCCTTGCAGACCTACCTGTTTTCACTGAAATATTATCTTCATTTTCTGCAGAAAACAGGCTCGTGTACTGGCTCCATTGCCATGAGATAAAATTTGCTTTTATTTATATCTTAGCTGCATGACCCAGCGAGTCTGCTAGCTAGTGCCTGTCACACATAATTCAAAGTAAATAAATCCCATGATAGTTAATCATATATTGGACACAAATTGTTTACAAATTCAAACAGAATGTTCCCTTTTCTGAAGGTTTAGCAATGGGGAAACTGAAAACCAGAGTATTTGAGCTGAGTGTCAGGTTTAATTTTCACTTACTAAGAATATTAGTTAGGATGATATTTAAGAAACTTGACATTAAGAATTTATTCATTGCAAATGCAAGTACCTTTGAAGCCTTTATTCTCTGTTGAAACAAAATGCTTTGTGGAGTTATTAAATGCTACTCTGAGCTTTGAATTTCAAATAAGATTTGGGTTCAAAAGTGTCCCAGTGGATTGAAGAGAGCAACTATGGATCTGCTGTCTGACCTTGAACAAGTGACTACAGTGCCTAACACTTCAGGTTGCACCTTGATCTGTGCAGTAGGGATAATTACGCTTAGCTGGCTTTGTGAAAATGGAACCAGGATTAATTTTTATTCTCCACAGCATAACTTCAGAATACCTTTGTGTCAGAAGAAGTATATAAGACTACTTTTGCAGTTAGTCTTGTACGTTGAAAGTGGTGAGTCTGGATTTGATCCTTGATTCTGCCACAATTTTCCTGGGTGAATTATGACAAGATCAGGCATCTTTCAATCCTGATGCCCATTGGTGGTTTTTTCCCCCTCTTAATCTTTCCCTTTCTTGTGTCTGGAAATTGTGGAAGGAAGAGAGATGGTCGGACACTATTTGTGAGAGCAAAGTTGAAGCTACAGTATTTATCCCAGGCATATTGTTAGTGTTGAATCCACTTCACCTCTCAGTTTTGCACTTCAGTGACCTCCTTTATGTTATTACAGCTCAATTAAAAATAAAGTTCTCCTCCCTCTTCAGTATTGGTTAAATTCTCCACATGCTGGTAGGTTAAATGGGTATTGAACTGTTTAACTTTAATTAAACAGCAAGGTCTGGGGAGAAGCCAGGAACACACTGTCAAATTAGGGCAGTTGCCTGTGTAAACAGCTGCCCATAAATCAGATTCTCTTGTATACATAACAATTGTTAATTGAATAATTACCTAAACTTCATCTCTTAATGCATTTCCTGAGGAAAAAAATTTGTTTACTTGGAAGTACTGGATTTTTTTAGCATGTTTTGATTTAACAAAGCTGAAGATGCAATATATATGCTAGCAGGTATGCAAAACTTTCAGGAGCTCATGGCTGAGGCTTAGAAGTCCTCAACAGGGGAGTGATAATGCGTGTACAGCAGTGCCAGAACCTCTGTCAGAGCCACTGTGCTGTGTGGTGGTGGTTAAGGCAGTGTTCTGGTTGTGGGTTGTGTTGGTCAGAGGCTGGATATGGTTCGGCAAGTCAAGAAATAGGACCCACTGAAACCTCTGCAAGTCTCCCACCGATTTCAGTAGCGCTTGTGTCCTACCTGTTGTCCTGTAATGGCCTCTCCAGGGCAGCCCACATTGTGCTTGGGTCCTTTGGCAATCCTAGCAGGATACCAGGAATAAATCTGTGGGGTGCCTTCCCTGTTAGACAGAGCAGGTCACTCGGGCAGGTCTGTGTGGTGTGAGACCTGATGGAACTGGGAGCCAGGTGGAGGCCGCTGTTATGTGAAGCGAGGTAAATAATGAAGAAATACATTAGAAATGCTATTGTCTGTCTGGGGATGGGAAAAGGGCTTGGTGCTGCTTTCCGTATGGAATGAGGGAATGTGGGCTGGTTTGCAGTTCAGAGCAGGTTTCACTTGCACGGCAGTGTCCATGCCTTATGGCAGGCTTATGGGTGTTTCCTGTAGTCAAACCTACCTTGACTGCAAAGGTGTTTCTTCCTAAAAATAGAAACTACTTAACAATTCCTTTTGAAGAGTGGGGTTCGCAGACCAGTGCTAGTATGGGAAGCATTTGCTTGGTATCTTCTGCACTAAAAAAATAGTACTGGAAGTAATTGCCTTGCTCTCTTGATAAGCTTTTATGACTCTTCCTGGGTTGAGTAAGAGCTGCCTTCTGCAGAGCTGTTGATCACGGGCTGCTGTTACCAGTGTAGAAATAATCTCTTATCCATGTATACATAGAATGCAGTGGGAATTTTTGCAGCACAGTTTGGCTCTATCCCAGCCAAAACCAACGCAGCAATGAACTCCCAGTAAAGGGAATCCAGCTCATCATTAGCATGACTGTTGGAGAAATGTCCATCTGGTCAGACGAATCCCATACAGAGTTTTGTTTTTTTTTTTTTGGAGGGGGAAGTGGTTCAGAGCAATCCATCATGCTACAGACCATGGCAGCCCAACATGGGCATTGGGCCTGATGTTTTCCAAACACTAGCAGGCAATTCTCAACATGCACAAAAAAAAACCCTGATCTTCATTGAGTTGTTCGTGTTTGCTGTCTTCCCCTAGACAGAGGGGAAAAGCTGTCTTTATGTTCCAGAGGAGAAAATACATGTTTTTGCAAAAGCTTCTTGCCTTCTTCAAGGTCCTGTCTCTGTCCTGAGGCTTTATAAATATAAAGTTGCTGTGAAATCTCTCCCTCTCTGGGGAGATACTTTTTATTTGCTTGTATCTGTATCTGCTGCGTGTCAGTCCTTTGCAGAGATGTGGTTTGGATGTGAAAGCCACAGCCTTGGGGAGCAGACTTAGTATACAGCTTTGCCAGTGGTTTCTCCCAATCCCACTGGCTCACGAGGTGCCATCTCCCCCTCCTGCCTTAGGGGACAGACCAGAGGATTACCGCTGGCTTCCTTCCCCACCAGTTCCACAGGTACATAGCAGGCTACACCATCTGCAAAGCGTCGAGAATTTCGCAGTTAGGAGGGTGTAGCACCGCAGGTTGTGTTTGTGGGAGGTCCCCACTATGCGGTTGTGAGGAGCTGCAGCCTGGATCCAGCTGGCTGTGCTGCTGGGAGCATGCCTTATGGCTGTGAAGGGCAATGATCTGCGTAGCTGTGGGAGAAATCAGTAGGGAGGCACTACTCAAAGCATCAGGCACACAGGCAAAGTATACAACAGGGTAGTATGGCCTTGGGAAACTAGCTGAGGAGAGGCACTTGAATCTGCAAGCCATGCAACATGTCTCTATAGTTTTGGGAACCAAAAGAAAAGCAACAGGGAGGAATATAAGCTTAGGAAAAATGACCTGTGAAGAATATTAAACTAGTGCCAGTTCTTTATAACAAGTGAAGGCAAATCTGAGCAAAGTGAAGGTGATCAAATGCCTAAATACTTCAAGAACACCACCGCCCTACCCACACCTGGGGTGAGTAGGGCAAGGGGTTGTGGGCTTTGCAGGAGACAACAAAAGGGCTAGACATTTCTTAGGCTCCAGCACTGGAGCTCCTTGAGCACAGGTTAGGCAGGCACCCATCAGGACTGGCAAAAGCATGCTCTGAGTGGCCTGGCATGGAGGAGAGATTGCCAGCCCTGCTTTGCTGCAGCTGTGGAAGTCTCTTGTGTTCAGGTTGGCAGAAGTTCCTTCCAGTTCTCACTTCTGTCTGTTCAGCATGCAGATGAAGTCAGAAACCTAAAATGGCATGCACCTTTTGTGGCTGCACAGCAGAAATCTCACAAGCTTGCCTGAAAGAAGCTCTCTGAAGCACAAATACCAGAATGCTTTTGATGTATGATAGAAATAAATGTCTCATGGAGCATAATTGTGCTCCTAGGATGAGCCTTTTTTCAGGGGCAATGTGGCATCTTTGTAGCCTGTAACTGCAGCAATCGATCTGACTGTGTTCCTGGTTGCCTCTTCACATAGCCAGCACCTTCTCCTATTGCACTGGATTTGTGGTTCAGTACTTACACTTATTAATCTCTGTTGCTATGCAAGATTCTTAAATCTTATTTCAATATATTGACATGTCCACCAATATTAACCTTCCCTTAGCCAGCCCAGGCAAGATTTGACATTAGGGAAGTATCTCAGCTCCTGCTATTTGAACATGTGTGTGGGTTGGTTTTTTTTCTGTCACTGTTCAAAAATTCTGAGTTTCTTTAAGCTCAAATTCAAAACAAGGACTTAGCACAACCAGATTCTTTTATTTAATCTGGGAGAAAAGTGCCAACTTCTGTTTGTTCTTGGTGTGCTGGATGCGGCTCCTTTGTGTATGTCAGTGAGCCTCTGGCACTGTATGGAAAAGCACCCCAAGGTTAGTAAAGCTTTTTTTCTGTCCTATTTGTTTTGTAATATAAAAGAAAAATCAGAATCTGTGTCTTTAGCTGCTGTAAGTTTGTGGAATTCCTTTGCAGTTTGCTTTCTAGTACACATATATAAAAAGTCATGATAATTTTAGTGAAAATCTACTAATACTGGTGCTTTCTTCTTTATTAAAAAAAAAAAGATGAATTTTGCTTGCCCCTAAACAAGATCAAAAGATGTCAGGCTCACCTCTTTGTTTTATCAGAATAATGAAAACGAATACTTAAACCACTTCAAACGGTTGAGCACATGGTAGCTGAAAGAAACCTCAACTGTCTGAATTATACATTAGTATTGGGCTGTGATAACCCAGATTATCTGTGGTGTATTTTGCTGAAAGGGAAAGTACTAACAGATGAGTACAGTAAATCTAGTAACGTTTTCTGCAACGCTTGCAATAACAGACGAGCATTGGTGTATATGGCAAGCAAAGGTCTCTTTCTTGAAATCTCCCAGCAATGGTAAATAAAAGGAATTTCTCACTTCTGGTGGGGGTAGCAGAAATCAGTGCTACTGGTGATAGTGGGCTTTGAGTACTGGGCTGGCATGCCCATGGAGTGGATGTCACTCATGCTGATGGTTCTGAGAAGCTATTGGGGGGGGGGGGGGGAGCTGGGAGGAGGGAGCCCCTTTGGAGCTGCAGGTTGGCTTCTGAGCATGGCTTCTTCCCCAGTGGCAAGTGCTGCTCCAGGTAAGCCTCAGCAGCATCTGGCTCGGCTGACTTGGCGCAGCCCACTATCCGTATTTTGAGCAGGGAGCGGCAGCACCCTCTGACTGTGCTTTCTGATGGGCACCTGGGGTGCCTTTGGGGATGGGAGAGGATTCTGGGTGGTAAGGTTTGGATCAGGTTCTGGAACAGCCTGGAAGTCATGGAGTAGAGGATTGATTGCTGGTAAACTATGAGAACACCGCACTTTCAGGCCTTTTAACGTTAATCTTACCACTCCAGAGGAAAGTGGGTATTTATAGACACTGCCCAGAAACATGTAGTAGACTTTACTCCCATGCTCAAGTTAAAGTTGAAAATATAAGGTGTATTCCTCCTGTCAAAGTTCAGACCAAAACTGTATGTTTTCACTCTTGAACATCAGATTTCCATTTTATTTTTTAATAATTACAGTCAAGAGCAGCTGTGGAAAACAACATGCATATTTATTTTTTGCGTTACGTTTTTGCAAACAGCTGAGAGCAGTGAAAGGTAATCCATACTTAAACTCGTAAACCAAGATGGTAACAATTCTGTACAATTTATAGGGCTTATTTAATGGGATTGCATGATATGGGATGGAAATTGTTCCCAATGGGTCCCAATCAACTAGAATATTGAACTGGAAATTGTGTTTTCACTAATGCTATATGGCTATAAGCTTGTTATGGAATACTGTTTCTATCGAGGAGAAGGAGCATTGCAAAGTGTCATTATGCACGTGCCTGGAGGTGTCTGACCAAACGTGTTTTGGTTTGGCCAAGTCAGTTCATGACAGTGTGAGGCTGTGACTGCGAGTGTGGTAAGCAATGGGCTTAAGGAAGAATAATGTGTCTTCTGAGCTCTTGTAACTTTACCCTTGCCGCCGTGGGTACAGCTGCGTGTTTGGGTGTGTGCACGGTGGAGCAGGGAGGTGGGAGGCTTTGCGGAGGAGCTGTTAGAGGCTGCTGCTCGCTTTCCCTGTCGGCAGCAGTTGCCCAGCTGACGGCTCTTACAGAGCAGGCTTCACCTGCAAACTGGGCAGAGAGGAAAGAGGAACAGTGAATACAAATCACAAAGCATTTTTCTCTGCAAACTTGGAGTGCAGTTGACTTTGGCGGGCTTTTTAAAGTGTGACTTTTTTTTTTGCTAATGCAAGGAAGACACATGTGGTAGCTCCACTAATGACATTTTACACCTGAGACCACAACTAAGACAGTATATGAACAAGGGTAGATCTCTGGGCTTTTTTACTGTGATAAATATGAGTATTTTTCAGAGAAAGGCATTTTTCTTCATTCTCTATTTCAGTCTTCTCCCAAGTCTCACTTCTCAGACTTGGATCGAGAACAGTATAGGAACATTTCAGGTTAAAGAGTAAAAAGTGCAGGAACAATATCAATATTACATGTGTTCATATGTGTTTAATGTTTAAGTGTAAAGTCAAATAATAATGAAAGCACAGTTGGAGGGGTTTATCAGTTTTCCTTAGATGTTTTTGATTTTTATTTTTAAATTTTAAAAATATTTTTTTAATCTGAGATTAAAAAAATCTCAGATTTTTAATCTCAAAAAAAAATCTGAGATGCAAATATGAATCTTTGGGAGATACAAAGTATAATTCTAGTGGTGTTGCTTTGTGCTTGACTTTTTCTGGCAACTTACTCTTTGTATTTTTTCCCTTAACTAATGGTGGATATTGAGTAACAAATTGAGTAAAATGAACTTGTATGAGAAATTAAATGAAAGAAGATTATGCATTATTTAGGTCTGCTGATATTTGGGGACTCATCGTTACACATCTAACATCTTGAAATGAGTAAATGTAATCTAAATAATCAAGTATGCGATTCAGGTCTAATTGAAATCAAATGAAACTGAAGTCCCATTGGCCTCAGTGAATATAAACAGGGCAATTCCACGGAAGCGAAAAAAGAGAAAGATTTCTTAGGAGTAGGGTGAGCAACTAGGATTGTGCAACTAGGGTGTGCTATTGTTCAAATGGCATTAATACAGAGGAGACATGGCTCTGTCTTATTTTCCCTGGAGAAACTGAGTCTTCTGAGTCCTGCTCTCTCCCCTATTCTAGGCTCTCCTGTTCCCAGCAGATCTGCAGCAGGGGAACTGAGCAGTATTTAGGACTGCAGTGTTTTTCACTTTCCTAGCTGGGTCCAGGTACCTTTGTAGAACAGGAAGGGTACCACAGTCCAAGGTCTGTGCATTTTGCTACCTGGAGGCTGTCCAGCCCTGAGGGAAGGTGCTGGCAATGTAGCAAACCACCGGCACGGCTTTGTTTTGCCGCAGGCCACCTGTTTTGGATGAATCTGTCCGATGTGGTCTCAGACAAACCTTCACTGGCTAAATGAAGCTCTGGTTGGTGGCTAGGTGAGATGGCAGTGTGACAGGTTCTGAACTATTTCCCCTGAAATTCCATTAGTAGGGTTGTCGTGGCATTTATATTTAATACAGACATGCTGGACTATGCTGGCAATAGTGAACTAACTGAATGTGGTGGAGGAAATTAGCGCAGTGACAGCTGCATGCCAAGTGCCTGCTGCAAATGCATCTCTGTCAAAGACACAAGGCAACTCTTGTCACCCTCTCATCAGATGTAATTGAATGCCTACAGAGGTGGTAATTACAAATACCATCCCGGCTGTACAGGCTCATTTGTCTTTGTTTATCATCAGAGCAAGTATATTGATCATTACTAAAGCATTAAATATCTTTGGAGAGGAACAGGAAAATCAGATTAATAAAGCCTGATGTGCATTGTGAAATGTGCTTCTCCATGAAAGTCAGGTTTGGTAAGTACAGAAATGACAAATGAAATTACTCTTTTAGCACTCCGTTGACCTAGTGGTGTTATTCTAGGAGAAACAGCATCGCAGAGTAAGCCACTTTGGATTTTTATTGCTGGGGTCTTTCTTTATATTTTGAAGCCAAGTCACTTTGTGCTAACTATATATGTACAGCTCTGAAATTTAATATACTCTCTGGATCATGAGCCTGATTGCAGTGCGGTTAGTGGTATGAAACCAGTGTGATGGAATTGTAATTAAAATATGGTGGATAAAACTCTACAGTGGAGATTATGGTTCAAAGCCTGTTTAAGCAGAAGGCAGGGTACTACATGCTTGAAGTATGCCAGTGCCAGTCAGGAATTCAGTGAGTGGAATTACTGGAATGATTGCCGATTTACATTGGTGTCAACAAACACCATTTGATCTCTTAATGCATCTTACATCAGAAGAATGTGTATCTCAGGCAGCAGAACATGGGCATTTTTAGTCCAAAGTGGTATTTCCCTCACTGTGCTCTTAGAAACATTTAATTTTACCAGTAGTTTTGCTAGTAGCTCTTAACTAACAGCTAGTGGTTACCAATTTTCCATATAACCTGTTGTCTAATAATAGGGTTTTTCTTGAGAAATGGCCAGGAATGTACCATGCAGGCTCAGTTTCTCTCGTGCCAAATTTTGTAAACTATTGATGTGCTACAGCAGGAAACAAAGTTTCCAATATTCAGTTCTAGTTGAGCCTTCATCAGTACCATATATACAGATGAATTAATTTACAGTATGTCAAAGTACTTTGAAATCTAGCTTAGCTCAAATATGCCTTAAAAAAAATTTGGCTGTTTATCAGATGCTTAGCAAGTCCTTCCTCACCCCAAATTAAGACTTATTCTCACTAACACCTACTGCATCTGGGTAAACTTTCTCATGCAGATATTCCCATTTGATAGATCAATCTGTTAGATTATCCAGCAGGTAAAAATAAAGATATCCAATCGCTATTAAACTGGCATTTTCTTAAGCTTCTCCTTATGTTGCAAAGTAGGAAATCTTAAGACTCATGCTCAGCTGGTAGGTAGGTAGTATCATCTCTAAATTGTCCTCAGTAGTTCTATGTTATTTTACACTTGGCTGAAGATTTGGTACATCTAGTTTTTCCCTGTGGGTTGGTTTTGTAAGCACAGTATGTCCAGTTTGTCTTCCTTCTCAGCTATTTTTAAAGAATTTGGATGTTGATTTACAAATGGACCCAAGTTCGTGCTTTTTCTTCAAATGAATAGTGAGATTGCCTGACAGGCTTGTATCACATCCAGAAACACCTATTATTAAAGGAACTAAGTCCAGATATTAACTGTCATATTTAGCATATTCCAAGCTGACTTATGAATTACTTCTCAGAACTAGTGATAGGAAAATGTTAGAGGTGTTCAGGTTGCACTTGGTATCTTTTGAAGTCCAGTTGTGCAGTGGTGGTTTAACTGGGTGACTGTGTGGAGATGAGATGGGTTCCTGCAGGTCCGTAACACATGCCTACTTGCCATCGTTGTCAGAGCTGGAGACACAGCTGACCTGTGCACCCTTCCTTTAGGATGCCTAGCTTCTTTTAAAACTCTGCTAAAATCTCCATTACTTTGATGGGATATTTCTGGGCAAGGGGCACCACCAAAAAGCTGATGGGAACTTGAGCAGCTACCAAAGCCGTCTTTTAGGGTTTGATTTCAAGCATGTTCTTTGTTGTCTTGAAAATATGTGGAGCATCTCTTGTGGGCTCAAGTATTCCCTAACAAATTGGTAATTATTCAGTTGGGTAAAAAAAGACCCAAAGCCCCAACCCTTCGTGGCCTAGATGCAAATCTTCAGGTATGGCTGCTATAAGTGCCCATGTAGCCAGTGGAATAGTCAAAACTGACTGTCTTCCAGAGCAGGAGACCTAGCTTTGCAGATGGAGTTGCTTTCAAATATCCGAAATCAGAAAAAGCCTTTAATCACTGAGTTATAGCCTCAATTTAGATTGTCATGCATGCCAATTAGTAGAACCTTGTTTTCTAAAGATACAATCTTTCCTATTTTGAAAGCTTGACAGTTCTAATGCTTTAAAATTATTGAAGCTGACATGTCTTCTCAAGAACTGTTTAATCTGTCAGATTCTCCGTTCTTTTATCATCTCAATCATTTAATGACTGGGGGAAAAAAAAAGAAAAACCTCCCAATGCGGGTTTTTTTACCTTTCTTTAACTCACCAATAATTATAAAGATTTTCACTTGTAGGAATTTCTCTTTAGAAACAGAAGAGCTAATTAAAAATGTCCAATATTCTAAATTATGAATTACGATGGAGTGCAGAGTAGTTTGCAGGTGGCCGTGTCAGCCTGGGTTGGAGGTATGATTTGCTTGTCATACTGGATGCTGGAAAGATACCAAGCTGTGCACGAACCAGCTGAGCTCTCGTGTTGGCACAGGCTGTGCTGGGCTGTTCACTGCTGCGTGGCCCCGGTCTGTGCCCGTGCCCCCCGCTGGCGGCAGCCCCCTGCTCACCTGCGGGCTGATCTTACCACTTCCTCCGTTGGCCCCTTGGTGAGTACGAGGGGCTTGTCCAGATGGCTTAGCCACTCTGAAAATCCGAGAAGTGATGGATTTTACCTTCTGCCATGAAATGCTGTCTTTGGAAGCAGGAATACCTTGTTAAAAGGTGGTGGTAAGGTGAGGGGGAATTACCCAAAGAGGAAATGGAGT
>JAVJGJ010000047.1:23444327-23467854 GCA_035590215.1 Microhierax caerulescens | reverse complement strand
CTGATGGGACCTTGGGGTGCTGGGGGTGAGTGCAAGGTTTGCACGGGCTGAGGGGGCTGCAGTGGGACTGTGGGGTGCAGAGGGATGGGTGGAGGGGCTGGGGGGGCGCGAGTGCCTTCCTCCCATGGGAGCTGAGCCTGGCCCCTGCCTCTGCCCCATCTGTGCATGCGGGGGCAAGTGCCGGGGGGCGGCGGTGGGCCTGCTGCCTGCAGCCGTGCTGGGGATGGGGATTGTCATTTCTTTCGAGAGAAAGCAGACTCTAATGCACTGAAATCCTGCTCACAGGCAGCATTCTGAGGTTTCCAATAATTGTTCACTGGTTGAATAAATAAATAAAATCCTTCATACTGACACGGCATAACTTATAAACTGGATTTCTTTTTTACATTTTTATATTGATGTTTTCCTTGATGTTTTTACAGGCAAATTTCATTTTTCTCAGTATGTGAATCCTAGTAATTTTGTTGCAATTTATTCTTTTTGTTTTCACTTGAGGTCCCAACCAGTTTGCTGGAATGAATTGGCAGGTTTGGCCCTAACTGGCAGTCTCTTCTCTAGGGAGGGCAAGAGGTGAATGAGCAGAAGTGTCTTAGGTGGGCACCCCTTGGGAACACGCACTGGACACCTCGCACAGCACAGGGTGAGAGCAGCACCTTGCCTGCCTTCTCCCTTTGCCAGTGCTATGTTGTCTCTGAACTAGGCGCCCGCTTTGCAAAGGGATGAGTCACATCTTCCTCACAAAACCATCACAAGAGCAGCATGATCTCAGCTGTGTGTGAGCCTGTGCTGGGGCAAGGCTCACTTCTTTCCTTCCCAAAGCCCTGAGGAGATGTTGCTCCCTGGGCTGTGGACCCAGTGATAGCTGGCCATGCAGCTATCATGCTGCATGTAAGCTATCAGCTTAGTTACTTGACATCAGCTCTGCAAAGTTTTACTAAATTTCATGCAGGTAACTACCTTATAACTTCATAATTGTCTGCACCAATTTGAAGCAAGGCTAGACAAGTGGCCTTTGGATTTAATTGTGCTTTGTAGTCAACTTTGCAGTCCTTTCTGACTGGTGTAAGTTGCAACAGGAGCATCACCACAGTAGTGAGAAGACTGTATAAAGTGTCGTGGGATCTGCTGAGATGAAAGAAAATACATGAATGGATGATGTCAGCACTATTAGTTTTCTTTTGCTCCTTAAGTGAAACAAATTATTGATTGCAGTGGGAGTTTGACTGAATAATAGATGAGGTAAAATGGGTGAGAGTAAGAACATCCGGATTTGATTTTAGCCTGCTCAGATAACCAGTTGTAGTCCATGTGGCGTTTTGCTTGCTTAGTCATAGCAAGGAGACTGTATTTATTATTCTGTGGAGGGGTAGCAACAGGATATTATGCATTAATGATCTAGATTCCTAATTAAAACCAAACAAGAGATGCAAACTCTCACAATCAGAAGTGTTTAATCTGTGGAGGCTTAATTTTTTGAAGCTCTTAATCCTCCACATCTGCATATATAATAGCAGGTAGATACCGCATTGTAGATGACTGATGTGAAAATATAAACAAAAGCAACTTTGATATGACTTAAAATGACTTTTGAGTGATTTTAAAAATATAGCCTCCTGTCATTGCAAAGGCAGTAGGACAGACTGCAAGATTTCACTGTTGTTTCTCATTGCTGTTTCAAAAATAAATTGGCACAGTTTGCCCATATAACATTCATGTAATTTTAGTGTTTCCCACAAAAACAGAGGCTCTTGCAGATGGGGCTATGAGAGGATGGGCAGTTGTACCTGCTTTCTTTTTAGTCCTCTGAGAAGATGCAAAGGTAATCATAGCCACCTGAAATGCATGCTTTTCCAGTGAGAAGAATCTGGAGAAATTTAAAAATTTGCTGTGCGCTCCCTGGGAAATGCAGTGCTTGTCTGAGTTGTGTTTGTGTGTCCCTGAGCTAGAACCGAGAGTAGACAAAACTCGTTCCTGTTCAGAGAAGACAAAAGGTGGGCATCAGAGGAAAGCATGGTTACCTGGGTCTTCTCTCCTGTAGAGTGGCCGGAGCGAGGCACACCGCTGCGTGCTTTTTGTCCCTGGTGCTGGTCTCGCGAGGCTGCTCTCTGAGGGACCATGTTTGTACAGCTGGGCAGCTCTTGCTCCTTTGAGCATGTTTATCCAGCACAGTGTTTCAGAGGCTGGGGGCAGCTGGCAGATGCCCCTGCAGATCAGGTATCTGTAATGTGCTGGTAGAAGCTCTCTGGTGTGCCCCTCCAGCCCCTTTCCTCCCTGCAGCTGCCTGCCCTGCTGCTTCTGGCCTTTCCCCTGTGGGTGATGAGGAGCTGGCTGCCAGCACTGCTAACCGCCCTTCTGCATCGGTGTGCCTGGCCTTGCACGCCTGTCACGGTGTCACTGTGCACAACTGAAAATGAACATCGTATTTTTGACTCTGTTTCAAATCTGAATGGAGCTTTGCTGTACAGGGTTACCAGAGCTCCTGTCTTTGCTTAGTAGACCCCAATGCTTTGTTGGGAATGGGGCTGAGGATGGAGGGGTGCTGGAGATGTGACATTTGCACACCCGTAGTAGTCCTCCAGCCCAGCCATGCTGTGGGTTACCTGCTGATTTTATTTTCAAATTGTCTTCTGGGTCTTGCGCTATCTAATCCAAGACCTGTTATCAAGCTTTATGCCAGGGGTCCTCAAACTTTTTAAACAGGGGGCTGGCTCACGGATTAAGTGGCAGGCAGTCATCTGTGGCTGCTTGGTTTACCCCCTGCTCCAAACCTCTGGCCGGGGGGAGGGTCTATAAATACCAGGGAGCAAGACTGAGGATCCTGGGGGGCTGTATCCAGCCTGTGGGCCATAGTTTGAGGATCCCTGCTTTATGCTGTCCCAGGCAGCTCCCCAATTACTGTTCTGCTCTCCCAAGACTTCTACTAAAACTGTAAGTAGTAGATACGCATCCTTTAAATACTCAAGAGGCTCACCATCAAGTCTGATGGTCTCTGAATGAGACCCAAGATGAACAAGGCACGGCAGCATTATCTGCTAGATTGTCAGTGGATATAAATGGGTGTAGTCAGTGAATTTAGCCTCACATCACCTGAGGATCAGCCCTTGTTTGTTCTACAAGAAGCTGTATTCCATGTTTACTCATTAGAAATAACAAGAAATGTGTATTGTGGGACAAAATATAATGGAACAAAAGTTCAGAGCGGAATAAACAATGCAGAGCTGTGTGCATGTACTCAGTTGGGAAATGCAGAATGATAAAGACATTTATGCAGGGGAAGAATCCTAATTGCTAAGAGGAGCCGAGCAGATAGTATAAATAACTAGTCCTTGCCATCTCAGAGCTAATAAAATCTTAATCCGCACCCAGGGAAGCCAATGTGTAGTGTGCTCACTGCTGCTCAGCAGCTTCTAAATTTTCACCTTCGAGAACAAGGGCCAGAACCTGTGTTCTTTGAAGCAAACAGTAAAGTTACAGCCACTTAATGATCCAAGGTGGCCGAGGGAAGGTAATCTTGGTGGTTTTTATTGGTAGTAATGGCACCTGGGCATGGAGATCTCCCTTGTGTGCACACCTTTTTCCTGCAGCACCAGCACAGTGAAAGTGACGTTTAAATATTTTATTAACATGGACATTAGACAATGGAAGTCTATTCAAACAGAAATTCATATCACTTTGTACATCACTTTGTTGTGTAACAGGAGTAATCCTAGGTAATAGTATGCCATCACTGAGCAAAGTGTAATACTCATTTTGCATATTGGGGTAAGAGGACTGATTCTACTAAAAACACATAAAAGGGATTTAGGACAGGATCCAGGAGAAGCTCACCTAGAAAAAACCTGCAGGACAGAAACTGTCACAACCCAGCGACTGAACCGGTAGTAAGAATCAAAGATCTGTGTTTTCTTTGTAAATAGATTACCAGTTGCTTATTCTTTAAGTCATTAATCATGCTTACGATAATATAACAAGGCAAACCCAGCACTCTGCAACTGTAAGCAAATAGATAAACCCTGCTACTCCTGAGGCTGAGCAGCTCATTGCAGGGTATAATCTCAAAGTACGATGGAGCTGTTTCTCAGTGGCTACCTCTTTGGTGTTTCACTGACGTGCCAGGTGAAGCAAAGATCACAGTATCTTCTCCCACTCACCTTTTTGCCCTGAGGGCAGCTGTGTCTGACCATGCATGCTTGATTTTGGGAATGAGCTTGGTTCTGTCTTTATATATGGAAGATCTCTGTGGGTTATAAAGAGGCTGGTGTGTGGAGAAATGTTGTGCAGTAGTGCACAGGTAATCAGTTATTAAGTAGCTTGGAAAGCCTGCTTCATTTTCTGAAGGGAAATTCTGTCTGAGGATCAACTGTGGTATGGAGATGGCCTTCCAACAGCCCTTTTCACCAGTGGTCAAGAGAAACAAAAGCGGAGCACAAAAGCGTGAAAAGAACCCGGTGTTTCCTAGAAGCATGGCAGTGATAGACCAAGCGCTGCTGCACCCACGTGGACAAGATTGTGCCACCAGCTCATGCTTCAGCTATCACACAGGGCAGGTCTCAGCAAGCAATGACCAGTCTTCAGATCTGCTTCTTGTCTTCACTGTTTTCTTTCCCCAATTTTGTCAGCACCGCCCTCCCCAAACTGCAGTGCTGCATGGGGTGCAGGGCCTGCTTGGTAAAGCAGGTGAAGAGGGGAAACAGTCTCTGGATTCCATTGCACAACTGGGAGAAGATTCATGCAGAATACAATTGCTGACAAACTGTACAGATACGGTATAACTGGTATGATAAAACCAAAAAGTGATGTGGGGTCCAGGTAGCACCAGAGGGGGAGCATCCAGACAGCAGGACTCGGTGCTAAATTCTAGTTTGTAGTGGGGGGGATCCCTGCAGCATCTTTGTCTAATATTCTGACCCCTATCAGTTATCTTGTTTTAGCTCATCCTGAGTGTGAATCATTATGGCGGTGTGTGATAGCCAGCTGCTGAAAATATGCCACTTGTGAGGAATTCAGTACAAGTTCAAGAGTAAAAACAATGTAAAGATTTGGAATAATGCAGCTGTAAATCATTTAAGGGAAAGAACAGAAAAGAAAATGATGTCGTCTTTTCTCTGTGACAGGAGGTACTTTTTACTGTTCTTGCATTATGGGGAGAATGTGGTTCAAGGGCTGCTAATGGAGTTTTGTTTGTGCTGTCTTCTCCACAGAGGTGCTTTTTGCAACAATTTGCTAGATTCTGCTCCTGTTACTTGCACGTGGAGAAAAATGAGGTTCTGAGACTTAGCTTTGAGTCTTATGCTGCAGGGAAATGGAACACTAATAGCATATGAATAATTACTGTGTTGTTCTAAGTTCATATTCTAGGTTAATGCAGTTAGTGCATATCTGTGTTATCATAGAGATTATATGGCAGCTCTGATAGCACTACCTCTTGCTAAGGTTGCCTGACACTGCTCATTAGAAGAATACTTTTTCAGAAATAAAACTTAGTGATATGAGTTGCATGCCAAATGTAGGCATATGAGATGTTTTCAAAGTGCCACAATCCTCCCAGCAAAAATGTGTTTTCCCCACGGTACATCTTTCAGCTTGCACTTCAGTTGTAAGCTGCTTTTGCAGGGTAGTTTGGTCAGATGCAGAAGGGGTCATTTGCATAAGTGGATCTCACAAATACTGCTGTCAGGTGACAGCACCAAAGCAGGCAGTGTAAAAATGTGTTTTAACCAATTTTTCCAACCTGTTGTTATGGATTGCATTAAATTGTACTAGGGCTGACAGCTTCTCTGGAGGAAAAGTGTGAAGATCAGGTAAACCTTCACCAAAGTACAGTCAGCCCACTCTCAAGAAAGGAGATGGTGCCCTTTGGGGCAAAGGGGCTTTGCTGGTCAGTGCATCTGCAAAAGTGAGTGGGACAGAAAAGCTGTAGGAAAAAACCCAGAAGAAATAATGTGAAGAATGATCCAAAAATGGCCACAAGGCCTGAGCGAGTGGTAGAAGCGCGGTTTGTACGTGTCCTGTGTCCCAGCTACCCCAGCTGTGGGTGTTTTGTACTGGGCTTCTGCAGAGGCAGAGTTTCTCTTCTAGGCCTTTCTCTAGTAAATGGGTAGTTTAATTAGACACACAACTCAAAGCACAGTGAAGGCTGAAAAGTGAAGTCACAGAATTGCAGCATGGTGGGGGCTGGAAGGGACCCCTGCAGCTGGCCCAGCCCAGCCCCGTGCCGGAGCAGGCTCTCCCAGGCAGGCTGGGTCCGGCTGGGTTCGGGATGTCTCCAGAGACTCCAGCACCTCCCTGGGCAGCCTGGGCCAGCACTCTGCCACCCTCAAGGGAAAGAAGTTCTTCCTCTTATTCAGAAGCAACTTCTTGTGCTGCCGTTTGTGCCGTTGCCCCGTGCCCTGTCGCTGGGCACGGCTGAAAAGAGCCCGGCCCCATCCTCTTGGTGCTCGCCCTTAAGGTGTTTGTGTACCGACAAGGTCCCCTCTCAGCCTTCCCTTCTCCGGCTGAACAGACCTAGCTCTCTCAGCCTTTCCTCAGCAGGGAGATGCTTCAGTCCCACCATCATCTTTCTAGCTTTCCGCTGGACCCCCTGCAGAAGGTTTAATTGGTTTATTTGATTATATTTCCTTAATTACCGTGGGCCAGACTGAGTCCTGAATCTATATTTGGGTGCATCTCTACTTGTTCCCTTTCCTGATGCAGCTACCACCCCTTTCCCTTCAGGCTCCTGGTCCTCTGGTCGGGCCTTTTGGCTGCATTTCCTTACTCCTACTGTGGAGCATGTGTGGCCAGGCTACTCATATCCTCCTGTCATCTTCAGGTACTGTCAACAGATGGTGTGAAATTACTCTTTCACCTTTCTTAATTCACCCTTCCCCCCTGAGTAATTAAGATCATCTCAAGGTCAGGTTGGTACAAAAGATGGCTCCATGCAGCCTTGCATCACCTCCTCTGAACAGCGCACTTTCGTAGCATGAGCAAGAAGACTGGCTGATGCTACTTGGTGTTTCTGCAATGAATGCAGGGTGACATATGGAAGTGAATATACTGAAAGAAGCTTGTGTGCTGGACTGTAACGGTCAAGCTGACTCTGCTGTTTGGATTCTGTAACCCTACTGAAAATTATTTGTGCAGCAGCTATCAGCTTTTAAAGGCAGAAGTTACTTGTCAGGGTCATCATCTTTTCAGTGATACAGCTTGCTGGGCTTGGGTAATGTCTGCAAAGCCCTCTGAGTCACAGCCTAATGATTGTGTCTGTGACACTTTACAACACGTATGGTATCAAGGGCTAGTAGTCGCATTAGACCAAATCAGTCCAATCTGTCTTAATCATACTTGATCAAGCAATTATGAATGCAGATGCCTGGCCCTCCTGGTTATGAGACGCAGCTGTAAGCTCTGTAGTGACTAAAGTGGTTCATGTTTGATGAAGGAGATGCCTCAGAAAAGCAGTAGCAGATACAATAAAATAGCTGTACAAGGGACTTAAAAGCTACTTGATAGTTTTTGACTTTTTTTTTTAATTCTAACCTGAAATGTGATGTGTTGCTTAAAATTGGTTCTAGAGTCACTGCATTTCAAGCTCTAAGTTATGATCAAATGCACCATCAGTGTAATGCCCGCAACCCACGTGCACCAGACTTCTTAGAAGAGTGGCAGGGTTGGAGGTAGAGCTGAATTGGGGCGTCTCTGCAGCACCCCACTGAGACCTTTGGCGTGCTGTATACATCATGCCATAGTTTTTGATTTCTAGGCTTCTCTGGGCCATTTTTCCTTATGGTCATAATCTTCTGCAACTCAACCTCATGTTCTATTTTCCTCTAAGACGCTCATGGCTGCACAATTCAGGAAAGGGGAAAGCAGAATAAGGTGAGCATTGAATGAACAAACAAGTCTGATTCTCTGTCGAGGAGGTGTCCTTGGCCACCTTTAGAAGGCAGACAGGCCTTCCTTTCCTTGGAATCATTATGAAGTGATGAAGGTAACTCCTGATGATCTTTGGTGTAATGCTTGACACTTCGACATTCAGTAGCTATATTAATACTTTAATTCCTGTTTGTCCTTCAGCTTCCCAAGACCCCTTACTCATCATAGCTCCTAAATTCTTTTTTTTTTTTTTTTTTTCAATTGGCCCTCCTTCCACCCTCATTTCATGCTTTCATGCTGATGGAAGGCAGGTGGTGCTTTGATAGTCTGCAACTATTTAGCTTTGACATCCAGACTGAGAGCAGTTCATCCTGCCATTCATAACTCCTTGCCCTCTAACCCCAAGCTTCTGATTTTGCTCTTGATCCTTATTTCAAAAGGATGTAATTGACGCAAAGGCCATCTGTTAGTTGCTTATGTAAAGAAGATCTTGAATTTGCATTGAGTTACTTAATTGATTAGAATTTGCTTACCCTGATTGCTCTCATTGAATGTATTCATTTATATTGAACAGTGTAGTCAAAAGAAAATGAAACTGTTATAATTATGTTGTTATTCTACTTAAATGGAAGCAGTTACACAGTGCAGGAGGAGCTAGGGGAAGTCCATGTGCTATAGTCATTACTTTGCCATAGGCTGGTTCACTGCCCCAGTCCCATCGTATTGTGCACACACAGTAGCTACGTGGCTGTGCAAGCCATGTTTGTGTGACACATTTTCTTCTGCACATGGAAAGAAACTTTACAGGGGGGAGGAGACATCAGATACAGAGATCAGATGTTGGGTCCTGCCTACCCTACAGACAACCAGCTATGACTTTCGTCAGTTCGATAAGAAAAACATCAGCAGTGATTAAAGTACTTGTAAAGTCAGAGAAGGTTATGTGTCTAGGTAAAAGAAGCAGAGTGAGCTAGCCTCATCAGAAATGAGAGAGACAAGGAGGTAGTGCAACGTGTAAAGGCTGATTTACATTATCTTGTTAGATAAAAACCCAGATCATCTGCAATTTGTTATTTACAGTTCAGTGCTGTGAAATCAATTACTGAGATGCAATTTAATTAAGACAGGTTAACACTTAATCTAAGGCACTAAACCCATAAGATGTAATTTCAGTTTACTAATCATTGTAATGCTAATGGCTATTTGACATCTGTTCGGTTAAATTGGGCAATATGTTTTGGTGCCAGTTTACTTAGTAATCCCCCCACAGTTCACCAAGAGCAGTGCTCTTGATCACAGTGAAGGATTGGGCACTAGTAATGGAGAGAACATTTCTTTGTTTAATTCTTGCTGCTGCTAATGTTTCCGATAAATCTCATCTGGGTTACAGTTAACCTTTTTGTACATTTACAGTAAGTAATTTTTCTTACAGCGAGTTGAGTGCTTCTCCTGGTTGTGTCATTGACCTTTTAGGTGACTTTTGGCAAGTTTTTGGCTTGAGTTATTCAGTGAAGACTTCTGGCTTTGAACCCAGTTGTGTCTTTGTTCTTTAAATAATAATGACTGCATGAAGGACCTCCCAGATCTAGCAGGAGTCTGAGAAACTGTTTGCTCTCCACTTCATTGTTATTCTGCTTTTGTTTCTCATCATCCTGAGATAGTTGTGCTGTAATAGAGACAGGAGCGAGGAAGAAGGTGGGGAGTCAAGTATAGCAGTGCTATGGTTAGGAGAGAACAAGCTATCACTGGAAGGGCACTTCGGTGGAAGGACGTTAGGATTGTCTCTGCACTGTTGCATTGGTTCCATCCCAAGGGCTTCTCCGAGAACATTCGTCCACAGGAAACACCCAATAGGCTGCTGGAGTGTGGCTGGGGCTCACCTTGGCTGCATGGAATGCTTGGGCATGGCATCAGCCCACAAGCCCACCTAGCACCAGCTCCACCAGTTCCACCAGTACAGCACACCCACGGCATCAACCACGCAGCCCTCATCAGTACCATGCCTCAGTCTCACTGTTCCTCACTGCTGCCTCGTAGCGAAAGGGAGGGAGGTATGAACCTCAGGTGGGCGAAGGACTCTGTTTCAGAGATCTTTGTCAGCCAGGGTGAGTGCTCTGAAGTGGAGGTTTTCAGTCTCTAATCACTTAAGCTTTAAGAAGCCTACATCTTTTTATGTAAGCTCTGACAATTCCTGCTGGGGTGGTTTCAGTGCTCTACCACATCCCTCTGTCAGCCAGGTGGTGTTGTGCGATACCAAAACATCTTGACTTGTGCCCACTCCTCCTGTTTTGCCACCCCACAGGTGATTTTGAACAGGGATGGGCATCTGGGGACTGTGCCCTCATGGACCACCACAGCTTGGCTCACTGGAGCTCATGGGTGCAGAGCCTTTGGGCTGTGAATGATCACACCTGCTCTGGCACAGGTTCAAATCCAAAACCTGAGTGTTCTCACCTGTAAAAAGAAGTGATCTACAGTTTTTATCTGCCTGAGCACTTAGTTCTGTGGATTTCAAAGGCACTTACTTGCTGTGTAAACAGAAGACTTCACAGTGTCAAGTTGTTCTCTTCTAAGGGCAAGGAATATTTATTGAATTTCTTCCTAAGTCTTCTCAAATACTTTGCTGCGAAGAGCAATTTGAGCTTGAGCACTTCCCTAGACTTTCTCCTTTCTTCCACTTGGAACACACTGAAGAGAAACTCAAGCATACTCCTCAAGAAAAGTATCTTTTGTGTGTGCAGGACAGTTATTTCTTAATCCAGCAGTGTGTAAACCTTATGTGTAAAGAAACCCATGAACTCAACTTTGGCCCGTTTTTATCAAAATGAGAAGCAAAGTATTAAAAGAGATTTGAATGTTGGGAGCTGAATTGAGGGTGGTGGTTTCAGGAAACCACGGAACTGCTGGGTTTGTTTTCTAACGTATCCATTCTAAGGTGAGGATCCGAGCGCCGCGGCTGGAGGCAGGGCCCTGGTGTGAAGGTTGGCAGTGCCCCCGTGCCTGCTGCTGCCGGGAGGCTGAGCCCTGCTGCAGCTCGGCGGGTGCTCACACCAAGTGTTCGTCCCTCTCGCAGGATGGATGGAGCATTTTAACCTTTTACTTGGATCGTACCAGAACTGTGGAGTTTTGAAGGTTATACATGACTTAAAAACACCTTACATCCAATGGCATTTCAATGAAAATTTAAATATTTAACACCTGGTAGCAGAATGTTCACTGGAATATACTTGCAGTTTGTGGGCTCTAGCAGTGATGTGGCACAGTTAGCAATACTGTTTAAACATCGATGCACAAGTATCTTATTTTTCCAGATTCTTAGGGTGCATCTCTGAACAGGGCTGACTAATCTTAACCTCTGTGAGAAAGTAGACAAGATCAGCATCATCTAAAGGTGTTTTTGTCTTTGTCTTGTCTGTTCAGCTAACTTCTTCAAAGCTAGAAAGATTTCACTCTTTTCCCACTACTACTATGATTTAATACAAGTAAGAGAAATTAAATGTAAGATTAATTCAGTGTCTTTAAGGTAGGAAGATAACAGAGCTTAGATTTGTGAAGCATTTACCTGCTGCTGTGTGTGAAGCTTTTGCATAAGCCTGATAACGTTTCCTTTGTTCAGTGAAATCACATTTTGTTAGCAGCACAGTCTTCAAGGATGTGCTTGTAGGGTTTTCTGCAGAGCTGCCTCTCTCAGTGAACCACATACAAAACTTGGTGTTAGCTAGTTTGTACTTCCATGGCAATCCAATGGGTAGGCAGTACTTGAAGTATCTTGTGCTGAACAATGATCCAAGTTATTGCAGTTATTTGAGGGTCTCTGATTACAGAAATTAATTCTTCATTTATAAGCCTAATAGTTACGTGTATGCTGAACTTTGTGTGACTTATACAGTTAAAAACCTAGCTCTGCTGCCTTGCAGAGCCCTAGGAGTCAGGCTGGCCAGCCTTACTGAGGGTAACCATGTGAATATCTCCCGTTACTAATCCCAAGGTAACTTGTTTGTCTGCTCAGAGCCAATAAAAAAATTATTTTTTATTCATGTTAAAGGAACCACCATTGTCGACTGTGATGTTTGTGTGAGTGGGGACCGAGAATTGGATCTCTTCTTAGCTTCAGAAAGTTTTTATACTATAATTTCAGAACTGGCATTTGTAATTACACCATAAAAGAAGGTAATATGTGAAAAGAGTTCAACTGCTTTTACCAGGATAGAAAATATATATTGTAATGCATTCAGAAAACATTCCAAGGGTGGAGGATCAAGTTGTATTTGATTTTCTCATTCTCTATAATAATAATTTTTGTTGTCTTGCAAAGCTCCAGCTTTGAAGTGCAATGCATAAAAATTCTGCAATACCAGCAACTGTTTCTCTTTAGTTATTTTCCAAGTGATTTGATTTCCTCAATAGCATTAACTATATGGAAGTCTAACAAGTTGTAATTAATGTATTCAGACATTTTCTTTTGTGACAGGCTAGAATGTGAGTGGCGGCAGAGAGGGAAAAAGCAGAATAAAATTGGATGCTTGAGAAGATTATCATAACATAAAAACTGACAACTCTTTGGCTCTTGAATAACATATTGTATTACACTGAAAAGGAAGGAAAAAGCTATTTCACAAACACACCCCCACCCCACCCCCTGTGGCTATAGAAATTTTTTTGAGGAGGGGAAGGATTTTCAAAAGCCTTTTTAATATTAGACAGATTTGAGTATTAAAGTACACAAATAGTTTATCATATGCCTCAGAGTGTGTGAAGTGTGTACATGTGTATGTGATAGAATAAAATCTAGAACCAGTTGTGGTTTTGCTGTGTGCCCTTCGTGGGAGTGTTTCCCATGCCGGCTGCAATAGGTGGTGGCAACCAGCACCTGAAGAAGGTGGGAGGCACGAGAGCAGGAGTGGAGCATCAGTGTGTCGCTGGAAAACAGCAGTGCCCAGCTTGTACCTTGGCACAGAGCTTTGACTACAACTTTGCACCCCTGGAACTGGCTTCAGGGGAAGCGGGAGCAGGGAAGAGAGGAAAGGGGGTTGTATATAATTATGTCTGCATACCTTGGTGGTCCTTATGAGTCCCTTCCAACCTGAGACGTTCTGTATTCTGCTCGGTCACAAAAGTATTGTAATGGGATAGTCTGTCTTTGTACAAGTGTGTTCACAAAAGCACTTGGAGTGCTTTGCCCTGGTATGGCCGTACAGCACCAGTATCCCTCCTTCTGAGCCTGTGGATCTGAGTGGGAAAACCAGCGCAGGTGACGATGGCTGGCCTGCATGGGTGGTGGACAGTCCTGAGCTGCTTGGAGAAGGGTATCTCATGAAGCAACCATGAGAAAGGTGCCCGGGGTGTTGTGCATTGATGGCACATTAGTCTGGGGACATTAATACTACTTCTGTCATACACTTGCGTGGTGCTCCTCACAGGAGGATCTTTCATGTGGTCATTCTTGTGTGAATGTTTGCAGTGCAGTAGGAATCAATTGTATGCTGTGGGAAAGGTGCCCTGCATGTGGGAAATCAAAACATTTCATTGCACACCTTGTCACTTCATCCTTCTCGTGATAAAAAAGCATGAGAATGCTTTGAGGAGACAATCTGTTTTCTAAGAGACACTTAGTTTTGCTTTATCTTCTGTTTTGAAATACGCGTCAAAGAGCATGCACAGAGAGACAGCACAGCGCGTAGGTGGCAAAGATGGGAGTTCAGCACCGTTTGTTGAAGGGCAGCAGCAACACCAGAACCACATACTGGGTACCCACTTCCCTATTCTGCACTTTTTTCAGGCTGCGTTTCCAATATCTGTTTTGAACTGGGCATGGCTTTTGCGTGTGAGATGTTTTGTGAAGCTTTATGAGGAAGGTCAGATACTCTGGTGATGAACCTGGCCAAAATATCTACGTGGAACAGGTGGGAAAGGGGGAAAAAACAAAACAAAAAACAACAAACCCCCCCAACCCCCTGATTTGCCTAGGTTTGTAAGTAGCTTCTGGGAGAGGGAGATGAGTTGAGCATTGTGAATCTGAGTCTGGTCTGAAGGCTGTGATGGAGCATTACTCCTGTATCGCTTACAGGAAAACACTGTGTCGGCAAGCCTTCCTGTGCGGGTGGAGCGCCGCCGCTGCTGCCCGTCCTGCTGTGCCCTTCCCCGGTGGTACATAGTTGTCTCCTGGCAGTGGCCGCCAGCCACTCTTTTCTTGGCAGCCTCAGCCCATCCCCTTGGGCTCAGCACCAGAGGTGGCTAAGTGGCATTTTGGAAGCTGGGATTCCTCCTTGGGAAGATGCATTGGATAATCAAAGAACGGTGCCAGCAGCCTTTCTGCCTCACTGCCATCCATCCACCACAAGGTCATCTGTACTTTTGCCCCTTCATGTTTATTTCTGAGCCAATAAAATTCCCATTTGCTCTGGTACATTTTGTAATCCACAGCTTTCAGACCAGAGATTGATTATCTGTATTCCTAGATAAAATCAAAGTGCAGTACTTAAAACAGATTTCCACTCAATTATTTCCCCCAGACAGCTTAAATGGTGCTTTAAACCCAAGATTAACTCAGTAGTGACTGAGAGATACGTATCGGCATTTTCCTTCTGGCCTTGTAAATTTTGTTTTTAAAACAATTTTAATGCCAGCTCTTTAATGTCCATGAAACAGTAGGCTGGTATTTGAGATTCAGAATGGAGTCCATGTGCGGTATCCGAACCAGGTGAACTTACGTCAATCAGAAGTAACTTGATTTCAGAGCCTGGCCCTCTCCTTGCAGAAGTCGGTGCAAAGCTACTAGAGTGGAGTCTTGGCTGGTGCAAATCAATACCTTCGTTTTCTGGGGAGGTCAGCCAGTTCCTAAGGAATTCATAAACTGTTTCACAACAATTTGCATTTGCTGCAGCAGTGAGGATGAGTGTGTGTTTTCTGGCATGCTAGAGCTGCCTTCTCTCTATTTTACTTAACGTGTATTTGATTCAGTTCTTGCTTATTTGAGCTTCTATGCAGTTTGTATTTCCTGCAGTTGTTGGGCACATTTGGGTTTGTTTTCTTCCTATGTAACCAATTCCCTGATTTTTTTTTTTTTTTTTTTTTTTTTTTTTTTTTAACTGAGAAGATAGTGATTTATTTGGAAACAGGTCACCAGGAACAAAAGTGGGGTAGACACTGGGAAGTGTAGTGCCCATGTTCTTGCTCCTGACTACAGCCTTCTCATGGATTTCCATGATTTCTCATGGATTCAAACAGTGAGAAACACAATGAGTGTTATTTTATTGCAGCTTGTCTCTGTGGGATGTCCCCACGTAGCCTGGCTAATAACTGCATTCTTGGGTTTTATCTTCCTCATTATCCAAAATTTCCTATGCCCTTTAAATAGGCTACTGTAGACCTCAAGCACCACGCTAGCATGGGTTACGTGGCTTTTGTCTTAGTGAGATGCTGCCAAACTGTTCCTCTCCCACCGGAGACATGCTGGCTAGTGAACCAAGCCCTTGATGAAAGAGTGCAAGTCTGAAATACATTGGCTGAAAAGGAAAATATGGTTCTGAAACAGAACGAGATCTCCTGGTGGGAGCTGTTTCCTATGCATGCCTTCCAGTTTGGATCAAGGTCATATTCAAGGAGCCTCAGTTTAGTCATTTAAATATGTGGAAGTATAATTCCTAGGGATATCAGGAAAGAAAAGATGTCGTTAAAGGAGTATGTTAGAAGTTAGGATTGGAGAAGAACTTCCTGTTAGTATTTGTTCTAATATTTCATTTTGGGACTGGAGAACATTTTTGCACAAAAGTTTTTCAACAAAAATATGAATTTATTCCCAGCACTATTTGAAAAGTACGTTCATTTTGAGTAATACAGCATGGATGCTTTAAAAGTGTATTATTTTGCTTAGATTTTTTGATGTCATCTTTAGAATTTTTAATTGCCATCTCCTGAAAATGTATGGAGCTACATTGATAGGTGTAAGACTGAACATTGCCAAGAGGAAAAAAAAAAAAAAAAATAGCCCAAACCAGATATTTGATTTCTTTGTTTCATCATTATGTTTAACATTTCTTTTAGTTAAGCTTTTTTTTTTTTTCTTTTTTTTTGTTTTAACACTTCTCAGAATGATCTATGATTCCAAAGTATCTTTTCCTTGCCCAGTTCTACTTGAAACCAGGGCAACGTGAGTTCTTCAGTTTTGTAATCTGGAAAATTGAGATGCTGGTCAAGGAAGAAGACATCCTTGATCTCTTTCTTGCTGATAACAAAGTGTAAATTGAAACTGTGACAACGAAGTCCGGTATCAGTTATAAAAAATTGCAGCTGTGTGTAGCATGAGATGGGTTCATAGCTCACAAGCCGATCACAGGTAGGAGATAAGACAAACAATTGGGAAGGAAACCTACAGCCAGATCCTTCAGCTGCAGCCAGTTACGTACATTTACCCTGTAATTTCAGTGAAGTTATGCTGGCTATTTTGATTTACAAGGATAGCTTAGATTAGAAGACTTTGCAAATGAATATGATTGAATTGAAAGAGCTGCTGCAGTGTGTGAGTCATCAAGGAAATGCCCTAAAAGGCATTACAGTACAGGGTGGTGACATTTCTCCTTTGGGGATTTTTTTCATTTTGTGTTTTGGTCCATTTTCTTATTTTTTCTTGGAGTGCCATAGTACAGGTTAGAGTGCACTGTACAAAGCAGCGTGTGGAGCAACTGTGTGATTTTGCAGTCTTGTGTTAAAGCTGCTGCAAATGTAACTCATTTAATGGAAGTTTTACCACTTTTTTTTTTTTCCCTTTTACCATATCGTATTTGAAACTCAATAAACTTCAAATAATGTCTGTATATCATGGAAGATTCAGATCCCTGCAACTGAACCCATATTCCCTAAAGTGCTGTTTATGAGCAATGTTATTTTAATCTAGTGGTAGAAGTAAAAACAAACATTTGGCAGTGTTTATGTTTGCACCCTTGGGACAAGTGATGGAGGAGTTATTTGCCCTGGTCTTTCATCAGTTTTAGGTAAACAGCCCTAGACTACCTTGAATGTCCATATTTTCTAATTGGCTCCTTTAAAAGTGAAGTCTTCCATAATTCACCGAAGAGATTTACAACAGAGGGGAGCGGGGAGCAACCAGCATGTACCAGTTGTTCATCTGATGGATCTGATTCAGCAGTGAGAATGGCAGAGTGGAGTCGTGAGCTACAGCTTGTTTGCAGATCAAAATGCAAAACATGGGTGATTTCCCGGTTGCGTTTGATTCAGTGCCCTGCAAATCTGTATCCGCGCTAACAGCGGAGACGCACAAGCAATACTAATACTTGATGTAGCACAACTAAATCCATTTTATCTTGTGCATGGTAAACTCTTTGGGCCGAGTCAGTTTGTGTTACTCATACAAGGAGTTCTGATAGGATTCAGAGAGTTTGATGACTCTGGGTTTTGTGCTTCCCGCAGTTGAAGGGGGGTGTTTGTGCCAGCAGCTACAGGAGGGCACTTACGGTGAGTTGTGAGATGAGGCAAAGGTGGAGATGAATCTTGTAGGACTGCATCCAAAATTGCACAGCACGCGGCAGGCAGTACTGAGTAGAGGAAAAGCATGAGAAGAAAAGTGATGGTAAAAATTGGCTTGTGCTTTTTTAATGTGTTTGATACTGCTTGGCTTCACTCGGAGTCTCCCACAAAGCTCCGTAGACCTCAGGCTGAATCAGAGTCCCATGTCCATGCACGTAAGTAAATCTGAATGAGGATGTAATGACAGAGTGTTAACAACGGCAGGTAACTGATGGCGGTTTGGAGAGTGATGTTAGGTACGTAGGATTTGAGGGTGTGATGATATACTAGGATTTAATTAGACCTTGCCCTGTGAGTTTGACCCTTGTAAAATTGGATCAGTCAAACAAAAGCATTTTAAACTGTTCAGCCCTGAAAGCATACAGGTATTGATGCCAGAGCATGAAACAGGGTCACGTGGCTGGAAGGGAACCTGGCAAGGTTCCTGTGGATCTACTGCTGAGGTCGTTTGGAGAAAAATTAAACCCAAGCATACTGCAATTGCATTTTGCCTTCATTTGCAGTGGGTCAGGACTTTTACTGTGATACCGAATTAACCAGCTGGCTAACTGTCAGGAAAGGTACAACACCTTGTGAAAGGCATTGTAATATCAAAGAGCACTTGAACACCACCTTTTGTTTAGATGATGTCCTTATGTCAGACACTTCTGAGTAGTTTATTGTTATTGTATTAAGCCATTTGATGATTTATTTTTTCTTTTAGATCTTTCTCGTTTTCTGATTTATGGCTACAGTAGATTATTAGAGTAGAGTTCACCTCCTAGTCGGAAACTTTATAATGATTTAACAGCAAAGCCCCTGACCGTTAATCAAAATAATGTATTTATGCTTATCAATACTGATTAAAAGTCTGGCATTGTCTTGTTTATTATTATGCAGTGAGGAGGGGGGCTGCCTTTGTCTTTTTTAACTTATGGTTTACTCCAGACTAGTGTATGTGCATGCTGTGATTCTGGGAGCTGGACACTGGTTCCTTACATGTGTGCTTGTGTGTTTTCCTGTATTTGAAATACGTGAAGACAGCATTCTGTTCATGAAGTGCACAGTTCAGTGACATACCTTTCCATTTGGACTCCAAATGTGCTAACATTCATTTGCTAATAGCAATTCAGTTTTATAAAAATAATTGTATGTTTTTATTTTATCAGATGCAGTTAAATTCTGAGTGTCTTTATGCTTGACCATAAATAAAGTAAGCAAGGTGTAAAATCTGACACAACTACAATGTGGTTGACTTTAATCTCTTGTATGGTGGTAAAATGAGGAATAACTCAACAGTATCATGAGGTCATGGTTGACCTCTTCTGGAGTAACTACTCTATCCTTTGCTTGCTGGTTACTGCAACCAGTGTCTTTATCTTCTCCCTGCTGAAAAATACCGAAACAATGTGGGAGACAAAAAAGTAAAAATTTAATTGTTTCTCTTTTAATCTCCACATTACCTAAGTACAGTAGGGTCTGGAGTGGGCAGCTTCTGGAGCTCTAATTCTAATTATGATTCTGTGCTCTGCTCTCCTGGCCTTGACGTCACCTCTAGTCTTGATGCCAAACATTGACCACTGTGGTCATGGTTCCTGTCAGCACCAGCAATCAATTCCGATGCTTCAAAACCGAACGCTCTTCTGTTTTTCCTCATTTTATACTTTCTCTATTCATACGAGTCACGGGAGCCTGGCAAAGCCTAATAACTTACAGATGAGGTTTTGTTAAGAGTTGCATTTCTGAAGTGCAAGTCAGTCTTGCAGCTCTTTCACCTGTGACAGCATACACTGACAGTCCTCTTGGAGGCAACCTCTTTAGCACATCTTTCTTCACAATATTGTGCATTTTCAGCAAGATAGGACACCCTTTCTTAAGATTCAGAGTTCATGCACTGATTACTTCTCTGCTATGGCTTAACTTCTCTGGCATGGCTTAACTTTGAAACCAAGTGAAAGAAAATCCAATAAAGATAAATGAGATGTCTTTAAAGGATCCAAAAAGAAATACGGTGGAGTCAGCAAAGAATTTGAAAATACAGTGTGTTGAGGAACTTGAGGGTAATGGTTTCTTTATGAGGTTAGATCTGTTCACAAAGGCTTGGAGTCATTGAAGATAATGAATTGCTTTAGGAGCAGCACTTTTTCAGACTATCATGGCTGTGATATTCTCTACATGCTCCTGCCTAGCCACAGAAGTATTCTGAACTGGATGCATAAAATAGTAGTTTGGAATTTATGTCAAGCAATGATCAGTAAGCAGCAACAGATTCAGCTTCCTGTAGAATTCCTTATGGAAAATGCGTTTAATATGCTTTCTCAACAACTGAATTTGTTTACCTCTTTTAAGTCTCCTGCTGCCAGTGATGACCAGTAGTTTCTACAGTTTGTGAGAGGCAGGTAAGTCGGTTGAACTGTTTTTCAAAATACATCACCAATGGTGGTTCAGCACTCGTACATTACAGCGTACAAGGAATGGTCATCTTCAGGCATATTCCCTGTATTTTAAAGAAATGAATTCCTTCCAGACTTCAAGTTGTCAGTGTTGGCTTCTGTTTGACTGCTCAGGGTCCCTGACAGTAAGGGTGTGTACAGGTGAGGAACCAGAGAGCTGTTTTTTCCTTCCTTACTGGGCAGTTGAAGCTCAAATATCTGATGAATCACAAGTGCAGAAAACGATGTGGACAGAGATTTGGATGACTGTATGTAGTTGAGTGCTGGTGTACCGAGATAAGGCAAAACTAGTTTTGTGTACCGAGATCGTTGATATTCCTATTTGTTGCATTATTCCTGTCACCTTGCTGGGGCAGGGAGGGTGCTGAGCTGCACAGTGGCATCTGCTGGGGCCCGATGCTGAGCTGCCGATGGTGTGGGACTGTTACAGCAGCCAGCCCACCTGCGTGCCTGCGCTGGTGCCACCCTGCTGGGTTAACGGCACTCTGCTCGTTAGCAGCTTCGTTGCCCTCAGAGCAACTCATGTGGGGAAGGATGGTGCTTCCTATTGTTTGCTTGGGAATTGGAGCTGGGATTTTGAGGGAGCTGAAACAATCTTAAGTGTGGCTGGTCTGTAAACTGTCAGAAGACTTCAGTTAGTGTTAAAGGGGAGTCAGCCTGGGTGATCTGTTCCCTGAAGCTGGGCTGTTGAAAGCAGAGCATCCCTGGTACGGTCAGCGTAAACGGCTGAACACTGTCCATCCTTTCTAAGCGCAAAACATCTGTATTCACATCTGAACAAGTTTGGAGGAAGGGGCTGCTTTACAGTTGTGGCAGGGCAGTGGGGACATGTGAATTTGTGCAGAATTTTTTTAAAATATCCACATACAGCTTTGCTGAGTATGCAATCAATTCTGTGTTCGGTTCTGCTGAAGTGATATGGGTGCTGTAGTTTTTTGTGCAAAGTGTCAGACTTCGAGCTTGAGATGGGTGAGACCTTGAGGATCTGTTTCATCCCAACTTCACTAAATACCGAGCTCTTTGAGGCTGTGTACACAAGCTCAGAATATTTTGTTGGGCATTCCATGTCTGTGTTAAGGAAAAGTACTCTGTACTTGTATAAGGCTTATTCAAAGAGGAAATATTTCAGATTTCAAGGTCAGCTGCTCTTGATGCAGATTGTGTGTGACGTTTCAGGAATGAGTCATAATACTTAGGATTTTGCTATGTTTACTCTTATGTGGCATGTGGCTTGAGCAGCTTGCTCCCTGCATGCTATTTTATAATTCTCTGCCTAAACTTTGTATAAATATCCCAAATCCTAGGACTTCTTTGTTTCTTTATAAGCCTGTTCTACAATAACTGTTTAATAACATTTGTGCTTGAGCTGTCATTTCTGATGACACGTTACCCTTAGTTTATCTTGCTTCCTTCCCAATGGTCAACAGTACCAATGTCTGTGTGAATCTTAATGCATTTTCTTTTTCTTCTAATGTATAATTGTCTGAAAATTGATCAAAACAACCATCCTACTTTGGTTGTGTATTTTATTTCTGCTGAAAGGTTCAAGTGTAATGAAAATAAAATGTTCAATGAGCATTACACAGATTTTCCAGAAGGAACAGGCACATTCAACTTGTTTTGAAAGATGGATGAACACTGTTAATTTTGATATATTCTATATATATCTTCTCACTTGACAATTGTTATTTAAAGATTTTGTGCTAGGTTATTGCTGCACTTATATTGTAGAGTCATTTCACACCAATGCATGGATCAGTAACTTAATTATAAATAAGTGGGTTTAAACCAATTGTAATAGAAAGAATGTCTGCTTATTCTCAGATACAGTTAATGGTGTGGTGGCACAGCGCGTGTTCCACTTCCATGTGCCACACTGAGGCAGATTTTCCTGGGGTGTTGAACTGGCGAGAGTTTTGCTTTAGGTCATATTGCAGAAGCCGTGCAGTTTGGTGCAACGTGGTGCAACCGGTACCGGTGCCAGCCGTGATGCTTTCAGATGCTATGCCTCTGCTGCAGAAGTTGTAATGAGCATCTGCCTAAATTTGAGCAAAGATATAGATGAAAATCAGAGGGAAATTATAAACAAAGCTGTATACTAAACTGGGTATTTATACTGATGAAAATTTACTCATGTATCTATCTAACCAATATCAAGAGTAACTGCATTTAATACTTATTTTTGACCAATGATGAGACTGTTTGTAACTTCTTAGCCACTCATGCCTGTTGAAATGCACCTTTGAATTTGAACCAATGAAAGGCTGTCTGTGTTAATTAACACTGCAAAAAGGGGACCAAATAGGAGCTGAAGAGACTGAGGTGGTTGTGCTGATGACGTCCACAGACCTCGGTGGCACTGACCGAGTAGATCTGCACTCAGGAAAAACATTCATTGCCTCACTGGGACTGCTTCAGGAGTAATGCACAATTCTGTGCAAGTAAGGAGTCGTAACTTAGGGTTTACAGTCATAAAGCAGGGCCTCGGGCTCCTTGCTGAGACTCTTCTCCATTGAAACCGGATGAAAATCAACAGTATAAATCCAGCCTTCCCTGTGGTCACATGCCAGAGGCAGCACACAAGGTGCTGAGTGATGTGTAGCGCTAGGATTGCCTTCGATCCTTGTGCTCTACCTCCATTTATCTTTGGTTCTCTGTCTAATTGTCAGCTTATTAAATCAAAAATGAGTTGGGAGTGCCATGCTGGGAGGAGGCAAAAGCCCGATGTCCCTTTGTACCTGAAACAGGCGGTGCGGAGCTGGCGTCAGGCACGCTCCCGGGAGATGACCGCCTGCAGATGCACAGCATCGGGAAGGTCCACCAGAGCTGTTGGGAACTGTTTGCTTGATAGGAGTATGAAGGAGGAGGATTTAGAGCTGCTGTGCACAGCTATGCAGAGATGTCTGCCTAGCCTAGAAGAGTAAAAAGGGTTGCTGGTTTAAAACTTTACAGGGTATTATTTTCATGCTTTATTCTTAAGCAGAAAAAGTGATAGGTATTGTTCAGCCTGAGCCCTTCGATGCATACTATTGTTAACATTAATTTTAAATCCTTTCAAGGCCATCTTCAAAATGTCTATTAAAATATTTAATTGCAAGGTGCTTTTTCTTCTTTTCTTGCTTCATCACTCTCAAGTATATTGTTCTTTATCTCAGAAAATGAAGCACTCGTGACTTTGACAGCCCATGCAGGGAAGGGAGACGATCAAAGGATGCAGGAGAGTAACAGCAGCAAATCATTCAGAGCCCTGAGTCTGGGAGGTTAACTTTTGTTTGTTAGAGGATTTGTAGGGCTTGGAAAAGAAACTGGCTGCTTGTAATTCAGAATTACTACCTGAAAGCTTCAAGTTATCTTTATCGATTGTTGTTGTTATTCTCAGCATACCAGCAGAGGGGGAAGGAGTAGAAATATTTACTGGCATCCAACCTGAAGGAGATTCTCCAGGCTATGAAGGGTGTTTGGGTACCTGCCTGCCATTGACTTTTAATGGGAAATAAATACTGTGCTACTCTTTGGGGCTTTCAGAAGTTCCCTCGTACATTTATCTTAGTTTTCTCCTTTCCACACTCATTGGATTGACTCTAAGAGCTGTGGGATGCCCTTGCCTGGAGAGTTTAATCATAGGGCTTCTTGAACCAAAGGGCCTCAGGTTGGTGGCAGAGGGGGACTAGAGCAGCTCGGGAGCCCGTGCAGCC
>JAVJGJ010000047.1:23420370-23436608 GCA_035590215.1 Microhierax caerulescens | reverse complement strand
GCATTCAGGTCATTTACCATCGAAATCAAAGGTATGGTTACTGAAAGCAGGTAAGAGCGGAGTATGGTATGAACAGCGGGTGAAAGAAGCAGGAGTGCTCGTGTTTGCAATAGTTTCCTGTTCCTATGCAGAGCAGTGAAATGTCAGTGCTCCCGTGGGACTTCAGACGTCGTGAAGCTAAGCCGTGTCTGTAACAGGGAGTTGGTCCGGCTTGCTGGATCCAGGGCGTGGGGAATAATCCTGCCTCCCAAACTTTCCAGCGCTGCCGGTTCTTGTGGCTGGTGCTGTCCTCAGGGATGTCAGACCCTCCGCCTCCCGTGCTGCTCGTTTCCTTGGGTCTTGTAGCTGTTTGCATGCCTTTAGTCCTTAATTATCTTACAGTAATAAAGTAATGGGTTCGTGCAGTAGCTAATAGGGGCACCATTATATTTGCCCTTTTTAGCAATAGACACATTGCAGAGTCCTCAACCGTGCTAATTTTTCATGGGGAGAACATTCCATTGTCCAGGTTCTGGAATCTGCAATGAATACATTTAAATTCATTACTTGTGCACAATCCCCATCAGCCCATCGACTTGATTATTGCTCTTATCGTGACACTAATGTTTCTTGTCAAATTTGAGTTTACTCAGTTTTGGACTCGTTACAGGATTAGCATTGATGTTTCCTTGCCTTTGATTGAAAGTGACAACTTGTGTGAAAATTGCTTTCAAAATTCTGATTTTGTGAATGTTATCTTGCAGCACTTTAAAAAAGATACCACTGTAGGCTTATAGAGATTACACATTAAAAAAGAAGAGTCAATTGTTTGATTTTTAAAACAGGAAACGGTTAATCTGCAGTTTTACTTGCCTGTCAGGTTAGCCTGAGTACTTCACCCAGTTGCAATGTGCTGGCAGTCACACCGTAATATTAAATATTGATGTTATTACAGAAGATTTGGTTTGATGTTACTACAGAGTATTTGACTTTTTCTTTCATTATTCATTCTGTCGCCATGTTTAGTAGTTTCTCCAGTGGTTACAGCTTCGCTATGTGGGCGGGTTGGATGTGACTGCAGGGGCTAGCTTTGCTGGTCTGAGAGAAGGCGATGAAGAACGTGGAAGTTACTCCAAAGCGGGGGCTTTCTAGGATGTCGGTGCCAAGGCAATGAGGATGGCGGGGTGTCTCAGGGCCATTTCTCCAGCTCCATTTTCCACATTTTTTGCAGTTTGGATCAAGCAGCCTGCGGCAGCCGAGGGCACTGGCGGTCCAGCGGTGACTGCCTGGCAGGACCACAGTGCTGGGCATGGCCATGGCATCGCCACAGCCCGGGGCCCAGGGGCACGGTGTGGGGGACCTCCCCTGGGTGCTCCCAGCAAGGCTCCTCTGCCACCCCCATCCGGGCACTGTCTTCTGCCATCGGAGCTTTTAGCAGCGTGCTGCCTTAGTTCGAGTTGGCTACTCTAAATGCCAAGAAGAGGAAGCAGCTTCTGCTAAATTATTTTCACCATTAGAGTTCTCAATACATTAATATCTGCAAAACAATGTATCTGAGATAATGAATTGGACATTGAGAAATTAAGTCTGTGAAGAGTTACAAATTGTAGCTGTCATGAGCACAGCCCCCCAAATACTTTCGATCAATTCATGCTGTGATTTATGCAGAAGACATTTAATGCTGATGAAAATGTCATCATAATAGGTTATATTGCTGCTTATCATCCTGTCTTCTCATGTGAAGAACACATCCTATTATAATGTAGATGGTGTGAACACTTGAGTGGACACAGAGAGTAGCCCTCGAAAGGCCGTGTCTTATCCCAAAGAGGAGGCTGTATGCAGAAACCCCACCTGAAGGTCCAGGTGGAGCAAGTCGTGATCGGCGCAGGGTTGTACTGATTTAACAAGGCTCTGAGAACCTGGTCCCTGCCAGCGGTGCAGGACTTCTGCCAGCACCACAGGGGCGCGGGGGGTGGGAGGAGGACCCTCGTCCTCCTTGGCACTGGTTTGTCTTGGTGCCCAGGTCCTGCCTGCCTCGCTGAGGGCAGTTCTCACAGCTGTGCCGGGCTGCCGAGGCGCCTGGGGTGACCTCAGCTCCTGCAGGAACTTACACTGTAGTTATAAAGTGCCGTACGGTGATGGTGAGGTGGAGATCTTTCTTACCAGCCTCGAACCTGCCCTCTTGCAAATTAAGTTACAAAATTCCTCTGAATTTCCAAATCAAGGCTGTAATTCTCTTTGCTTTGGCCAGAAATTTAAAGGGAATTGATAAAAGGATAGGAAGAAATCCAAACCAGCAGTGTTCCTTTCAAGTGGTTCCCATGGTACATACCCCTGCCTGGTAAAAGCGAGTGCCTGTTTCTAGTCTGGTTTTGTTTAGTTTCTGGTCCCCTGTGCCTTGTTATACTTTTTACTTTGCTTTTAAAAGCTACCTATCCTCAGAAATGCCTCTTCTGTGTAGATTTTGGACTCAGCCATCTCTTGGATAAAGTGAGTAGACTGAGATTCTCAAATCATCGGTGTTGAATGATTTTTTATGACTAATTTCCTGAGTCTTTTTCTGTGTTATTCCTTCAGGCTGCACAGGAGAAGACCCCCCTGCACCCCCCCTGCCGCCCAGGCTCGGCAGCTGGCGAGGTGCCGGGTGGGTTTGCGGTGGGTGCGATGCCAACGGGCACATTGCCCTCGGCTGTGGCGGGCTGTGCTGAGTGGGCTGGGCATCACCCACCGGCCCCCAGCCGGGATGCAGGCACACGCTGCTGGCTGGCCATCCGGCGTGGGACACGCAGGGTCCCAGGGGTGCAGTGTCCCCCGTACCACGCTCCCAACCCACCAGGCCGTATGCCGGGTGCACATGGCGAGCTGTGGAGGGGACAGAAGTTGTTCCAAGCACATCTCTCCTTTTAGCTAATCTGGTATTCAGAGAGGTTGTTCCAAGTGTAACAGATAATGTAACGTAGCAGACAGGAAAGCACAGACACGGGCAAAAGCATTTTTGCCTTTTTAGAAAAATCTTTGAAACAGCAGAAGTCCAATGAGATAAAGGATGGCCAGCATTAATTTTACATTTTACAGTTTGGAGAAAAAAGGAGTAAGAATGCAGAGAGCCGACTCAGGAGGCTACAACAGCATTATTTTCTTCCTCCATCTGTTTTTTTGTTTTTTTTTTAGGAGGAACTCGCTGTCTTCGTGTAATTGTGCAGCCCTTCCTGCTATGTGCCAGGACTTACAATGCCCTCAGAACGAATGCTGTCGCTTCTGCAGCATGGGCCCGGGAGCTGGTCTGCTGCTTCCCTCTCTCCCTGAGGGTCTCTGGTATATTGTTTATCCACACTTTGTGACTTGGTCAGCTCTGTGCCAGACCTCTCGTTAGAGGGTTCAGTGAAACTGAACTGTCCCCGTTGAGTGCAGGCTGGTGGGGAGCCCCTGAGACCCTCTGTCAGGGTCTGTGTCTCAGTGCAGCACAATGCAGTGGTAGAAAACACGCAGCATCCAGCGCGCCTGTTCCCCTTGCTGTTTAGTGCACTTTGTTGCAGTGCCAGGAAAAAACTAATAATGATTATTAATTATAAAAAAAATACTCCTGTCACTTAAATAATTCATAAGCTTCTTTCTCATAACTAGCTCAAACCTGTGGCAGGACTGGGTCTGCCAGACTCACAGCAGTTATGGGCTTTGGGGCTTGGAGCAACCAGGTCCTGTGGAAGGTGTCCCTGCTCACAGCAGGGGAGTTGCAAATAGATGATCTTTCTGACCCAAACTGTTCTGTGATTCTATGATGATTTTATGATTCTGTGATTTTATGATACATACATCAGTGTCCAGAGGAGTCTCTGTCTTATGTGGGGCAGTCTATTCTAATTCCTGTGCACGTATTACCAGGTGGTGCCTAAACGTCTGCTGAGAACTAGTAGAGAAGGATGTTTGTAGCAACATCTTTTAGGGCGACAGCTCAACAGCTTTACAGTTGGTCAAAATATTTTCAGTGCTTGTAATTAAAAAAAAACAAACAACAGTTTTTTCAAAAGACTTTCACACTTCCCAGCCAGCAGCTGTGCATACTCTCACCAGGTTCAAAGGAACATGTCTGAGTGCCTGACTGAGTGAAATCTTCATCTAGAAGAACACAAGATGCCAAAGGAGAGGTCTGCAGAGATGGGAATAATTACACTCACAATTAGTTCAAAGTGTTTCCACATGCTTTCTGGCAAGGTCGTTTCCAGTGTAATCTGTGCACGTCTCATCTCATCTCTGACCATGCAACACAAAGCCTTTAGCTGGTGTGTGAGCCGCTGGGGAAAACCAGCCGTGCTCTGGGCTGTGTGTAGTGTAGCTGCAGCTAGAGGTGCTCCTGGGCTCACAGCAGTGTCCGTGTTTGCAGCAGCAAGTTTTGTCTGTACTCTGTTGTGTTCACCGTACTGTTTTCCTGCTAATTTTCCCCCAGTGTTCCCTGGTTTCTTTGTTTCTTCCTTTCAGGCTTGGATTTATTTTCCTTTCAGTTGTAGATTGCTGAAACTTTCTCTGGCTGAATTTCAGCAACCTTGGAATTTGGCTGAACCTTTGTTTTACTTTGGCTTCCCATTCTGGATCCTGTTTGTAAGGTCATTTCTTCCCAGCACAGCAAAAATCGCTTTCCTTAATAGATTTAGTTGCCCACATTTATTTTTTGTTCCACCACTTTTTACTCAGGCTGGACTAACATGAAGTGTTGTAACAGTGTGTCTGCACGCGTAGGTTTGACACACAGAGTGACAAAACCCATTAGGAAATTATATCCCCTCTGAAACTGAAACACTCACAGTTCTACCAGTAATTCTGTGTCATGGAAGAGTGTGTTCTCTTGCAGCAGACACAGAGCAGATGGTCGAAGCTATAAAATAGACAACATCCAGCCAAGTCTAGATCCCAGATAACCTTGATGAATTGTCCCATCCATCTCCAGCTGAGCAGAGGTCAAAGGAACCCTTTCTTAGGGAGCAGCTTCCTTCTCAGTTAGCCTGCACTGGTGTGGCGTCAAAGCAGAACTCCAAAGGAGAGGTGGGAATGGGGGAGAAGAGCAAAGGGTGAATGAGCTGGGAAAGGCAGGAAATTCTGGTGCAGGTACAGCCTGAAGTTTGCTTGGAAGACCTGAATTCCTAACCAGCACCCACCCCCCTGCCCCCTCTACTCACCACCACCACCACAACCTCCCCCCAATAACAAAACAAAACAAAACAAGAGGTAATTTTGCACAGTGAAGCTTTTTATGAGATTTTTTTTATGATTCTCCTGGGCCAGAAAACAATGCAAGCCCAACTTTATTGTGATAAATTGCACTGCTATCCCCAGCCACTACTCAAATGGGATATATAATTAGGGATTTGTAGAGTTAACTATTAGAGGTGAAGCTGAATCTTCTGAAATGACTGACAGAGTTTTTCACTAGACATCTCCCCAGCTGCTGAGGTGGCACAGGTGGGATGCACACATGTGAATGTTGCTCCCAGAAGCATGACTGACTGCAGCGATGTAGCAAGCGGTGCACTAGGCTGGGCCTTCAGGAGTACAGCAAGGATGCTTCTCTTATTCTCCATCATCAGCTGCCCTATGTTCTTACTGCCTTTATTGTGCCTGTAATATGCTTTGATTTTATTGATACAAACCTAATGAATGGTGCATGATTTGTGTAGAAGAGAAGAATAATCTCTGTCCCTTTCTCTTTTCTCTGATTCAGCATTACGATGCTTTAGTGACAGATCATTAACCCAGTTCTGCAGATGCTGCAGGAGCAGAGAACCAAAACATGTCCCACTGTTGAACGACAAGCGACAAATGGGTGTAGACGGGACAAGGGGAGAAATCCACGGGCTGGGAAACCAGTGTCAGAAACCCTAGTGTCAGCAACGATCTCGTGATGGAGGCGGTTTTATATGTACTATACAAATAGGTGACATTGGTTTCTTTGCCTGTTTTTCAGTGGTTTGCATGAAACCATTGGTATTTACACAGTAGGAGTGACAGGGAGAGAAGTTTCATGCTTATATGTGGAGAAAGGAAAAACCACCAAGATACCTGAATGTAGAGGTGGAAAGCAGGGCATCAAAACAAAGGTTGCATCAGTTTCCCAAGGTTTGAATTGACATTTTCAGCCATTCAGAATCATACAGCAAGCTCAGCGGGCCCCATTGTGGGCTGCCTATGACACATCAGTCACATTTCATGACATGCCCAAGCCATATTCCTTCAGGCTTTGTGCCTGCCAGTCCATTTGGCTTGTCAGAATTGACAATAAAAAATTCAGGCTGGTGTGAGCAAAGTTAAAATGTTTGTGTTGTCCGAACTGACAAACATCCTGACTCTTCACTGAACTGATGTTCAGAGGAATAGCAGGTCTCTCAGGTGTCTTGAAACGGTGATGCTGGAGGGCCCAGACTGTACAGCTTGCTGCTACCTTGAGGGTGATACTGATAAGTAATATTTTTTTAAAAAGGGTTAAAAAAGTGTTTTTCATTGGGACAATCTATGAGCATTTGTACTGGCAGAGCTTTTTCCAAGCAGTTTTCGAGAACCATATGTTCTCAGCATTTCTGCTCTTGACATCACCCGGGGCTGGTGCTTCATTTCCAGCTTCCCTGGCAGACTGCGCGAAGTTACCACATCAACAAATGTGCAGGCATGTTAAATGTTGCTTTTCGAGCCATCTCTCAGAGCACTCTGTGATTGTTACTAATAATCTCATCTTATCTTGTGATGGAGTGTCGCAGAGGATGTGCAAGGGGACCGGACAGCAAAATCACTAATTTGGCTTTTTAAAATAAGTCAGGCCAAGAGTCCCAGGCCTGATGCAGGGACCGATGTAATTGCAATTAGCGCTTTATCTGGCCTATTGATTCAACCAAAATTCTGGCACCGGTGTTTGGACACTCTTTAATTTGCAAACAGATGCCCCCACCAGCTGCTTTCCCTGTGCAGATGTCTCCTCCTCGGAACACTGACGGCGAGGTCGTACGAGCCGTGGGAGCGTGGGGCTGCTCAGGCTGACTGGGGGCACTGCCGGGTGCTCAGAGCACACCTGGGGGTATGTTTGTATTGATTCTGCCCCTGCAAGGGCTCATTCCCGCTGACAGAGCCCAGCGCAGCCCACCGTGTGCTCGCAGGCGTGCGAGGGACGGGTGCTCGGTGGTGAGTGGCAGTGGGATCCTGCCGCTTGTGAGAGCCCCGCCGCTGGGTGCCCAGCCCAGACACCGCTCTCGCTTCCTCGGCCACAAAATCATTTCTGTTGCCCGGGGAGAATGGCAGTAAACCCAGAAAGTCTGTTTGGTGACAGCTCTCCGTGACGATGCTGCCGGCTGTGCAGGCTGCGGTGCCTCGGGAGCGGCTGTAGCATGGGTGGGAGCTGGAGCAAGCGCCAGGGCTCTGGGCACATCAGTGGCACTGGGAGTCAGGCTGGGCATGAAGCAACCTGCGGGGTTGGGACAGTAACAGGGAGACTCCTCTAATCTGGGAAGCGTCATTATTGACAGCTGGAATCAGGATGGAAAACAGGCCCGTGCGGCCAATAAAACCTGCTTCTGTTACTGGCGTTCAGTTCAAACACCCTGTTTGCTGATGCACTAGTACAATGCGTTTGTAAGAATTTTCTAACTCTTCAGTCCTGGTTTTAAATGAGTGTAAGTGAAATGAAGACTTAAATCAGTTATTCCTTTCTACCTTACTGATGTTTCCTTTTTTAAATTTACTTGCACATAAGACATCGTATTTGCATCTGATGAATTTTCTGACTGCTTTTTTTTTTTTTTTTTCCCTTAAATCTGACAGTTGTATTTTCATGGTGCAAATAACAACCATAAGCAGGTCTTCACAGCCTGAAGTATCGCTAGTTAGTGACCTTTCTATTTACAGATTAAAATGTCACTTCAGGTATAAACACATCTGCCTTGTAAAACCATCCCAATGATTATTGCTCAGCGCTGTTTTCAAGTTTTGCAACTACAAACGTGTTGCACTTAATTCCTTCCAGCTCTTTCCAAGCAGGCAGCTGTACAGTAAGAGCACTGATGCAGTTTTGCATGCTGTGAAATTATTGCTATTCTTGCCCATCTCTCTGCAAGGTTTCCTTTTGCAGTCACTATGAATAATCTCTGAAGTCTGTACTTTAAATAAAAGAGGTCATTCTGCTTTCCTGCCAACATAAACAGGAGTATGATTTGCATGTCTAAATAAACAAATCTGTTATGCAAACAATGCATCGCCTGCTCCGGTTTTCAGCTAGCAATTGCAGGATAAATGTATTGATAAATTGAGAGCTCAGTCCTGAGAGGGTGTTGGGATTTGAAGTCTCTGACGAGTTTTGCTGGAGGTCTGAAGATCTGAAAGCTGATGAAGAAAAGTGAATTTCTGTACTGAGGGTGACAGCCGACCTGTGGGAATGCCTGACATCAGCTCCTCTCTGGCCGAGGGGAGCAGATCAGCCAGCTGCGGGGAGGTGGGCACCCCGGGGGAGCAGATCAGCCAGCTGCGGGGAGGTGGGCACCCTGGGGGAGCAGATCAGCCAGCTGTTGGGAGGTGGGCACCCCGGGGGAGGAGATCAGCCAGCTGCGGGGAGGTGGGCACCCCGGGGCTGCACGCAGCCGGTGCGTGCCCGCCTGGGAGGCAGGAGCCAGCCCGTGCTCTCGGCGCAGGTGGTGGGCAGGAGGAGGAAGGAGGCGCGGGTGCAGCAGGGTGTGAGGGCTCAGCACAGAGGACAAGAGATGCTCACCCTGCCGGAGGGCCCACCTGCAGCAGTGGAGGAGGTGAGGCTGTGCGAGCTCTGCCGGCTTCTCCCAGCACCGCCACGGCGGTGGCTCCATCGAAGCGATCGTGCAACCGTGGAGATCCATGGGACACAGGCAGAGGACACGAGTGGAAACGGCAGCACGCTTCAGCATGGCAGGCAGTGCCTTTGGCTGTAGAGTCTTTGTCCATTGTAACATTTCTTTATTGAAAGGGATATAAGTAAAAATAAAAATCCCTGCTAGGCAAGGGCACATTCAACCATCGCTTCCACCAGCTGAATGTTACCTCAGGCCAGGGTCCTTCTGGTGCAGACAGCTGGGTAACTTCTCTGGAAATAACACTGGAGTAGGAAGAAACTAATTTGCCTGCCTATTCCCGTGTGCCTTTCCAGTTATTCAGGAATGTTCACATGGATTTGTTGTTTATCAGCCTAGGAACTGTGTGCTCATTTGAAATAAACTAGGAAACCTCTGCTGCAGTGTTCTCATGTCAAGATAGGACTTTTGTAGGATTCATTGTCATGCAGCGTGTGGTACTGCAAAGGAAAAAAGGAGTATGAAGAAATTACCCATGAAACAGAAGAAACCCTTTTATTCCCATCAGTTTTGATTGAAGGTGGGAGGTAGTGGAAGCAACACAAGTAAAAGCTAATTCAAAATATTGCTGCAGGTAACTCCCAGCTTCATTCTTCTGCAGAGGCAAAATATCCCCATTAAAATAAATATTTAAAATACTTAGCCCAGTTCAGGGGCAGGCAGCAAGTGGATCGGAGTAGAGGCCTGTCTGAGCTGAACAGTTTGGAGAAAACTACAGCGGACAGGAGCATGCCTTTGCAAATGACCTCCGGTTGGTTAATGTTTTCACATTTGAAAAATATTGATCTGTTGAGCAAAAATTTATCAGAAGGCAAAACCTCTAGTTTATTTTGCAAATGTTGACTGTGGAGAATATTGCTGAAATGGTGGGCTTGGCTGTGGGTCGGCGCACGCTGGGTGCCTTGCCTTGACTGACCTGCTCGGGTAGAACTTCCATTTCCAGGGAGAAAAATCTGATATTCCTTCCTAAAGGGACAGTTGGTAGCGAGTGAGGGCACAACACTTCTTCCACTTTTTAATCCGTTGATGTATGGCATTTGGCTGCAGTTCCCGTCTAAGAGAAACAGTCCATTTCTGGAGACGGGAGAACAAGCGGACAGAAAACGTGCCTGTGCTGCCGTGTCCTTCCCGCAGCCTCCTCGTGAGTCAGCGGCAGCCTGGCTGCGGTGCCTGGTGTCACACACCGCACTTGTCATCTCATGCTACCAGAAGGCGACTGACAATCCCTGTTAAGATGCAGGAAGGATGTAGGAGGAGAGCACACGAAGTCCTTACCTAGAAAAAGGGGTGAAAGCATCCCGGGGGTGGTGAAGGCGGGGGCTGAGGCGGCTTACTGCCGGCAGTCTGCCTTCGCCAGGGCCGTGGCCAGCTCCTGGGAATGAGCGTCACAGCCTCTGCGCCCTGGAGCTTAAACTAATTAGCCAAGGAAAGGTAGTTTTGGGGACAATTCTGCAAGAAGGTGGAGAGAGGGAAAAATGGCTCTCAGAGAATATACTGACATGAACTGACAAAATCCATCACTATACGCATATTATTAACAAGGAATATAAACAACATGCTAGCCCATCACGATTGGTAAGACGATAAAAGTCCTTCTTACAGCTTCTGAGGTCTGACCGTTCTTGTTAATTATAGTCAAGCAATTCACTGTAAACTGCTCTCGGGGGGGTGCAGAGCTTGCCCTCTGCTGAAGTGCAACGCTGCTGCACGTGCTTATTTCTGTACATACTTCGGGAGCAGCAAACAGGCAGGCGGCTGAACTGTTTTAATTTAGGGGAGGGGGTGAGTACACGGGAAGTGTGTGGGTTTGGGGTAATTTTCTACGCAGTTACCGACAGGAACAGGCTTTGTTTTGGAAACACATGTGTCTCCCGGCCTTGAGGTAGGCAAAGCTCTCGTTCAGGGCCGGGTGTTTGTTTATTCGGAATCGCTTCCCTGCGCGGCTGCTGGTGGGTCCGCAGCCCCAGGGGGAGGGGGGCAGCCCCCCAGCCCACCCGTGCTCCCCACTGGACAGGGGACCTTCGCCAGGCAGTGCTGGGCCCCGGCGCCCACGGGCAGCGGGCCAGTGCTCGCTGCTGGGCAGCCCCAGGCAGGGCTGGGATGCTGAGCAGGGTGATGGGGACACTCTCCCTGCAGGTGCCAGCAGCTGGGGGTCTTCCCAGGGCCTTCCTGCCTGCCAGAGGTTTGGCCAGGGCATCTCCCAGGTGTTTCCTGGGCCCGTGTGCGAGGGGCGGATGCTGGGGTTGGAGCCTGCTGCTCTCTCTGGTCAGGACCTCTCCTGGTGCTGCAGCTCCTGGGCAGTTTAGCTGCTCTTGCCCTGCCTGGCCGGGGGACACCCCAGCAGCACAGGCCCCCCAGTGTGCCCTGAATGGGGCAGGGGGATGGTGTGTGTGGCAGCAGTGGTATTGCCACCTCTGCCAGAGATGCCACCGTGCAGCAGGGATTCACGGGGAACAGCTCTTGCCCTAGCCACACTCCCAGACGGCACAGCCATAGCACGGACTGGTTCTCTGCAGGACCTCCATGAGTGACGGGCTACCCCGGATTCTATTCTTTGTCCACCAAGACCTCCGACTGCCACATTCCCTGCCCCTTTGGGTCCATCTTCTCCTCATGGAAGGAGAAAGGGATGAGAAGGAGCCTCACGATCCCAGAGTGCTGCCTGCACCATGAGGAGCTCTGCCCAGAGGTGAACCAGCATCATCTGCATCTCCCCATCCTTGCTGGGGCTGTTCTGCAGCTGCTGGCGGTGGAGCCCTGGCACCCTCCCCCAGCTGGGTTACCCCATCACCTCTTGCTCACCCAGATAAAGCAGTTTCCTTGTGAGAGTTGCTGAGACTTGTGGGATGGAGGAGGCTGTCCCAGGCTCATCCCTCCCTCGACAGAGCCATGAGGCTGTTGAGGGTGCCTGGCCCTATGATTCCCAACAGCAGGGGCTAGCCAGGCTCCTTGCAGTGCCTACAGCCCACCCGTCTCACCTGCCGAATACTGCTGTGCTCATGCAGGTCCCAACTTTCCCTCCTACCCACCATGCCCCCAGGCTGAAGCAGGCATGCCAGGGAAGGGCTGGAAACACATGGCAGTGTGTGCTTCCCATGGAGGTGGAGAGCATCTTGGGCTCTCCCAAAACCCAACCACGTTCCCCCAACATGGGGCGTGGGTGTCTCCTGCTTGGTGCGAGCAGATGCCATTGGTGCCATGCCCAGGGTCGCCAGTGTGTGTGGGTGACCCAGAGGGTGAACACGCTGGGAGCTCTCCCTGTGCCACCCACCTGGATGCAGGGTCTGAGGGTTCTGGTTCCAGGGCAGCTGAGGTTTTAAAACCTGTGCCTTGCCTAGGTTTGTCTGTCAGGGGGTCCACCTAGCCTCGTGGTATCGCTCAGATCTGCCTTTGCTTTTCCAGCTGCTTCTCCTCTGATGGCTCCGTGATTCCCTGGGAGCTGAGGGCCTTGCGTGTCCACTCCCTGTGCTTCAGGAAAAGGGCTTCGCAGCTGCCGCAGCATGGTACAAGCCTGCTTGGTGTGTTCCAGAGTTCATAACAGCAGCCTGAGAGCCCAGGCAGCCGGGGCAGACATGGACAAGACGGACAAGCCTAGTCCCTCTGCCAGGAAGCATGTGCGCCTTCAGGAGAGGTGAGCGTGGCTGGGCAGCACCTGCAGCTCAAACCCTGTGCCGCCTGTCCCAGCCCAGATGTCAGGGAACCACAGCACGGCTCATCCCAGCGCCTTGGGCTCCCCTAAACCTCCTCCCCCCAGCCCAGCCCAGGTCACATCTAGACACAGTCCCCTGGGGACTTGTCAGCAAAAAGGTGAAAAGACCAGCTAGTTCCTCAATGCCCCCATCTTCTGGAGTCTGCACCTGACCCCTTTCTTCGTCCTTTGTTATTTTCTGCCAGGCTTTTAACACGGTGTGGGGTGGGTTTAGATGATACGGTGGGATGAGTTGTCCTCCTGTCCTGGGGTGGCAGGGGTCAGCCAGGGACCCTTTTTCCTTACAGGAGGGGCTCCAATGTATCACTGGTCCTGGACATGAGTTCACTGGGAAGTGTTGAGCCCATCCAGCCCATCTGCACACCACGGGACATCACGCTGAAGTTCCTGAGGACATCCAGCCATGTGCTGAGGAGAGAGGAGCTCCAGCAACAGGCCCAGAGCCTGACACAGCTCCAGGAGGAGTTTTTGGTGCGACACTCCCCTCCCCTCTTCCTTCTCACACAGGGGATGGCGGGGGCTGGTGGTAGGAGGAACTGGCAGGGGTGGACATCTCCAAGGGAGGCTCCCAGTCCAGCTGTGCCCCACAGCACTGGTGGCAGGGAAACGGGTGACGGGTGCCCTGGGTATCCCCTGGCTGCCCACTCCCTCGTGCACACAAGTCCCATTTGTGACCCAGGAAAGCCTGTCCTGCCCTGCCACGCCAAGCTCTTCTCCCAGGGTGGCCTCTTTGGAACATGTCCCACCACATCTGGACTAAAGGCAGAGTTCATCCCAGGAGCTGGCTTCTCTGGTGATGCTGCTAGGTCCCTGGGTCATTGTCCAGGGGACCAGCTCTGCCATGACAAGGGGCCACAAGTAGCAGCAATGGAATTTTCCTCACAGTTGTTTTCTCCCTCTGCAGAAAATCCCACCCAACTTTGTCAGCCCAGAGGAGCTGGAGATCCCTGGACGTGCCTCCAAGGACAGATATAAAACCATCCTCCCCAGTATGTGCCATTGCATCCCTTTGCCTCACATTTGCCCGGGTGCCACAGGCAGGGAAAGGGGTGTGTGTGCATGTGTGTGTGTGTGCATAGGAGAGGGGTGGCTCAGAGCAGTCCTGGCTCCAGGGTGAGCACTCCTGGGTGCTCTTGGTGTTCATGCTGTGCTTGTTCCTGCTCACCATGTTGCAGGAGCTGGGTGCTGTGTTGTGCACTGTGTTATGGGGTTGTAACTGGGGAGCTACTACTTGGAGTGTATTCCCAGGGTGGGCAGTGCGTGACAGCCCAGCTTGCATTGCTCTGTGCCACCATGTCCCAGACGCATGTGGCAGGAGTGTGAAGGCACGGAACATTGTAGGAGGACTCGTGGGCTCTGGTCAGGCACTGTGGGAAGACCCTGGGGTGTCATCGCCTGGTAGGTGAATTACCCCACATGTGTACTGTGGCACAGGCAGGTTTGGGCATCACTGGCTGTACCCTGCCATGCAGTGAAGTGGGGCAAGAAGAGGCCCGAGGGACAGTGCAGACAGCTCTGAGCACAGCACGGAGCCGGTGGACTCGGTGTCCAGCCTCTGGAGCTGAGGCGGGCAGCATGGGCAGCGTGAGGCTCTGCAAGACTGTCCCTAAGGTAATGCCTGCCATGTCTTTCAGACCCTGAAAGCCGGGTCTGTCTCAGGAGGGCAAGGAGCCAGGAGGAAGACAGCTACATAAATGCCAACTACATCACGGTGAGTATCCTGCCTGGTTGGAGAGTGAGTGGTCTGCCAGGTCCTGCAGCCCATGGCTCACAAGACACTGGGCTGCAAACCCCTTGGTGCTGCTGATGCCACACTGGGACCCACAGACTGGGGCACTGACTGTCACCCACTGTGCTGTGGCTGCCCTGGGGTAGCAGTCTGAACTTGCCACCCCTTTCTGAGCTGGAGACACGCAGCTCCCTCTGCACAGGGCAGACACGCTGTCCCTTTTGTTGGAAAGTTTAATGAGCTGGCAAATGAGGGTTTGGATGGGCAGTAGGGGACTACTTTTAGATTAGTCTTCCTGAAGCAGCCTGGCAGGGTGCGGCTTCACATTGGGTGACACCACCTACCTGTCCACACGCATCAGGGTGTGTGTGAGCACGTCATCCGTTCTGCCTCACACAAGAGCTAACAAAAACGCACAAATGCTGCTCATCCCTATCTTGCACACATATGCACACAACTGAGCACACGTGTGTCCAAACATTGCTGTGTGGAGCTGGTATTTCTTGACCCCTTCCTTCCATTTACCTCTCCAAGGGTGTCACAATATAGAAATTTGTGGGCACAACAGAAAATCAGCTGTCCAGCCTGCTTCTGGTATGCTTGAGGGCACAGCGAGTCTGGTAGAGCTCTGCAGGTATTTGACCTTATCAGCCCCTATCTGGGACAGGATGTTTTTCCTGCTGACTCTATCCCAGTAAATGCTCTTGAGCATAAAAAGCAGGTGGAGCAAAATTCCCAGTGTTGACACCTCCAAATCTTACTACAAGTCTCCTTCTGAATGGAAAAGCAGAGAAAAGGGCTATGCAAAATATTCCTGAAAATGTTTCTGCCCCTTGGCTGGGCCAGTGCAACTTCTTGTGGAACCAAACTGTTAACAGGATTGCTTGAAAGATCTGGATTAAATCACAGGGGTTTGGGTGGATTTTTAACAGAGATCTCTTCTGACAAAACCATAAAGCTCTGCCCTCCTGAGCCTGGTGGGGAGGCAGGACTGGTGGAACCCAGCTGGGACTATCCCACCTTCCAGCTAGAGCAGGGCTGGATGGCTTCTGCTTGTCCTTGGGGAAATACCTGCTGCGAGGTGTGCTGCTCCCTGCGTGAGCTCTGCCTCACCAGAACATCCATCACGCTGGCTATCATCACACCAATAGCCTGGAGAAGCTTGCAAGGAGCTTGGGTGTACATGGCTTGCTTTGTGGGTTTGCTCCAGGACTGTGGGACCAGGAGAATGGAAAGGATGTCTAGTAGTTCCTGATCAGGTCTATAAAAGCATTTCAAGGACAGGTTTAGTAGAAAACAGTCTGTGTGGCTCTGCCACTCACCTGCAGAGGAAGAAAAGCACCATGAGGGCTGGAGTGGCCTGAAGACAGGCTCCTCTCACACATCAGGGTCCCCACCCAGCATCACTGATGGACCATGTGCTTGACAGGGCTATGCAGGGCGGCTCCGGGAGTACATTGCCACACAGGGACCCATGCTGAACACTGTGACTGACTTCTGGGAGATGGTGTGGCAGGAGGAGGTGCCCCTCATCGTCATGATAACCAAGCTCCAGGAGCGCAAAGAGGTACCATTGTCCCTCACCAGGCTCAGGCACAGCATCCCAGCCAGGAGAAAAGGGTGGGGTAATAACAACAGTAAAGGGTTATGTGAGACCAAACGTGGGGTCTGAATACCCGCTTGCTTTCTCTGCTTTGCTGTCAGAGGGTAGCCCTGACTGATCACCTATGGAGGAGGAGAGCCCCAGGGCTGCAGCCTTGGCCCCACCTGGCAAAGCCTCTCCTCCGCATGTGGCCTCTCATGTCTGGGCATGCTTTGCCAGCCAGAAAATAGGATAAAGAGATAGGGGTAACCCCTGGGAGAGGGAGCAGAAGCTGTGGTCAGCAGTGTCGCTCTGGCCCTGAGCAGCTCTCCTTCGAGGCTGGGAGCTCCCAGCCAACGGGTCCAGACTGGGGTGGCAGCTGGCAGA
>JAVJGJ010000047.1:23396691-23418402 GCA_035590215.1 Microhierax caerulescens | reverse complement strand
ATATTGATAAATCACAGACATCTTTCAGGTTTGAGTGACTGCACAGCCAAATGCTGATGCTGTGGCATTCACTCTTCTACTATTTAAAAGATTTTGTTCTCCAATCTGTATTGTGTAACTCATGCAACCGATAGTGCACAGTGAGTGCTGAGCAGCAAGCAGAGACGGAGAAGGGCTGAGGGCTCTGCTGGGTGCTACCCTCTGTGGGCATGGATGTGGGCATGGGCAGGTTTCAGCAGGAACTGGTGAGGAGTGAGGGCATGGGTAGAATTCAGGAGACGTTTGTTTGTACATGCGGTGTGAATGAAGAAATCTAGCTGCTTTCTGGATGACGTGAAACGTTGGCGACTGTTCAACCTGTAATAGCTGGACTTTGCCCAGGGTCGGATGTTTGAAGTCTCAGCCAAGCTTTGAGAAGTCTTTAGTAGCATCTAGGAAAATGTTTAGAAAAATATGCGCTCTCCCCAGATGCCAGAAAGCATTCCTTGGGGACAGGAGTTCTTTTGCCCTATATAAATGGATTCGTGCTGATGAAAAGCCATACTCTAATATGGTGGTGACGATCGTCATAGCCCCTGCCCTAGCACAGGTTTGAGCTTTTGCTAAGTTAGTGGTGGTCCTAAGTTAGCTGCCTGTACCTTGTGGCTCCATCGTTTCCTACCCATTTATTGGTACAGTTACTGTCAGTGTATTTCTATTCATCTCAAAATAGAAACAAATGATACAATCTAACTTTAAAGTCATGGAGGAGTGAATTGTTAAAAGCAAATCCTGCCCTTCAGAGGCTTCAGCTATGTTAATAACACTAGTTTTCGCAATACTAGGTGAATAAATAACATGACATTAACAGTCTTAAGAGGAGATAACATTGGGCCAAATATGTGGGTTGCTTTCCTCCTTCTGTTTTTTCAGAAGACATGTTTAAATACCATGTTTTTCCAAACAGATTCATTATTTTTTTTTCTCCATCACTCTGTATTGCTAATAGTCTTTGCCCACACTCTTTCTCGGATGGACATGGAAATGCAGACCTCTCTCCTTGAAAAGACTGAAGTATCAGGCCAGAGCTGAGCACAGATGTGGCTCTGGATGTTCCTTCAGCTGCTGTTGGAATTCCTGGTGGATTGAAGTTGGGTCAGGCTGGTTTTGTGGGTTTTTTTTTCCTCCGTGTGTTCAATGATCAGCTTTGCCCCCACCTTTAGCAAGGCATGGGGTAGGAGGGCTGCCCTGGGAGGGGGGGGAGGCTGCCCCGATTCTGAGCCCCTGCGTGGTGTGAACACACCCCACTGTTACCCACCAGCTGGGTACCATCTCGTGGTGCTTCAGCATGGATCACTGGAAGAAACAAGCTGCAGCCAGCTTGGAAAAAGAACATTATTTAAACAGCAGTGTCACAGGCCACCTTGGGGTGACACGTCAAGAAATGTGAGGCTGTACCTGCAGATAGATCGGTTCAGAGGAGCAGCTTGTGCGACACTCAGAAATAAAGATGTTGGTGTGCGATAATACCTATGAGAAATCGTTTTTGTGGCAGCAGCGTTGTTTGAAAGCATTGCACGCTGTTGGGCGCACCCCACATCTCTATGGCTCTGCTTGTTTGTTCACACACACTTTCAGAGTGAAGCTGTCAAAGCTGTCAAACTGGGGCGGCTGTGCCGTGGTAAACCTCTTTAATGCTTGGCAAAGCATGCAATCAGAATTATACAACATGAATACAGTCTTCCTTGGGATATGTAAATAAATGCACGAATAATGCCTTTATGCATAACTCACTTGTTCCTCATATTTGTTTGTGTGGAGGATAATAAAAGTGTAATCATTGTTAAATTCATAAATGAAATTAATCCAATCCCAGGTATCTGTCATAAATATGGAAAGAATTTGAAAGCTGCTGAGTCCGAGGCTTGATTGTAAGTGTGTGCTGCTTGAATCTGGAAGGAGATCTTCCACAAGGCTTGGTCTGACGCTGAGGACTCAGCCCCACGTTAGGGGCAGAGGGCTGCGATGGGGGTGCCCATGTGCTGGCTGAACGGGGCTCGGGGACCTTCTGGGAAGGACAGTGAAACCTTTTCCTCTCTAAAGGCCAGTCCTAGGGCAAGTATTTTGAAAGCAGTGCTTTTGTTTGTGGTTGATAAGGGCAGAAGAGATCCATAAATCATTTATTGTGCTCTCTCGGTGTTACAGAGGAGAGAGTCTCATCGCCCGCCCTGTCTCTCACCCACCTCACCCTTTGGTGGCCGGTTCCCCTGTGGGAGGGCACCCGGCTTGGTCTGCAGAGAGCCGGACACTGGGACGCTGCTTCCCCGGGCGCTCCCTGCCGCCTTGGGCTGCCTCCACCGCACTTCCAGTCTGTGTTTGCCAGCTTTCAGGTTCCAGCAATTGCTTCTCCTCAGGTCTTTTGTCATGAGACTAACACCCCCATTTGTGCCCTGTACTGGCCTGATGGGTTTCCATGGTCAGCAACATCAGGGTTGGGGTTGTGCCCAGGTGGGGCTGGGGCAGCAGTGGGGAGGGGGGGGGAGAGCCACCCGTCTGCTTCGAATTCCAGGTGCTTACGAGCCCCATCACGTTACATTCGCCGTTACTTCTGTAAGGAGCCTGTTGGTTGCCTGCATCACTCCGTGGCAGCCTAGGCACTGTCGCAGGGAAAGAGGCATAAAGCAAATCCATTTTGTGCAGGCAGCGTACAGAGTTTGGGAGAGTTTTTGCTCCAGAAGGTGGGAAGACAGGTATATTCATCAGTAGGATCCACTGGAAAAGGCGCCATGTGTTTGTAACGGGCTCGTTCTGGCTCAGTGGCGTAGGCTATCGCCAGGCTGCTCAAACCCGAGCTCTGGCAGGACTGTGGTGGTGTGTGGAGCATCCTCCCGAGCTTCTCCAAACACCAGGCTTCAGCCCTCCTGGAGTGGCTAAGTGAGAAGTGAATATGAGTCATGAGGCTGCAAGACACCCCTGAAATAAGAAAATAAGCAAGTCTTCCTCTTCGAGTGATGTTGCTGGGGTGTTCTCTGGAAGGTGAATGTCTTTCCTTGCTCAAGAGCAATCGGTACGGTGCAGCCTGGGAGGACAGAAGGGTTGGGGCCTGGGAAGGAGTTTTAATGAGAAAAATGCCATTCAGAATAAATAATACACATACCCTGTATAAACCCTGCTGGGCTAGGAGCCCCCCATCTCTGCTCTCCCGTTTGGTAGGGGCAGGGCCCTTCCCAGTGCTCCCATCTTGTTCCTGAGCATCCAAGTCAGCTGCCGTGCAACTGAGGTGCAGTGTGGGCACTCTCCATCAGTTCGATTGCTCCTGCTGCCTTCACCAAGGGAAAATACAATTGCCAAAGTTAAAGTTTAAAAACAAGCATGCAAATACAGCCACCTCACAGATACCTCAAAATTGCTTGTCACCAACACAATGTCTGTTCATACGCGTCTTCATGCTTTGCTTGCCTGTCCGTAGTGTCTTACCTGCGGGTGTAGGAAGCTCACATCTCAAGCTGCAGAGGTGCCTTTAGACAAAGCCTGCATTGGAATTCCCGTGATCAGCAAGGACGCCTGGCCCTTTACAGCACTGCTGGATTTGCACTGAAGATTTGTCATATGCCTATTCTTAGCCCTTAATTAAAAAAACTTTAGTAAGCTAAACAGTAATATTTTCAAATGTTTGGCTTACCGTTTTTAATTGCTAACCCACAGATATCCAGATGGCCACAGATACAAACTGGAGCAATTAGAAGCCCCTGGTACCTGTAGACTCCTGTTCAGGATAAATGCCAGCCTTCTGAGGTTGAAAGCAGGTGGCTCGCTTTCTTCTCATCATTTTTCATGTTTGTTTACCTCTGTAGTCTCATATACAGGCCAGGAGTGAAAATGGAAAAGCTAGAAATACCAGGGAATAGGGTCTAGTGAAAAAGGATTATTGATGCTTGTCCTCTCCTTGCGTAAACCTCACCGATGTTTTGCCTCTGCAAATAATAATGAACACCGTAACATTTTGGAAGCTTACTCTGATGACTGAGTTACTGATGGAAACGCATGTGTAAATGCTAGCTGGTGCCTGCTCAGAGGTGGCGCTGCCTTTGGGGTCTAGGTCACGCACCCAACATTGGTCCTGCTGCCAACATTGGTCCTGCTGCCTTCAGAAAACTCCTGTGCTTCCTCCCTGCACATGCCCTCACCTCTTTCCACAGCACAGGGGGCCTGGAGCTGGCGGGGGGTGGGGTGGGGGTGGGCATTTGGCAGCTGCCCCCACTGTGTGTGCGCCTGCCCCTCGGGACGCCTGTCAGACCGTGGGCTCAGTGTTGGAACTCTCGCTCGGAATGGAAGGCTGTGAATATTAACAAAACTTCTCACGGTTGTTAGATCTGAACAAACAGCACTTTAGGCAGATGCTTAATGGTTCAGGGAAGTCTGTAAAGGCAAAAATCTGCTGGTAGTTTACAGAAATCCACTACCTGTCAGTTATTTTCTCTTAAATTTGCATTTACAGATACCATATTCTAAAACAGTGCAAATGCTGAAGGAATTAAATGAGCTGGAATTCTGTACTCTAGCCAGAGGAGGAGTCCTGTATTGTGCAAATTTAGCATAGCATGGGCCATCTTTTTTTTTCAAGTTAAGTTATCATCAGTTAAATGCAGATGACAATATATACAGTTGCATTCGAATCTCACTAAAAACTTTTCCTTCCTCTCCCAGATGCAAAGGGAGATAATCTCATATTGCTGTTTAAACACATCTTGCTGTAACGAATAGGGGTGTCATTAAACCCCTGCATATACATGCATGTGCACATACATTTTACATGTGAACACATGTTTGTATGGGGGGCGATGCTTTGATATTCTCTGTGTGAGTAGGTGCCCATATATTCATGCAGATTAACAAAGAGAAACACCCTGAATGTACAATTAAGTGAAAGTACAAGTCTCTCACTGGCTTTTATGTATTTTTGATCATTTTTGCATACTGGAACAGTGGACTGCCACACTAGGAACAGAAGCAGCAAGTTGCTGGACACGGAGCAGTTCCCTCTGGGTGAAGGCTGCAGGTGGGTCCCGATGCCACCAGCCGCGGCTGGGATGGAGCAAAGGCAGGAGTGTGGCCGGGGTCTGCCTCGGGTGCCGCTGGGCGCTGGCCGGTGCCAGGTCACGGCCATGGCACTGGGCTGCCGGCATGGTCCATGGCGCAGGAAATTGATGTGCAGCTGCCTGGAACTCTGGTGCTTTGTACGTGTATAACCTTGGAGATGCGGGAAAACCCAGGTGGCAGGTGTTGATGGGAGAGCAGCGTTCGCTGTGGAGGTGCAGCCCCTCAGCTCAGGAGCCCGTGCTTTGGCCGGGCTGCGCTCTGCGAGCGGGCGTTATTCACAAGGCAGAAAAGCCTCTGGCTCTCCAGCCTGGCGCTCAGATCGCTCACCTGAGCGGGGAGCAGGCGTGGATCCCACCCTTCTCTCCAAAGGTTGTTTAGCATTTCATCCATGGCTCTTTAATGTAAAATGCTGGAGTGGCTAGAAAATCATATTAATTTTTACTTCCCACCCCACCCCCCGCCCCAATGACTATCTAATTAATCATGTCAGCGGTACTCCAGAGCAACAACTGGTACTTAATGCTTGTTTTGGTTTACTATGTAGACACTGGAGCAGTTTTAGGAAGAAAAAAAACATCTTCTTTTGCATTGTTTTGATGGAAAAGCTGTATTTTTTAATTCCCCTCCTGCATACGTGAAAAAATGCCTTTTTCTTCCTCACTGTAATTTAGATTCATAACAGGCTGTTGATTTCATGGTTACAGTAATGAAGAGTGAATATTACATGATTACAAAAGTTTGATTGAACTCTAGTAGAAACTCCTGACTGGCATAAGAAAGAAAGAATATGTAATTTTCCTACTTTTGTTTGTCTTTAAATGGTGCTAAACAGGTATTTAGAGAATCAGGGCTTGCCCTTTGACTAGTTCTCCCCAACAGAAACTTCAGAAATGACACCTGTAATTGAGGAAGCCATCCAGCTCCTGGAGCCTGGCAGTTGTGCGGGGAGGATGCGCTGGCAGGCGCCCGGGCAGCCGCGGGCTGGGGGGAATTGTTTGGCACCGAGTGGACGTTCCTTTGTAGGACTGGCTGTAGGACTAAAATTTTAAGAGAGCCTGACCTCTTAAACTTGGGTTTCCAATTTCTCAGTTCCCTCATTTTCTATTAGCTTGAAATCTTGCATTTCAGAATCTAAAAAAGCCCAAACACCAAGTAATCAGGCATATGTAAGCAGAAGGAAACCTGTCATTGATGGGGAAAGATGCTCTGAGCTCTGCCATTAGACCACCACTCCAAACAGGTCGCAATGTGAAATGCTGTTACCCTTTCCTGATACTAACCTGTATTGCTTTTCTTTTCAAGTTGATATTTCACATGGAACACTGTTGAGATGTTGTGCGTGTTTGTACATGTAATACACCAAATGAAAAGACAAGTCTACGTTATAAAACAAGATTACTAGGATGCACTTGACATTAATAATCTTTACCATTCAAAAGAAGCAAATTTCTATAAGCATTTGCAATTTGGTAAAGGATTAAGAAAGAACATATTAACAAAAGAAAAAAAATCAGGTTACTTGGTATTGTGAAAACCATGAACAGTGTTTGCTCTGCTCTTTCTGTATGACCACAATAGACAAATAAAAAAAACAGTCTGTGTGGGAACCTCTAGTATAACCTCAGAAAGCCTAGGAGAATACTTGAAGTTGGAATTTCAACCCAGTCGAAAATTCTGCAGCCTCTAAAAGCTTATATGGTAGCAATAACAAAAACTGTAATAAAACTATATACCTGTTCACCTGAGCTCATTGTAGAATCCCTATGAATTTTATAAACATCAAAGAACATATTTGCTGCTGGGACACCATTATTTTCATTGTCGTTATTCCGTTCAGGAGTATCGGCCATTGCCTTGCTTTCCTTGCTGTCCCCTGTGCAGCTTTATACCTGACCCTAGATGGGCGCTTGCTTTGCAGTGTCTGCATCTCTCTGCTTTTTCCAGCTTTACAGTGTCTGCATCTCTCTGCTTTTTCCAGCATGACCTTAAGATCCAGCAGAGCACTTTAGACACACAGTTCTCACTGAAATTATATGATCCATTGAAGATTAAGTGAGATGCCTAAATACAGTTATAATGCTTTAGCAATTACTGTTCTTACAAGACTGCACTGTGCAAGTCCAGAGGGCAACACAAAATTATACTCTAGAGTAGGACAATGAAAAGGAATGGGTGCAACAGCAGTAGACAAGCTATTAATGTCCATATGAATATTTTCATTCCCACTTAATTCCGTAAGTACTCTTACTTGCTTGGTTATACTACTTAAGGGGTATATTAATAGTGTAAAAAAGTAACTTCATCCTTAAGTAGATAATTTTAAAGTAATTTGGTTGGGACCCTGAGATTAACAGCCCCATTCCAGTGAAATAGTGTGAGGCGCGAAGAGCTGGAGGTACCAATACCTTTCCTTAATGCCAACAAACAACACTTCTGGTATTATTATTTTCTGTGGGAAACTTTTCATGTGATTATACCTATTTTGGGCATCTGGAAGAGAGATGATGTACAGTGGGCAGAGTTGCAAATAGAATAATGTGGCACATATCATGTACCACTGCCTTGGCGTAACACTGGTTTCTGTGGTCCGTCAGCACAAAGCACTTGCAAGAGGGAGAAGCCGGGGTTTTCCTGCCATGGGCAGTGGGCTGCGGGCTGGCTGAGCCCTGTGGCACAGCAGCCTGGAGCTACTTGAGTGTTTCTGAGCTCCCGGTGTGGCTGGAAAGGAAATCTTCTGAGGATTACTAAGTACAGAGGAAGCGCATTTGGCCCTGGAGATGCAGGTGATGGCTAGGAGGCCAGGGGCTGGAGCACTGGCCGAGCATCACGCTGGCATGCCCCCCTGGCTCGGCAGCCTGCCGTGGCCGCGGTGCCGGGGGGACGCTTTGCTCACGCTCCGCACAGCCACTCCTGCTCATTGTGCTTTGGTTAACCAGGGGTGACCTGTAAACAGGAGTAAAATGTGTTGTTTCATATTCTTGTGTTACAGCCTCCGAATAAAATGTCAGGTGTAAATCCCCCTGGGGAAACCAGTGGGACAACCCCGGAGAGGTGCTGGCTGTCCCATGGGGGTGGCAGCCCCCCTCCTGCCTCCCTCCTGGCCTGGGGGTCCTCACTAGGAGGAGGCTGGTTTCTGGTTCGTGTCACGTTTGTTGGTGAGGGAAGGCCCTTGGGTCTGCTTGCTGCAAGTGCAGCTGCTTTGGAAGCTGCTGCGGCCGGCGTGCTGTCCTCGGGGTTTCACCTCCAGACCTGCGGTGACAGTATCGTCCCGTCAGTCTGTGTGTCCGAACGGGACCCTCCTCCTGCTGCTGTTCCTGTGCGCACTGTGGGCTTGTGAAACAGGAGTGTGTAAAACAGGCACCGTACAATTTATTTCATGTCAGGTGACAAAGAACATCTCAGGAAGGGTGATGGAGACGGAGGTCATTTTCTAGGCACGAGAGGCGGGCTTACCTGGCTAAACAACACTCCTAGCTGCTATGTAACCTTTGGAAATATGTTTTACAAGTCACAGCTAAGAAGCAGCACAAAGAGGTTGTCCCTTGTTTCCTTGTCCCCTGTCGCTCTGTGCTTCTGGTGAATGAATAAGCCTCGTCTAAGCAAAACCAATATGAACTTTTCAGAGACAGCACATTAATCTTCTGACATTTACATAGGCATCTCACAGGCCTTGGAAAATTGAAGTCCATATAGAGGAAAAAAAAAAAAAAAAGCTGTATTCAATTTGTCTGACTTTGAGTTTTAGTGCCAGCTGAACTGTGATACCATTACAGCTGCATCTCCGTGTCCCCGAGGGGCAGCCCCGCTGCTCGGCTGGCTGGTCAGGGTAGCCGGAGCACCCGCCGGTGCCACTGCGGGGACACTGCCACCAGCCTCTCCTCCCCATTCCTCTCACCAGGGGCATCCGTGCCCTGAACCCGCCTGTGCCATGCCTTCATCTGCGCTGCCGCCCCTCGGTTATACGAACAGACTGTGTTGAGTTCATGTATGTCTAGTAAGTAACCAAAAGGAAATTGCAGAGCTTTTTGTTTCTTCCCCAGCCACCCACCCCTGCATTCCACTTTTTGGAAGTGTCTTAACGTGAGCTTTGCTGCCTGTGCTGCCGCGCGGGAAGCATCCTTCTGAGCAGGCACCTCTGCTTCAGCGCACAGTCCCGCAGCAGCAAGCTGCTCTGCACCCTCAACAAAGGCAGCGTTAAGCAGCTTTTTTGTTGCCACCAGTTTTTTTTTTATACATGTATATGTGCATGTGTACATGCATAAATATATTTATATATATATATATGCACACATGCATGAAGATATGTGTCTGTGTATATTTATAAAAAGATACATACTAGATACGGGTCAGTGAATATATGTATTTCATTTCCCAGCAATGAGCACAAGTACAGCCTTGGAGGGGCTCAAGCTGAAGGTGCTGGTCCCCAAGCGGGGTCCCAGTGGGTGCCATGGGCTGTGTGGTGGGACGCATGCAGGGGCAGGGGCTGTGGCAGTCCCACCGGCTGCAGCTCTGCGCAGCTCCCGCGCACGCTGGCGGGGCAAAGCCCAGCTGCACGCTGTGTCGGTGGGGCTGCGGGCTCTTAGCTGTTGCGGTGGGCTCTGTACCGCGCTGCAGCTTGCAGCAGCAACCCCACATGTCCACAGCGCAGCTGCAGCCCCAAAGCTGTGACGCTGAGCACTCTCCTGATAACCGGGCAGTGCCTTGCTGCCGATTTCCCTTTCCGACCAGCAATGCTCTTGAGTTGTAACTTCCCTGCAGGGTGAGAATTAATGCACCGAGAGAAAGGCCAGTGCGCATGTCTGGAGTTGTGATCACGAATCTGCAGCTGTCTGTGGTGTGATACAGAATGGCATAGAGAAGAAATAAGAGTTCCTGTTGGGAGGGACCTACAACTTCATCTACTCCATGGATTTACACCAGCAGCAGGGAGAAAGTTAAATCCTCTCTGCAGAGCGGTGGTGGGACGGGCACCCTGAGCTGCCCACCCTGCAAGGGGGGTGGGTGAACACTGCTGCCAGCCCCGGGGTCCGTGGTGTGCGGCACAACCCAAATGGCTCCTCAGGAGAAGAGGGGAGCACTAGCATGGAGAAACACAGCCTCAAGCTTCAGGGCAGCATGCAGGAATTACAGGGGGAATGATCTTATCTAGCTGTTATATGTACAGGATTAGATTGTCTGTTAGCAGCGATCCCTCTGGGCCTAAGTAATTTTTAAATTACCTGCGTTTTACCAGATTTGTAGTTCCTGTTCAATATATTCGACAGCAGTTGCTAACATGACTTATGCACCTCTGTTTTCCATAGGAAAGGGAGGGACTGCAGGCGTTCTGCACAGGGTCCTCCCCTATAGTTTGCATATCCAAATACCAGGGAGCAGTCAATAAAAAGCACTGGGGGTACCCCACACCTGTCATGAGTGTACACACACTCTTTCACTCTTTCTAGCCTAAATTAAACCATTAGAGCCTGTCAAGTTGGTGGGAAGTGAAGCAGTGGGGGGGAATTTGCATGTCACCACTGTGAAAGCCTCCTTGAAACTCATCTGTGGATATTTTTACATGCAAAATCTTTTTGCATTGCTTCTGATCCCGGCTAGTCCCGTGTAATGTTGCATCTCACTGTGTTCAGCTATAGCCCAATGTGGTAAGACATGATACAATATGATGCTTTCGAAGATGTTAAATGCACACAAGGTCATAAATTCAAAGCAACCTTTGGAATTGTAGTTTGTTGTATTCTTTTAAAACACAGACCTGATCATGAGCATCACTTCAGCCAAGTTGCTGTTATGCTTGCTGTGGGCTGCATGTTCCCCCGGCTCTGCTGATCCTCCAGACTTTGGTAGTGCTTGTCCGTGTGGCAGGATAGAGCATCCCGTTAGAATAAGCCTAAGGCAGAGATACCAGTGCCCTTTCTGTGGCTGAAGCAGCGTCCCCACTACCTTCTGTCCAGTACAGTGCTCCAGCTTTTGTAAATGCACACTGCTGGCTAAATACTCCCTTTCATCCACATACTTGGTAACTTTGACAGTGCATGACAGAGGTCATTAGTATAATTGAAACAAAGTGATTTCTTGGTTTAGCTGCATTTCAAAGAAAAGAGGATGAGGGGTTGGAAAGCCTTCCTTGAAGCTGAGGGTTGTGACTTCTGTCCACAGTAACGTCAGCCTTCCCTCCCATGCAATGGAAATGTATTACTTTCCCTCTGGCTGGTGCCCCTTGCCAAAAAGCGTGTGACTTTCACCCACCCGGTTAACCCAGACCACCGTCCCTGGGTGAGGGCTGCTCTGTGCTGCCGCATCGTGCGGGGCCAGGGCAACCGCGGCGTTTCTGCAGGACCTCGGCTCGTAGTGCCGCGACTGATGTACCCAGTCAATGCATCTTGCCCACGTGAGTGTTGTGGGAGGTCTGAAAGCAAACACAGAGGGTTAACACAGGATGTTCTCCCCGGGGAGGGCACGCTGGTGGCCCCGGGATGTGCCCAGCTGGCACCTTGCTGGCAAACACTGCAGGTGCGGGCGAAGGACCGCGGCTGCTGCGCTGCGGTGGGCACGGGGGAGCCAGGCAATCACAACTGTGTGCAATTAAGGCCAAGCTCGGTAGCTATAGGAATTGGAGGGAGGGTGATGGGGGAGGGATGTGCCCTGGAGACCCAATACACTGAGTTGGCTCAAGCGCCTTTTCTCCTCAATCGCAGCCCACCTGTAAAGCCGGGTGTTTCTGTTCGGCTGCTAGTTGCCTCTCAGGTCTCTCCAGATTATCACGTAACCTGCCTCTCACTAGTTCTTTTCCAGACCTCCGTGGGGAAAGGGGCTTTTACTGAAATGTGCAGATTCAGTGTAAGAAAGGGAGCCTGGTTATATAACTGTATGGTGATGAGTGCAGCTCCTACTTAAAGATCATTAACAAAAGTGGTAATTAGGCAAGGGAACAACCTGACAGCAGAGTGATGGATTCTCTGCCTCACCCTGTTTGAAACCAAGGTGGGCTGTTCCTGGAGGCGAGGAAGGGGCCCTGTCCTGGTGAGCAGAAGCTGGCCGTCGCTGGAGGACCAGCCTTGCTGTGCGCATAGGGTACGCAGCAGTACTTTTGCTCTTGCCACTTCGTATGTAGAAACTGTGCTGCACGCTCACGCCTTGCCACTGTGTCCCGCAGCATTTCAGCAAGAATAAGCCTCAGGGGGACAGCTTTGTTCAGGTTCAAATGTAAGTCCCAGAGGACGTTATGGGACAATAGAGAGCAGTGGAGTGCTAGATCTTCCACTGGTGCACCATGTCATATCCCCATTGACCTCAATCAGAGAAATGGTTACTGGAGGAACCTCACAGAAAGACCTACCGGTAACTGATGATGCTTGCCATGGTGAACTGCAACACAGGCTGGCTCTTAGTAGAAAAGTAACTGTATCAAATTAGCGTTCTCATTTTAGATTAGCTTAACAGCTTAAACAGGAGATGTGAAAATGGCTGAGTGTTTTATTTCAGAGAGCCTGTCTCCCAAATAAAAGGCATTTGACACACATACACCATATACATTTACATTGAAAATGCTGTCTGCAGATTGGATGTATACTGTAACGGCTTTCTGTTTCCCTTGGAAGAAAACTTTCTTATTTAGTTCTTACTTTGCCTGAACCACCCCCAGAAGAATAAATGTCAGCCCTTATTTTCTAGTAATTCTTCTGCTCTTCTCACTTGGATGGATGCAGAAAAGATGTGTTACAGTGGGATAGCCACCATCGTGCAAGCCCATGGAAAGAATCTATTTGGAAATAAGGTCGTGGAGATTAGAGAAGGCAAAAGAGGCAAGGGAAGCTCAGAATGAAGACTTGCTTTGTTGTTTATCGTGCCTCTCGTACCTCAACACCATGGGGAATCCTAAAGCAGTAGTAGTAGCTGATCTGTATGTGATCTGATATGGTCTGTGTGATTTCAGGTACCTGTGCCAAGTGGAAATGGCTCATTGTGGATTGCCAGTCTATTAAAGACTAAATTTCGCTGCCTTTTAAGGACAGCTTAGCAAGAACAATCGTTTAAATTCAAATGGCATTGGATCAGTTAAAACTGGATAGGCTATAACTAGACAGAGCCATTACGATCCTTGAGATAATATTGTATATCTACCTGGCTATTAAATGATGTGATTTTGCACTGTGCTATGGCAGCTCAGTTCCCAGGGGGCAGCGGCAGGCAGATCTCATAGCCTGGTTTCCAGCCAGGATCTGTTGTTGGCAGTGTGATCTGATAATCGTAATTTATACAGCTAATTCTGGCTGGGAATCTGATTGTTTGTTGTGCATCGTTTAGACTTGGTATCACAGAACCTCTGCGAAGGAAGCAAAGGGTGTCATCCCCTCTGCTGTACATGGGAAGCGCCTTGTTGCAGCTGTAGGTCTGCTCCTGCTCTCACACAGCCTGGGGAAGGGCAGCAGCATGTCTAAAATCTCTGCAGCAGATTTACCTCAGCATTTCTTAGTGGTGTCGTGCCTGGGAGAAGGGTAGGTGTGAAGGATACCTCTGTCTCTTTTGTCTATTTTAGGCAACAAAGAGTTTACCTGGGTAATGCTTTTTCACATCAAAATCTCAAACACTTTCTGCATTCCTGTGTGTTACGGTATACGTAGCTATTTTTTTTCTGCACAGTGCTACAGCCAGGGTTGATGTGTACATGCTGTCAGTGAGTGCTCAGGGGGAGCAGATGCTGGGTGCAAGGTCCTGCACCTCCTTGCTCTGTCTGCGCCCATCCATCGGCCTGCTGATATGCCATGTACCACCAGCATCCCACTGCAGCTGATCCTTGCCCACAATCAGTTTTGGAAGACAGGAGCACGTCTCTTTTGTCCAGCAGCAGCATAAATGCAGCCATGACGCAGGCCTTGCAGTCCCCAGCATGTCTCTGGGGAGGGCCAGGAGGATGCCCCTCAGCCCCACGAGGGCAGACCCTGCCCGTGGGTACCTGGGTCCAGCTCCGTGGCCTTCCCAGGCCTTTGCCTGTCCTTTCCTCCCAAGGGCAGCAGTTGTTCCATGTACTCCAGCAGCCTGAAGGCATGCTCAGAGCCGTTAAGCATCCTTACATCCAGCCATACATCCAGTATTTTTACTGTTTGGAAAGGAAAAGGTGGGATTGGCAATCCTGCAGCATTCAGCAGCCACAGCTTTGGCGTTGCTGATCAGCCCGCTCCCTTCACCTTTCAGGAGCCCAGTACCTAAACAGATGCCTGGCTGGAGAGCCGTGCCCTGGGCTGGTGGCCGGGTGGTGGGGCGGGAGGGCCGCCTGGCCCCAGGAACCAGCTGGCCGTTCCGTATGGCTTCAGCAAGAGAGTTGGTGGGATTTGTAGTGGCACCTTAATCTTATTTAGAACATAAATTACTCCACTTCATGTTAAGTAAGGGGAGGAGTGGAACAATTTACACATTTGTATATTTAGCATGAATTATGTACAAAAGAGAGCATCCCTCCCAATGTTTGGTGCACACAGCCTGCACATTGTGCAGGAATTCACTGCTGCGCTCGCAGGGGGAAGCCCTCCGTAATGTACAAGATCATTCAAAACACTCCTTCTGCTCCCAGATCTATCAGTTTGCCTTTCCAAATACATTTTAGCTCATAATGGGACGAAACTGTCCGTTTGATTATTGTCAGGCTTCTGCTGGGCTCTTTCATCCCCAAAATCTGTTCTTTAAGTCTGGAGCAGCCCATGTACCAGCCATGCCAAGCTTTTCACACTAAGTCTTGGCAGAATCTCTTTGCTTAAAAATATTTCTATTAGTTTGCATTCATTAAAACAAACACGTACTGTGAAATCTTTGTTTAGTTAGGTTATGAATTATTTGCTTACTTTGTTCAGTATTTTTGCAGCTGCCAGTACTACGTATTCGTAGCTGTGGCTGAGCCCAGCTTGTGTCATTCAAATAAGTAAAGCTGGCAAATTTAATTAAATAAGCTACTATTGTTTTTTGTCATGATCTGACATGGTTATTCCACCTAAACTGCAAGGAGAAGGCTGGGACCAGGCTCCAAGGGGAGCTGAGGGGCTGTGAGGCTGAAGGCAGGGGAGGAGGAGCGTGGTGAGACCTGCACCCGAGTGCTGGTGCGCCAGACGGGCTGCCTTGCCCTATGACACGTGGGTAGCTGTTCCCGGGTGTGCATTTACATAATGATTTCTTTGAGCAGTGTGCCGACAAGTTGTGAGAAATAGGCTGGGGGAGTAAGAGAAATTGCAAAGCTGTGTGATCTCTAATCCCGGTTTGTGAGCTGTTTATAAACTGCAGCTACCTTTAGCGTATCGGATGCATTTCATTTCTGAGGGTTGTGATAACAGTAAATAATTTGTTGGATTTATGCAGACAACCCAGGTAAATCTGTGTTTGGAGTGTTCAGGGGAAAAAGAAAAATGGAGAAGGCAGGAAATCCAGCCTTTCCGCCTTGATTTTGTCTTAGATTTTTTTTCCTTGGATTGGGAACTCACTGACTGGGGGCTGCGCTGTCTCTCATTCAGCCTTTTAATGGCATGCACCAGACGGGTGGTCAGATGCGCTGTGCAGTAGAGGCTAAAGCCTAGGTGCAAGGATTTGTATTGCCTTGGAAGTGTTAAATCGGTCCAGGGAGCAGAATCTGGAAATCTGTTTGCAAAATAATATTTTAGCATCCTTTATATCTTCCGTATCTTCTTTGGAACATAGAGTTGCGTCTTCCCCAGCAATACAGTTTGAGGAGGGAGATGCTTTTTTAGCAAGGTCACTTCTTTGGCCTGATAAAAATCATTACTTTCTTTCTAAACGAGGCTGGTGTGCTGGCTTTGATATGTGCTAAGGAAACACTGGCAGTACCACCCCCTAACCTGGGGTACCCAAAGGAGGTGTGAGTCCCTGGTAAAGGATGATGTCACTGGGTATAAGGAAATGTCAAAGGTTTGATGCCACAGTGAGGGACATGATATGCTTGATAAATAACGTGTGGGTGTGCATACAGAAAATTCCTCTGCTGTGTAAAGAAAGTCAAATTCAGATTGGGGGGAAAAAATGGGCATGTTGCAGGTGAATTGTTTGTGTGGTTGTCTCCAGCATTTCCCTTGGATACAGTTTCCTTTTCAAAATTGGATAGAGTAGTTTAGCAGGCATAAAAGTAAACCAAAGCAAAGTTGAATCAAATTCATGAGCAAAAAAACCCCAAACCAGATCACCTCAAAGGCTTCAAATATAACTACAAAAGACTTTCTGGCTTTATAGCGGTGTAATTGGGAGCATGTAATAATCCAGTGACAGCATGACCAAAGTAATACACGTTTAAAACAAAGGAGAGAGACTAAGCAAAAAGAAAGAAAAAAAAATGAGAGAAGAGTCTTTACAATCATTGCCTGTTGTTTTTGTGGCCTTGGTTGTTTTCCTCCTAGTACCATTAAATTATGTTTATACTGGATTATCATAAGGAAAAAGGTATCATAAAATTTTATGATGAGAGTCTTTGAGAGGATAAGTATTTGCAGGAGGCTGCTGCTGACTGTCGGAGCAATTCATTTCATGGCGGTTGTCTAAGAGGACCTGCTGATAGAATTGCTGCTTGTACGAAGATGTCGGGGAAGTCATTTCGGAGAGGACAGGCAAGGTGATACCACCAGAAGTGACAGCCTCTCATTCTGGGTGAGAACATAATTCATGTGCACCTTACCACTTGACCTCATCAAAGCGATGTAGCTATAAATGATTAGGAAGATTGATCTATCTGTGAACTTTACCGATCACTTGCCCAGGAGATGTAGGTGCTATCACAGGGAGGCCCCAAAATGCTTCTGGGAGCTGTTGTAAAAAAATAACTGCCAGCTCTCCATCAGTCATCCATGGCCAGTAACAAGTTTCTTATCACAAGGCTGTATTTACTGGTCACCTCAGGCTTCCTTGTGAATGATCGAAGGTCTCTGCAAGGTTGCAGTGGGGTAATTGAGAATTTCTGCTCAACAAAGACCTACCCTCTGCTGTGCCTCCAAGGGGGATGTTGTTCCTTAAACCATGCAGCGTCCTGATCAATCATATGATAAAATGCATGACACTCAATTTTCTAATGCCCTTGAGATTATCAACAGTTGAAGATTGCTTTGGCTGCCCTTGTCCTAATGGCTCTTCTCCTCCAGTCTTGCAGCAAAGGGCAGAGGTGGACCTTCAGGCATGCTTCCAGTGGTGCAGCTCGCTGTGGATGCGAGATGCTAATTTTAGGGGCCGGTTCTCTGCACCACTTGGAAGAGATGAAAGTTAAAGATGAGAAACCGTAAGGGTTTTTGTCATGGATTCAAAGATGTGATTGTTCCGCCCAGGAGCGGTCGGGAGGTTGAAGGCAGTAGTTCTCCCAGGGGCAGCCTGGCAGGGAGCAGCACGGGGCGCGGGTGGGGGAGCCCCGTCCCACGGTGAGCTGCGCACTGACGCGGGGGCTGTTCAAATCCCAGGACCCCACCATGGTCCCAGCGGTTTGCACGGGAGAGCGAGAGCATCCAGTGGGCCAGCCTGTGTTTCTTTGGACGGTGAGGGTGCAGCAGGAGGGTTTGACTGGCAGATACATCAGCGTCCCCGGTTTTGTAGTCACTTTTTATTCTCTGAGAATCAGCGAGAACTAACCAGATTTTTGACACAAAGCTAAATCCCCAGGGTAGGAGCAGCCGCTTTTGAGGAGAGAGGAAGGAGTGGCTTCTTCAGTAATCAGTACCATCTGAAGGCAATAGTAAGGGCTGAAAGGATGAACTAATTTTGGGAGTATTTTTGTGGGCAGCATCTATCTTCCAAAGATGTAATCAGGCCCAATTATGTAAATCAACATGCTTAATGGTAGTTTTCTGTGTGGGCAGCCTCCTGAGCATCGCTCTGCACAGCAGTTCCCCATCTCCATTCATTAATTCAGCAGTACCCATTTGTTATGTGCACAAGGCATCTTCAACAGTTCTCAAACTGATGAAGAAGATGGTTCAACTTCCTTAAAGTAGGTCTTTGGGACTGATTTTTATCCCATAGGAGCTGCGCTGAAGATGGTGCATCTTAACCAGTGTCACTGGCAAAAGTATAGGGCCTCTGGACGGGAAAGACATGGGAACAAACTGGGTCTGTTTAAATCTGAGATAAATCAGTTTAAAAGATCAGAAAGGAAAAATAATTTTCTAATGACCTGATAGTTAAATTTCATCTTCTGGGGTCAGAGGACAGATAATGGGGGTTGAAGACATTACACATCCCACAGCAAAAGACATCATTTAGAATCATCCTGTTATTTCCACATTTTCCCCATGAGAACCATTTCCACAGACACAGAACATTCTGCTGAGTACTTTACAGTGATGAGCTCCCTGAAATACCATAGTCATCTTTCCAAAAAAAAAAAAAAAAAAAGAAAAAAAAACCCTAAAAATTGCCCTGCAACTGCAAAGACTGTGAACTTCATTTACCAGTGCAAACAGGAGAAGCCTGCCAAGTTGCTAACATAGTTATCTAATTTGTTGACACAGAGATCACAGGCGACGCTTTATTTAGTTCTATACATCTGCGTTTGTTTGCCATCTGATCAGGTCTATAATCCAGCCACTTCTGCATCAGGGAGAATCGCTTGGTGTCCTTCCCGGCTCTCCCACAGCAAAGTGCAGCTGGGTTATTTTAAGCTGTGTTCCTGACTCTTTCTGATGCCTGAATCTGTTGACCTTAAAGGCACATTGTGAATGCTTTTTGCTTGTGGGAACATCTGGGGAAGGTGGCCAGGGGCGGCAGTGAGATGTGGAGAGATGACGGTCGCATGGATGCGCCTGTGCTGTTAGTGTGAATAATGGGGTCCCCTGTGCTTTGAACTGGGGGTGACTTTGTAAGCAATCCTTCCAAAGAAATGCCTGTGTCTGTGCAAGTTTAACTGGAGCCAAAGCAGCTGGGTCTAGTGATGGGATCTTGGCTTCGGGTCCGACACCAGGAGCCTGCTCGCACCCAGTGCAACCCGGGATCCAGGGAATTGCCCCAGCCCCTTAACAGTTTGCCCAGAGCCAGTCAGGGGGTGCATTCCCTGCAAAGGAGAACACCCCCCCCCTCACTTTCAAAGTTAATTGACCTTTTCCTTCTGCTCTTGCCCTTCCATCTGCTGGTGCCCATCCTTCTGTTGCTGCTGTCTATTCCTGTATCTCGCCAGGTCCAACATGGCACCATGCAAACCCTTAGACTGAAAATCCCCCAAACTCTTCAGCCCAACTGCTAATAGATCTCTCTGAGTATCTGCACTTTTCTGGCATGGAAATGGGAGATGGAGAAGAGCAGAAAGGTCACTCAGTCTCTTACCTATTGCCAATGCAAGTTTACCTTCAAGAATCAATTTATCATACTCAGGAAATCGTTTCACGTGCATCCGGGTGACTTGAGGGATGGAAGTGGTCGTTCTGTTTCAGGAAGAATCTTATTTGGCATTAAAACATTGTGATCTTAAATTTTGTCTCCTGACCTCTGAATAATTCTAGTCTCACAGTGATATTTTACTCTTTTCCTGATCTTCTCTCATACGTATCCTTTTGGTGACCTCTTTAAAATCATCGCTCACCTATGCCATACCAAATTTACTCCTTTTAATCTTCCTTCACAAGACAGTATCCCCAGTCACTTAATCATTTTGTTGCTTGTCTCTGAATTCTCTCCAATTTGTCCAAATGAATGGCTCCTAGCAGCTGGGGATGATGAGAGGACAGAGGGTGCATTTAATGTGACAGGTTTTTATTTTTCTGAGAAAACATCTTTGTTTTCCTTTTTAGAGAAATAGGGCTTTAATTTTCATTGCATTAGAGGCACAGCTATCTTGCATACTTACAAGGCGTTACACAGAAATGCTTTCTGTTGCAATAGTTTATTCTTTGTTCTTCTTGCTCTGTGCCTGGTGGCAGGAGATATTTGAAGTATGGGTATAGGTTTTAATGGCTTAGAAGGTTTGTTCTTCCACAGTTGAGGTTTGGGATCACTGTTTACTCTTTTCCTAAAAATATTCGATGTATCATCACATTTCCCTGCTAAGTAAGTCTACATTGAAAGTGTTTGCCAAATTAGATCTCAAATTAAAAAAATGCAGAGAGGTGAAGAAAAACATTTTCGCTCAGAAACGCAGCTGGAAGTCATTCCAGTGTACAGTTGCTTTGAGTGGTGCAAAGCTTTTACATGTACCTTGTAAGACAAGCTGAGGGAATACATCTGGGAGACTCATTCCTTCTAGCCTGCACCCCGGGTCGGTGGGCTCCTCAGACCCCTGGCCAGGAACAGGGTGCAGCTGTCTTCTGCTTTCAGGAGCTGTTTTGCTCTCTTAAGCCCTTGGGCTGCTCAGGGTGGCTTTAACCACGCTTGACCCTGCGAGCTTTGAGCAGGGAGGGAAACCGTCTCCCACCACCAGCACATGAACGTCCCTTGGCGTCTGCATCCGTGCTTATCAGCACCCGTGGTGACCCAGAGGAAAAGAACTTTGAAAAATTACTGGCTTCATTAAGATGGTAAGATGATTTTTGTAGCAGTGAATTCACTACAGGACAGGTTCAATTAAAGCAACGTGTGTCTTTCAAAACATTCCTAAGGTTTTTGATCTCTTCCTAAGGACATTCCATTTTTCTGACCTCAATTTGTCATTTAACCTGTCTGGGCAGAATAAATAATCCAATCGCCCCAAAAAAGCTTTCTCTTGTTATATGAATAAATGTGAATAACTTTTAAAATATAAAATAATATTATTTAGAACTCCCTAAAAATTTGTAAATAATGCTTTCACCCTAATGACAGTTGGTAAAACTAATCCTTTCAAAAACTACAACATTTTTTTAAAAAGCCTGTCTCCCAGCAGGTCTACAAATACTTATGCAATGAACTGAAGCCCAGAATAACTTCTCTCCTTTATAGATGTCCTAACGTAATCCATTCAGTTCGGGAGAGAAGCGCCTCGGGATGAACCATCCCTTATCTCTGGACTGATGGCTCTATAGCCCCACCCGACTGCTGTGCTGGACCAGCGCTTTCCAGATGTCTCATTTGTGTCACCCAGCATCTCTGCGAGGTCATGCACATGCATGTGGGGGTGTCCCCTGTTTGCTGGGCACCCCGAGGGCTGGGAGGGCAAAGGGGGGGATGCTGCAGATGTGCTCTGCTCTCAGTGCTGCCTCACATCAGCTGCTGCAGTCATTATCGCGGCACTGTCTCTCAGCCTTTATAGACCTGTGACTGTCATGAAGAACTGCAAAAATAAATCAAGTCCAAGTAGTACTTGCTCAAGATCCCTGCCAAGTGTCCGGTGTCTGCGGGGACAGACTTTTTGTTAGGACCTGTAGTGACAGGACAAGGGGGAATGGCTTTAAACTGAAAAAGGGTAGATTTAGATTAGATATTAGGAAAAAAATCTTTACTATGAGGGTGATGAGACCCTGGCAGAGGTAGCCCAGAGCAGCTGTGGGTGCCCCATCCCTGGCAGTGCTCAGGGCCAGGCTGGACGGGGCTGGGAGCAGCCTGGTCCGGGGGAAGGTGTCCCTGCCTGTGGCATGTTGGAACTAGATGGTCTTTAAAGGTCCCTTCCAATGCAACCCATTCTCTGGTAGTATGATTTCATGGAGCCTGCTGTGATGAGCACAGCATTGCCCATGGGCCCAAAGTGGCCAGCTC
>JAVJGJ010000047.1:23380685-23396591 GCA_035590215.1 Microhierax caerulescens | reverse complement strand
AAAGCCCCATCTCTGCCCATGGAGAGCCCTTTGCTGCACCTGGGAACTAGACTTTTTGTTACATCTTTGGGCTATTTTAGGGAAAATGTCATCTGGTGTTCACCAGGACTAGCAAAATGGACCCCTGAAATCTGTTGTTGGTTGAGGAAGCTTGCCCGGCATGAGTCGCACAGCCTCCAACAGCCAGCAAGGAGCATGAGTATAGAAGTCTCTGATCTGAAATCTCACGGCAAGTAAGATTGCCTAAATACTAATTTTCCTGGGAGCAGTAGACAGGAAGGGTGTAATTCAGAGCTGCTTGGTGTGAGCGGTGCAGGTGGCACACAGGTGAGGGGCTGTGGCTTGCCTGCCAGCTGTGGCGCGGCTCTGACCCTGTAACCAGTTCCGTGGAGTTTTGACTTCCAGTGGGATACGGCATATCCAGCAACTCTTCCCCTTATGATGTGAACCCCATCAGGGTGCTCTGAGGAGCCAGAGGGTTTCTCGATGGTCCCTACTCATAAATATTTTCTCCTGATAGCAGAACAGTGTAGAAGTCCTCAGGTGACCTCTGCCTAGAACATCTCTTCCCTGCCTGGGGTCGCCAGAAGCATCATGGCACTGGGCAGCTGCATGTTGTTAGTAAATATTAGTTCAGGTCATGGAGTGATTGCTCTTATGAAAAGCTGCAGTAATATATCAGGTTTTTACTTAATGAAAACAGATTTTAACTCTATTTTCCCACTAAATATTTGATAAATGGAGTCTTATGTCTGCACAGTATTTTGTGTTTGAAAGGCAACATTTGTTTGGACTTCCTAAAGCAGGGAATGTATTTTAACATCTTACTTCATACCACAGAAATATTACTACTACTGCTGTTACTGCTACTACTACTGAAAATAATAGTATCACTTAATCGTTAAAGTGCCCTTCATCTTCAGGAATATCAAACTGTTTTACAAACTCTTCCACCCTGGAAAGCTTCCAGAGTCCCCCACCACCTCGACACTACGTTGTGGGGCAGAAAATGAGAACTGTGCTTTCCAAAGAAAACAGCATGGGAATTTTACATAACAAGAGTGAAAATCCACCTTCACAGCGCCTTTTCGATGATGGTTGAAGAGATGCAGTTTCAGAGTTTTGCTGACATTTGCCTTGTCTCACTGTGAGCAGATTATCTGGTATCTGTAAGGTTTACTATCATCTACCCTCTCCTTGCTGTACTACAGCGATACGTCTCAGGTTACTCGCCATGTACCTGTGACTGCTGCGATATGCCCCCCCTTGCATCCTGCTGCACGCAGGACCAGTTGAAGCAATTGGGCAGGTCTTTGGCACGAATGTATCACAGCTCTGCTCATTATTTGGCTGAGAAATTTACCCTGGCTCGAGCCTTTCTTCTGGGCTTTCTTTTCATAGCTCAGTGAAGCAAAATTCATTTGTTTCGTTGATGCTTCAGTTGGACCGTGGTGATTTTCCAAACATCCATTAAAATATAGCCAATGCCTTTCTTTTCCAGAAAACTTCCATTTGGCTCTGTGATTGAAACAATGATGTCAGACTGGGGTATTTAGAATTTCCAAATTCCCTGCCACAAAACAGGAGCAAGCTAATCAGAGGGACAGACAGGCTAATTATAGTAGAGAGAGCACTTCTATTTATTCCCAAGTATCTTGTTAATCAGCAATAATTGAAAAGGAAATAGCAAAAAATTACATGGCAGTTAAGTGAGTTTTTGGTAAAATATATATTCTTAAATTAACCTAAGCGTCTCTGAATCAGGAAAATGTAATTTAATTTAATTCATTAATATTATATGCAACTTGGATCCTACTTCCCATCATATTTTCAAGAGTGGAAGTAATGAAATATTTAGTGGAGAGTAGGTAGTGGTATTATTAGAGACCTAATTGCTCGAAGGTGGCATAATATCCACCCAAATATTTCATTTTGAGAGGTTAGATTTACTTTTAATGTCACCGTTGGGGAAGGATGTGGGAGGAAGTGCTGGGCAGTTGCTAGTGAAGCCTAATGAAACAGCTCACTGTCTGATGCGTGAGTTGCAGTGAGGTGTGGTGGGGTCGGAGCAGGACCAGAACCTGTCCAGCAAAAATGCACGTGCAGAGCTGCTTGTTCCTGGTCTGTATGGCTGTACCACAACAACATTTATACAGAGGTCAACATTAAAGAAAGCAATTACATCTTAGCCAGTATCTGAGCCTTTTAAGAAAGGGATCTAAGGGCAGTAAGAACATTCCTATCCAGGATGGGTGGCCCCTTGCTGCTGGAGTGCCTTTAGCAGGAGTGATGCTGGTCCAGGGATGTGTCTGCCCAGGGGATGCCCTGCAGACACCTGGGCTCTCCCCTGCATTGCTCCAGCAGCTCAGACCTCAGAACCGTGCTCTCTGAATCTTCTCCTGCACTGCAGTGTTTAAATCCAAGAAATGTTATCTACCCATCTCTGGGCAGGATTTAATAATCAAATACAAATACTCATTGCTGCCTTGCTGGTGCCTGTGGCATGTCTTACTGACAGCGTCCAGGAGCTGTTGGCGAGGACAGTGACAGCAGCTTTGTGGGGGCTTCCTTGGTATCGCACGCTTGGACACGAGGAGCTGCAGATACGGGTTGTTCTGGCCATGTTGTCACCAAGGAGTGACCTGACTCCCTGTGACAGTCCTGTTACTCTGCCCAGCTCTGTGTGTTGGCAGGAACAGCAGCTGCATTATTGCTGGTATTTTCTGGAGCAGCCAACGTTGCAATGCTCGGTCCTGTTCCTCCGAATCAGCCCCATCCCTTTGCCTTGCCCTGCTGCTCACGGGGGTCTTTCCTCCTCAGGGATCAGGAAGCAAACAGCACAGTTTATTAGCTGCAAACAGCACACATCTCATTTTCTTGGATGGGTTTTTTATACAGCCAGTTCTGTGATGATCTCCTTTTTGGGCAAACTCCCTTTTGGGATCAAGACATCAGTCTTCAGTACGGGGTGGAAAGCAATGGGATTTGATCCCCATTTTGAGTCTGTTCGAGGAGGTTTATGTTTATGAGCATATACAGTTCCCTGATTGGGGGTAGGGTGGGGTAAGCACTGTTAAAAATCAAACTTTGATCCCCTGGAGTCACATAGGGACAGGCAATAAAAGCATCTTATGAGCTGAAAATTGAATCTTCAAGCACTTCAATCAAGCAGTCCTAGAAAATTAAGATTAGACTGGAAATAGGAGAAATCAACATTAAAGCTTATGTATTAACAGATAATATATATGTTTTGTGTATTAGCCATGGTGACCACAACCCCCTGAATTCCCCCCCCGCAGATAAATGAACTTTGGTTGCAGCACAGATGTAGGAGGAGAGTGGAGGGGGGGTCGCGGCGTGGCCTCGCACAGGGGCTGACAGTGATGCCTCCTGGAGAGGGCAGGCACCGAGGCCGGGAACGCGGGGAGCCCTGGGCTTGGGGACAGCATTAGGGTGGCTGGGCTGGCACCTCCCGCTCTGGGATTCACCGACTCAGAGCCGAGAGGTCTGGTTCACATCACTCCTGTGCTTTCCTTGTTGGGGGGGAGTGGGCTGTCTGATAATGTTGTGGCAAATGGTTTTCTGCAGTTGTCTTGGATTTTTGCTGTCATCCCTCACTCCATTTGGTGAGTAAAATTTATTTTGTTCAGTTGCATTTTATTTTTTAAAATTCTGCAGTTTCCACTTGAGCTACTGTGATTTCAGAAGAGCAGTGCGGAAAGTTAATCATCTGGTTAATGATTGTCTAATATTTATGTGAAGCATCTTTCGCAGCCTGTGTATGACTTTACAAGGAGAAGGTCCTGTTGATTTTCCCGCTGCAGCCAGAGCCATGGTGTGCATTTGCCTTGATTCATCGATAGGATGGAAAAGAGTCCAGGTGGCTGTTGATTCCTTTTGCAGCCTCCTCTCCCCAGCCGCACAGTCATCTTCAGAAAGTAGTTCTTTAAATATTCATGATTTCATCTTTTCCTTGTCATTTCTGACGGTGCAATGCTATTTGGAATAACATCTTTTATGAAAATAACCTTTAAAATTCAGTAGAGAAAGAAGAAGTAAGAATGATGCTTACAGAGGTCCTGAAAGAAAAACTAGCACTGGCTCTTTTTCATTTGTATCAGGTTGGACTTTTAGTTAACCTGCACGTGTTCTCTAAATGTGCAAGCCTGAATGTCACGATGATGAAAAACCTGCTTGTTTACCCAGGACGCAGACTGACATGGAACTCTCCGGCATTGGAATCCTTGTATCTGCAGTCCTTTGTTTTGGAAAGGGCAGAAAAATTAAGCTCCCACCAACAGACATCCTAAGCAGGTCTCTTGGGGGTCGGTGGGGCCACGCCACTCAGTGTGCTCCAGAATGACTCACTGACCTGATGGGTTATTGTTAATTAATAAGACAAGCGTTCTGATGGCAGAAACTGGAATTGCTCATGCACAGAGGAGGAGATGGGGAATTGGCCGGGAACTGCAGGGCTGGTAGCGCTGGTGGGAGGAGAGGCCAGGTCTCTGCCTGGAAGAGGAACGGGCACGTGTTCTGCTGGCGGCAGATCACTACGAGGGGTGTCTCATGGAGAGGACGTGCCCCAGGGCATCAGTGCCATAGACCTCAGCACTGCGTGCTTCTCCCAGTTCGTGGTACAAAGTCAGGCTTCGCTTTTTGTTATCTGGACCCTACAGTTAATGAAGTTTGAGCAGCGTAAAACTCCTAGAGTTTCAACGGGTTTAGATAGCTGGTCTCATCCTCACTCCCTGCCCTCTTACGCATCTGCTTATTATTTAAGAAACTAGACAAACTGTGGTCCCCATGGGGCTCTCTCAACAACCTTCTCATTTTGGTTTTGTGTTTTTTTCAATTTCTGTTGTAAGGAAGCAATCCAAACCAGTCTCAACTTGATGATACAAAACCTGAGCTGTTACACTGAAGCTGTTACTCTTTAAAAAGGCTGACAACTTTTTAAGGGTTGTTGACATTTCCTGTGTCAAGAATAATAGAAAGCAACAACGTTCAGAGATCCCGCAAAGGTGATTCCTCTTATTTTCCTGATCGGCTTTGGTGTATTCATACATACTTACAAGAATAAGTATATTCTTCTATACTGGTCCCACCTGGGGACTGGGAAGAGGGCAGAGCTGGGTGAAAGAAACACTTGGTGTGTGCTGCAGGGACTGGGACGTTGCTGGTGATGCTCTGCTGTGCTGGGACACCAGTACCACTGTGGTGCTAAAAATAAAGCAATCAGACTTGCTTTGCAAGGGTACCGTTCTTATTAAGATAGACTCTGTAATCATTCTAGTAGATCTGGGTTGTAACATTTTATTTCAGTCAGAAGTGTTTTTTCATAAGATATAACGAAACTTACAAAGCTTAATGTCCATGTCAAATACAAAATTTTCTTTTTGACATATTTTATCTCAGTGTCACCATAGAAAGTATTGGATGATCCACTTCTAGCTGAATATTAATGAAGTAAATTATCTTAGAAAATTTCCTACTGTGTTCAGACTTCAGGAACTAACATGCCTCATTAGATGCCTGTTGATTAGAAATGTTAAAGTGGCTTTTCTTTCTTTGAATTGTAATTAAAATTAATTTGATAGACTTAACCCTTGCCCTTGTAACTGGCTGTCCACTGAATCTTTTAAGCTGGAAGAAACGTGTAGCTCTGCTGTCTGTAGTTTGCTGGGGGCTCAGCTCTGCCCCTGTGCTGAGGCCAGCACCCACCCGAGTGCTGGAGAACGGTGGGATGGGTGTCCTGGTGTGGCACAGCGGTGGGAGCTCCACTGGGGTGGGTGCAGGCTGGCCATAGGTGGTTGGTGGGCTCAGTGCCCCCGGGCAGGCATGCCTGCAGGGAGCAGAGTTCCCACCATGAATCCAGGCCAAACACGGGCAGAGAACTTAGAAATGCGCTCATTTTATTCCTGTCTCAATTAGGGCAGTTTTCTCATGCCAGAGCTGCATCTCGAAATACTTGTGTCTCCATGTGCTCATTCGGTCCTGCAACTCATATCCTTATTTTGCCTTTGCAAGTTATGTCTTAGATTGTGCTTTCCTTGTAACCCTTCTCCAAGTGGTGAAATATTGTTTATATCGTTACTTGAGGTAGAGAGCCAAGAACTGTGCTGAATGCTGTTGGCTTTGCAGCCCAGCAAGCAGCAGTGAAAGGTCGTTGTAGTAACGGAGCATTGCCCGTTATCATCACCAGATGTACAACACAGAGTGATTGTAACTCTCTGAATCACAGGCACAGCGGGGACTGGAGGGTTAGAAAAAGTATTTAATCACTAGTCCCTTCAGGATTAATGGGCAAGGCAAGGGATAACATTTGTAATAGATTATATCTTTCTGAGAGCAGAATCAAGGCAGATTAAATACTGTATTCTTTACAGTTATTTTTGTTCTCAGGATGTATATTTGGGTCAGAAAGGTCCTTAATGCTGTAATGGAAGTGCGTTATGTGGTAGAGAAGGCTTTAGTCGTCACTGCTAAAGTGAGAAAGCAAGTCACCTCACTCTGCTCCCTGCTAAGTACATGAAGTTTGATTCCATCACTGCTCAAGACAAGTCAGAGCAGGCAGGTAATTGCACTGGAGGAGCACAGGTCAGGAATTCCATGCTTTCTAGGCATTCAGACCTGTCTAGCTCTGTCTGCGTCTGAAGAGCCTTTCCCCATCGCTGGGACCCCCACCCCAGGAGCCAGCCCCCACTGTGGGCCGGGGTGCTGCGTGGGTGCCTGGGCACAGACACAGCTCCGGGCACTCGCTTTGCACGTGGAAGGGACAATCTGAAGTGCTTCCCCTTCTGCGCCTGCTGAAAGCGTCTCGGACCTTTTTTTAGTATAAGACTTCAGCTGTACCATGTTTGATGGATAATTCACTGTGTCAGGGGGGACGAAGCACACACACACACCCTCCCCCAGCAGAAGTGCGCAGCACCAGTCTTGAAAACGCTGTCTTAAGTAAGGTCGCAGAGAGGAGCTGCATGGCTTGAGGCCGTGTCGCAATTACCGAGTTCTGATTTCTTTCCTACCACATGTATTTCTTTCACGTTATGTCTAACGTAGCACAATTCTGGCACTGGAGGTCCCCGGGAGAATCCCCGGAGGCGCGGGCAGGCTGGCCGTGCCGGGGCAGCAGAGCGGTGCTCGAGGCCTGGCCGCCGCACTGCCCTGCCCCTGGCAGCGCCCCGGCTCGGGGCTCGGCTGGGCACGGCCCCGCTCCTGGCAAGGGCTCGAGGCCTGGCCGGGGCGGAGGGCCTGGAGACGCCAGCCTGCCCCACGCTCGGGGATGCTCTAATGCAAAGCAGCCGTTATAGTAAGGAGAAAGGCTGAACCATGGAACTCCAGGATACACTGGGGATAACCCATGGCCAGCTGCAGTGGAGCTGGAGATCCCCGTTTGTCTGTTCCCTGGGTGCTGGTGACCTTGAGAAACCCTGCAGGCTCTGCGCTACAGAAACTTCCACTTCCCACAGGAGCAGTTGTTCGCACAGCCCTGATTCTGTTCCCTCTGTGGATGGAGCCAGGCAGATGTTTCTGCTCCAGGCTCAGTCCTCCAGTTGAGGACTCTGAAACAGAAGCCTTGTCTTAGCACACACACCCCCACACCCCGGTTGTCACTTACCTTAAGGTACGGTGCTGTTTTCCCTGCACCTCTCCAGCATGCCCCAGCTCTGGAGGGGACTCCTCGGCAGGCAGGCAGAGAAAGCAGGCAGCTGGATCTTAAGGGTGCTTGAAGCAGCAAAACAAACTGATCCAGGTGTGAGCCTGAGGGCCAAATCCAGTTTTCCCTCCAGGTCTCCTGCAGGGATGGGCTTGCAGGGGTTGGAAACTTTGCAGATGGCTTGTTACAGCCTTAGGAGACATCCTACCATAACGCAGTTGTCAGTGTTTGCCCGCCACCTTGCCTTCCTTCCCGTGCCTGCTGCTCCTTCTGTTTTGGTGCTGCAGGACGGAGCTGCCAGGGCTTGAGCGGTGCTGGGGAGCCATTCCCGGGAGCAGGGTCAGCCTTGGGGTACACCTGGGGCTGGTTTCTCCAGCCTGTGTAAACAAAGCAGCATTTCTTACCCCGTAAGTAACTACACACATGCACCTGGCTGGGACTCAAATGCTTAGCAGCGATGCCTTAAAGGAATGCCTTGTGGCACGTGGAGCGGGAATGCCAGACTGGCTGTATTTGCAAGCCAAAATGCTTACGCAGTCAGCGCAGCCTTGGCCAGTGGCCACAGGCAGCAGATGTCTAGCTGGGTCCTGTGCGCTCCTGGAGGAACAGTGCACGGAGGAAAAAGAACAGATTTTCTTTAAGTAAAATGAAACAGTAGGATTTGTCTCTCCTAAATGAGCTGTTTATAAAGGGCTTATATGGTTAACTCGCGTAAGTGATTTATTCCTCTTTCTCCTCCCTCACATCTCTTCCCTGTACTCCCAGCATCTACTGAATGTCTAAATTAATAATTGTCCTGATTTAGACATAAAGAAGTTCTCAGCTGTCTGACGCCCCAGTTGGGCATCAGGGTTCCTGTGAAGGGATGAAAACTCCTGCAGCCACAGCATACAAAGCACTGTTTTGGGAATAAGCTCTCCCTGAGAGTTTCAGTACGCTGATTAACTTTGTGCCAGCCATCTCTGTTCCAGATCAAGCCTGTCTGCCCCGCTCTCATTTGGTGCTGTGATTCTGTGACCAAGTAAATTTCCTGGTTTGGCATTTAAATAGATCACTTGTGGCTCCAACAGCGGAGGTGCACGTGTGCAGGGCTCCGGCCCTTCCCGCAGGCACAGTCCCCACAGGGACACAGACCCCCACCCTTGTCTTGAGGTTTATCAGGACCCGTCTTCCTCAGTGCCGCCCATGGCGTGCTGTCAGTGTAGGTCAGGATTAGTCCCTCAGCCTTAAACTGGTGCTGGGAGAAAGCACTGTGGTTCTGTGTGCTGGCTCTGGGCTTTCACAGGGGAGAGGGATGGAGGGGAAGCAGGGGTGCTGCAGCTGGGAGCTGGGAGCGTGTCTGGGACCGTGGGCAGGGGGGCTGGGGGGTAAGGACAGAGCGCAATGGAGTCATTAGCAGGATTAAAAGGAGAGGGATCAGGCCCTGCTCAGAGCTGAGCTCTGCCCTAGGGAGCTGGGAAGGGCTGTGGGTGAGTGGTGCGGCAGCGGCCGGAGGGCACTGCTCACAGGCAGCCACCACACCGGCTCTGCGGTGTCCCGGCAAACTGGCCTCTGTCAGGAGCTGCAGGACTGACTATGAGAGGAGGCTGAAATGCCTGAGAGTTTGGAAATCTCCAACGGACGCTTCAGCTTTCTGTTACTCATGAATGAGGACCTGTGGCATAAAGTGCTGCTTCAGTCTGAAAACAGGTAGTTCCCATGAGACTCGATGTAGGGTAGGGTATACTCCTTCAGGTCCCCATGGAGAATGCCTGGGGTGACGGAGGCAAGAGAGGGCAATACCTGCTTTAATGTTTGCTGTCTCTACATGTGAAATCCTTAGAGGAGCATCAGGCGCTTCACACATCCCACAGCAGTGTGGGGAGTCCTGTGGCCAGGAGAAACTTCAAGGAGTTGGGCTGGAGCAAATACCCTGAGGAGGAGACGTTGATGTATTTCCCAGATCAGAGCTGACCCTATTTGTTATTACTGAAGCCAAAAAAGCTTTGTTTTGCAGTGGTTGCATTAGGAAGGGCTTGTTGGTGAGGGAACCTCACCATCATCCAGGTGCAAAATGTCATTACAACATCCGTTGATCCTTTTGCAGTCACAGCCGATGCATTACACACCCAGAGAGCATGTATGACTCTTCCATGGAAGAATGTTTGGCCAGTTCTCACCATTATCAACTTCATGCCATTAATAGTAATATTTGCTCTTAAAGTCAAGGGGTAGGAAGGTTCTACAGGGGTCCCTTGGGAACGTCTGCAGAGATACTTGTGCCCCTGCCGGGCTGGGCAGGGCTGCACCAGCTGGGGGGTGGTTTCGTGTTGCTGGAGGGAGAGCCCAGGCGGTGGTCAGTGCCCGGCTGCTCTCTGGACAGGTTCAAGTTGCTGGATGGTGCAGGGGCGGTGGGTGCTGAGCGAGCAGGTGTGACCTCCAGGGCTTCAGCCCTGCGGTGGCACCCCAGCTTTCAGCTTTCTCAGCTGCCCGTGTTAACTCTGGTTCTAACCCAGCCCGCACTGCAGAGGCTATCATTATGAAAAATAATTCCCAGAATAAAAACAAAAAGGAAATTTCTGTCTCTCCGTCACTGTAACTTACAGGCAAAAGCAAAAATAATGCAGGAATTGTGGATGGATGTTATTTAGGCCAAATTGATTCACCCAGCTTTCATACTCCTTTCCACACCATATTTGCAATCAAAAGTCCATACATAATTAATCAAACGCACATGAAAATCTGCAGGACAATGAAGACTTGTGCAAAATGCCTCCCCCGGTGCTGGCAGAGCGGTTACTCCAGCGCCAGATTTCTAAGCTGGCTCCAGCAAGGCATCGCCAGATGCCCGGGCTCCTCTGGCCGGCGGGAGCCATGCGGGCACAGCCGGGGCGATGCAGGACACGCGCTGCCCGCGCAGCCTGCTGCCAGCACCCTGCCCCTGCCCAGCTGCCAGCCCCCCCCAGCAGCCTCCGCGGGGCCGCTGAGGAACGGCCACGGGAAGGACCGGGAGAAACGTGTCTTTCCTGAAGCAATTCCAGCTAAGACAACCAAAGCGTGGTTTTAGAGCAACAAGTTATATGGGCTTAATAATGCGCTTTGGCTGAATGTGTGGTTCCCCTCGGGAAGGAGAAGAAGCCCACGCTCATCTTTCAGGTTTGTTCTTCTCATGTCCCCTGTGCACAAGGATTTCTTAAGTCTGGGTTTCAGGACAATATCCTGTCTCCCAAAAACACAAACAGTTGAGCACCACGGTGTAATGGAAACAACAAATTGTTTCTACAGCCTGTGCAGATGCAGTGACAATGGGTATTATTCACTATCAGCCGGGTCCCCAAGAGCACTTTATTAAATTGCCGCTAAGACTCAGGAGTGGGGTTAATTATTTAGGTACCTTAATTTTCAATACGTCTCTGTCTTTTGCCTGCAGTACCAGAAATCTAAAACTCTTGGTTCCAGAGACAGAAATACAAGAAACTGTGAGCAGTATTTATTTAAGTGCAATCACTGCTATGTGAAGGAGGTGTGATTTACAATGGGTTTTGATGCCTAGAATGCATAAATGAATATTTAAACAAGACCGATAATTTCTCCTGGATGTACAAGACCCCAGATTCTCACCAGCTGCTTTTGCCTCTGTTAGTTAAATGTTAATACATGTCCCAGTTGATGCAATTCATTCTGTTTCGTGCCATCACCACTGTGCAACCGTGGCACGTGCAGGGTGAAAGCCCACCCGCTCAGCCTGGCCCGTGCCAAGGCTAAATGTGGCTCTGGTGGTGGCCGGGGCAGAGGAGCTGAGGGGCTGTGTCGCGCCAGCAGCTGCGATGGGTGGGCAATAGCTGATAAATGGGGATCATTCTGATGAGCGCAGGTCGTGAATGTGGGCTGTGGAACGGATGGTGGGGGGTGCTGCTCGTTAATCCAGCAGCAACTCCGTTAACGGGGAGCGATTGCCTTCTGTGTGTGGTCACCATGGGCAGAGGTGCTGTGCTACACGTTAAGAAGTTCTCCGGGGAGGCTGGGGTTGCCCGGGGAAAGGCCAGGGCTGTGCTGCCGGTAGGTGCCGGCGGGAGGGATGTGACAGCAGGCAGACACGGGAGGCACGGTGGGTCTGACCCATGGCACCCAGCCTGCCCAGGGCAGCACCCAGGGGCTCAGCCTCCTGCCTGCCTCCGAGCATCGTCAGCCACTGGGACCTGCGCCCCTCCTTGGGGGTTCTGCTTCTGCCTCCCGCCTCCCTGTGCATCCCCCCCATCAGACTGCGCTTGGCCGCGAAGCAAAGCAGCCGTTACTGGGATGGCTGCTGTTTTCCCAAGGACCTTCAAGCACTTGACAGGTGTCACGGTGCACGTGGCAGGAGGTGGGTGGCCCCACTGAGCACCCGGCGCGGCGCAGCATCCCTCCCATCTGCCGCCCGCCCAGCCGGGGCTCTCAGGCAGTCCCTGGGCAGCCCCTTCGCTGCCTCTGCGGCGTCGCCTGGGTGTCCAGCTAAAAACCCAATAAACCAGTCTGACTCTCACCGGGTCCTTTGCTAAGCAGTTGGAATCTGGGGTTCATGAATTTAAGGAGCAGCATTTTAGTATAAACATACACTCAGGCGAAGTGACAAGAATGATTTTCTGTTCTCATTTATTTAATAAATAATCACAGAAATGGAAGAATTTGCCTGACTCGGTCTACCAGCATGAATTAAACCATTCAATTACACCGCTGGGGGGGAGTTTAAATATTTACTTATTCTTTAGGGGATTATAAATTAACCCTAAGGACCTCCATAAACCTTAGTCAAGACATTGACAAAAAAACTTGAATTCAGACCTTAATTAATCTTGGGGAAACAACGTGCAAGTCCCAAGAGATGTTGGATAGGGGAGAGCCCCAAGGGCCGTGCTTGCCTGTCAGCCGTGTAGAAGCAGGCACACCCAGCTGTAAATAATTCAGATTTAGTGAAACACTGTTGTGGCGATAATTAAAACCCACTGTACCTGACACATTTCATAATGGTCCCTGAAGTGGGAGCCTTGGCTGTTGCTGTATAAATCAGGTGCTTTGTGGGCTCATTAACATTTCACGAGTCAGATATAAAGTCCTTCCCATTGGTGGGACGTGTGCTGTGAACACGTTCACACTGCTGCCGCGGGCAGGGGGATGCTCGAACACCAACCGTTCCTTCATTAACTTTCAGCCGGGGAAGTGCTTGCTTGTAAACAGATTCGTGATCTCCATGAGGTTGCCTTTTCTCTTCCCAAAGGAAAAATAGGAATTGAAACTTGCTTACCCAATATATTCACTGCCATTCTCTAAGGAATTAAATTAGTGCTGTCAGAGTGTAATAAATTAGCCAGAAAGAGTTTTGATAAGGAAACAGCAGTATGGGGGGGTGCAGTTCCCAGCGAGAAGAAGGTGGAGGGGTGGTCTGCATTTTGGCCAGACCTCTGAAAGGGCTCATTTTTCATGGTCTGGAAGAGTGTTATTACCAAAATGTTCTGCTTGCTATGATTTCCCTTTGCGGTAATTCCTTCCAAGCAGGTGCATTTCTCCAAGGCAGAAAATTGGGCCATTTGCTGAGACCCCGCCAGAGCACCTCAGGCAGCACATGGCACCCTCCTGCCCCAAGTGTGCTCTGCGTCACAGGTGGCAGCTGATGGGTTATTCCGGGAGAAAAGCAAAATTCTGTGTAAGAAAAGGTTGGCCCCGCTTGGCTCTCATTTTGCTTTGGACTGGTGCAGAAGTCCCTCTTTGATTTGGATTTATTTTCTTGGATTATATTAATATATAGGAAGACTGTTTTGAAAATCACCTGCCCTCCAAAGATTATCTTGTGCTCCAGACACCACTGAGCTCCTGAAATGAAGGCACCACATCTCCGCAGGGCAGGTGAACCTCTCAATAGAAAGGACTGTAAATTGGGCCAGTCCTGGAGGGAAAGCAATTCTAGGGATAAAAGCAGATATAGTAACTATACTTCAATGACCTACTTTTCCCCAGCCTTTACTCGCTGTGCAACAGCTTGCGTGTGCAAGAAAACCCATCCGTGTGTCACGTACACATGAAAGCGCTATTTAGCCTGAGCCAAAACTGCAAGCGGAACAAAATAAGTGGCAAAATTAGTGGAGTTGTGGCTGAGGAGGAAGGATATAAGTCATTCCATGGATTTCTGTAGGCTTTGTAGAGAACCTGCTCAAAACGCCTGAGCTGAGCTGCACCTTCTCCTGGCACCCTGCTGCCACTGGGTCGAGGCACGGCTGCAGAAGCAATTTGAGGGGAAATCTATATTTTGCAAGCTGTTTTTGTCTTTTTCATTTGTTTGCTACAGGTTTAGGCACCGACAGGCAGAGCCCTTTCATTTTCCCCATGGGCCACCCTAGCAGAAAAGCCTCTCCCAGCTCTGCCAGATTCATAGTGTGAAGCCCAAGTGAACACAGTTAATTTTATTTGGGATATGTTATTTCAGTGGTGACAAAATCTCAATTAAAGTGAGTGTTTGCCTGGCACAGGGCAATGGCAGTCTTGGCAGGTAAACAGCAGCTTAAGTGGCCTGAGCTTTAGAAGGGCTTCTTGTCCCTTATGGGTGGGGGGAAATTGTGGTTCTTTCCCGGCTGAGTACCCAAAAGGGTTTATTTCCACACGGGACACATCTCGACCAATGTCCCACCTCCCAGGCCAGCTGTCCCTGCCGGGAGCCCTGGGGCAGCAGCTCTGCACCCAGGAGCATCCCTGCTGCACGGCCACCCCCTGCCAAGGGCTGAGCTGCCACAGGGCAAGGGGGCAGCAGGCAGGGGCAGCGAGCAGGGCGCAGAGGTTTGCTTTTCCCTTACTGCATGGACCAGGCTTCAGCTGAAAAGAGTGTCTGTTCTGTGCGATCTGAGCATAGCCAGCCTTCAGACTGAATAAAAATGGTGCCAAATATTTTCCTTTGAACTTGCACCCATTCCTCCTGCTCAGTGTAGTTCAAGCCAAGACCTTCGCAATGTGGGGTGACAGCTGCAGCTTCACCCAGGTTCACACCTTGTCTTCAGAAGGTGCCGGATACTCAGCAGTCATGGCATCTGGCTCAGCAGTGTGTTTGCTTTGCTTCCAGCTCCCGTGAATCAAATATTTGCAGGGTTTGCACAGCTCTTCTCTGTTTAAAGTCAAAGGAAATAATTTTCCTTTTCCTCTACTCTTTAACAACCTCCATAAATTGAGCTAAAACGAGCTAATTACATATGACTTTAGCAAGTGAAGTGTGGTCATGTGTGGTCAGAGTCTTTGCTGTGCTGCTGTCTTGGCTTTTCTGAACTCAGTTAATGACTTGGCCGGCTGGTTCACTCATCCGCCCTGTGTTTGATAAGAGGCAGTGGAAATGGGTAGCATGGATACCTTCGCTCCAGGTACCGCTCACCGATACTCCACACTTCGAAGTAGCACTGAAGAGTCATCCAGCAGGAAACCCAGAAACAACTGAATATTGGAAGAGGAAAGAAAGCAACAGCTGGAGGCAAGAAAACAAAGAGCTTTCCAACTCTCTTTTAAAAGATGGAACAAATATTTATTTGCGCTGTGACTGCTCTGCTTTCCTTTAGACTGGCTGTTCCAGGCCATTGCTCTGCTTTCAGTTATCAAGGGGGTATCACTTACTGACAATCAGCTTGTGCTAGATTTGGTTTATGCCTCATCTCACTGCAGAGCAAGTTACATGGCACATTGCCACGGCTTGTGTGTCATCGGTTGTTTCCAGCCTGCAAAGCCCGACTGGCGCCAGAGCCGCGCTGCCCGGAGCAGCCAGGGTGCTGGTGCGGGGCTCAGGCACCACATCACCCGGCTGCCAACGCGGTGCTGATGGCCTCTCCCAGCAAGCACCTGCGCTGGGTGAGCTGTCGCCTGGGACAGTGACAAGGAGAAAGGAGTTGGTGCAGAAAATGACAGCGGACACAAATTACTGCATCAGTCTAGGCTAATATTCACCCTTCCATCTCTCCTCCTCCTTACTGACCCCTCTCCTGCCCAGGCCGCAGCAGGAGGAAGAGGCCAGCCCTAACTAACAGCTGAAGAGCATTTGCATACATGACACTGGGGTCCTGGTTTCCAAAAAGCAGCCCGCATCCACAGTCAGGGTCCCCAGGGCAGCTGGCAGCTTTCAAACTCTGTAAAATCTGGCCCTGCAAGTAATGTGCTTATTGTTCAATCTTGCAAAAAACAAACAAACAAACAAACAAAAAAAAACCCACCAAAAAACCAAAAACAAACCCACAAAAAACCCCACCCAAAACCCCACCCAACCC
>JAVJGJ010000047.1:23355959-23371426 GCA_035590215.1 Microhierax caerulescens | reverse complement strand
CTAGGGCACGCTGCTGACTCATACCCAACCTGCCACCAACCCAGACCCCAGATCTCCTTCCACTGGGCTGCTCTCCCACCTCTCGTCCCCCAGTTTGTTCCTACAACCAGGATTACCCTGTCCCAGGTGCAGGATCCAGCACTTGTTCTTGTTAAATTTCATACAGCTGGTGACTGCCCAGCTCTCTAGTCTAACCAGATCTCTCTGTAAGGTGCCTCTGCCCTCGAGGGAATCCACAGCTCCTCCTAGTTTAGTATCATCAGCAAACTTAGTTAACGTACACTTGATTCCTGTGCCCAGATCACTTATAAAAAAACATTAAAAAGCATTGGCCCTAAAATTGAGCCCTGGGGAATCCCACTGGTGACTGGCCACCAGCCTGATGCAACACCATGTGCTGTAACTGAGCCCAGCCCGCCAGCCCCGTGTTCGCCCATCGGATCGTGGACTTGGCTAGCTGTCAGCTGGGCATTCTGTTCAGAAGGATACTGTGATTTCTTGGTTTGGATACCATAAATACCAAATCAGATAGAAATAGGGAAGGGGTGAGTGCTAGCATTTATAGCATTGCATGATAACTTCTGTCTTGTATGAAAAATGCATTTCCATTTCCACTAATGCTGAAGGAATATTCTGGGTTTTGTTTTAACCGCTCACTACCAAAGACTTGTGCATCAAGCAGGTGGAGCTATACTGCCTGGAGCTGTAACCCGCCTATTCTGGGGGTGCAGTGCCCTACCAATGCTGCTTCATCACAGCAATGTTTGACACTTGTTGGGCTGCAGTTGTTTAGCACATGAACATTCTCACTGTGGTACCGCCTGTATAGCATACAGTGAGATTTAAATGTGCATGTAAAATCTGTTGCTGAGCAGTGCTGCTGATTTAACTGCAGTGTTTCTGTGTAACCACCTAGCACCCCTTAAAATGGAGGGTTTTTTTTTTTGGAACTTCTTACTTCTTTACTTTCTAGTAAAGAAATATGACTGGTGGCCGTCTTTCACCCAGCCTTTGTTTTGCTGGGCAGGAACATGGCAGGAACATGACAGAAAGACCTCTTACCCGTAGACTTTACACCGGTGTTCGCTTCAGGGGTCACTCTGCTTTCACTGTGCTGCATTACACCTAGATCTGCGGCTCGGCTGCCTCGCAGAGTCAGTGGGTTTTGTTAACGTTTGGATGTGGCTTCTACATCAGCCTGAAAAAGGAAAGCCCAAGCTGAAACATCAATACAATCTGAAGACTGTCGATACCTGTCGGGGTGGAGGGGTCCAAACACTCTGCAGCTGTCTTTGAGCATTACAGTTATCCATTGCTGAAGCTTTTGAGTGACCTTCATCGTTCCCAGCCTTCATTAAAGATTAAAAGGTTAGAAGAAAGCTAGTAGCCGGTTTGAAGTGGTGAATCTGTGCTTCCACTGAAATAAATAGGGGTCTCTGCTTGTGTAGCACATTTTGTGTTGCACAACAAACGACAAACGCATAGCTTGGGTGCACAATACCGGGGCACTATTACTTGTGTGAATGCAAGCTGCGTGATGCCCGTGATGGGTGTGCCTGTGCCCCCCTTTTCCATTCCTACGCCCCTGGTGTGTGAATAACTATTCCCCAGTGGGGAGAGGTGCTCTGTGCTGTGCATGTCCCACCCCACTCCTGTGGGGTTGCATTGCTTCAGGCTGCCACAGCAAGTGTGGGGACCCAGAGAGATGATGATCTGCCATAAACATCGGGGAGCGGCAATCAGCAGCCCTTCTCTCCGAAGTGCAGTGGAGAAACTAGACTGTTACTAAATAATGTTCTGTGGCTCATTATAATGACAGAAACTATACTTGCAATCTCTAGGTGGATCCGATCATCAGTCATCTCCAGTTATTAAGTTGCTAAGAGAGATGAGAGTAAGAGTGCATTTAGTTCTTTCCATTTATGAGCCCAATTACCAGACCCATTTCTGCCCAAGCATGATGCTTGTCAAGCTTCAGGGAGAAAAAATATTGCAGGAAGAAATAGGAGATGGCCGGTGACAAAAATATCAGCCCACCACCAAGGCTGAGTTAAAGCCCTGGTGTGTGGAAATCCTGCATGTGTGTTGTTCATGGCAGGGGAGGTTTTACCGGGCCAGCTGATGATCGCTACCGGACAGCATCCTCCTGGTTAATGGTCCGTGGTGCTCCCCCGGCAGCATGAGGGCATGGGTCTCTCCCCCGTTCTGTGTGCTCGCCCTACCTTGGGTGTTCGGTGGGTTAAGTTCAAAGCTTATCACCAGAGGTGTGGAGGTTTTTAGGTGTCTCTTTGTCCCCCTTCAAGAGGTAAAATAGTCTAGGTCCAAGACATTGTCTGTGTCCAGAGGAACATGTCAGTTGTCAGTCCTCTCCCTTTTTCTTTTTTCTCCCAAGGTTTGCAATTTATTTAAATTTTGATAAAGTATGTTGTGTTTTGACAGTAATGCTTTGAGGTTGGTTGGGTAATGCAGACAATAAAAGAAAGGAAGGAGAGAATGCAACAGGTAATGCTTTAGTTCATCTTGATTTCTGATTGTGATCAAGTCTGTTGGATGGCAGATGGGTAGTACAGACCTGGTCTGTGCGGGAAGGCGGGATGCAGCAGCCCCAGAAGCGATGTAGGTTTATACACAACTCTAGCTGCGGTGCTAGTGAGGGGTGTGCGCTTCCAGGTCCCCTGGTACGTCCGTGCTTAGCACAGCAGAGCGCTTTTGGGAGCGGCAGTTTTTCATCATTCCAGCTCTGCTGTGCTCATCTGGAGGACAATATAAATCGGCTGAAATGCAGGTGTATGACTGCAGAACAGGACCCAGGACCTGGCATGAGTGGCCATGGTGTTCCTGCTCGGCATTTTGGTGTGGAACCGCAGAGGGGTGGGCAGCAGCTCTCACCTGTTCCTCGGCTGCGGCACGCTGCCGGGCTCTTCCCCACGTTTGCTGGGGGTGGGAGACCAGTAAGTGCAGAGGCATGGTTACTTTTGACACTTGCTAAAGGCAAACATTGAGCTGCTTGAATGCATTAGGAAAATCAGCCATTGAAAGTAGGACTAATTATTCAGGAAAATATGCTGCGTAATTAGACACGGATTGTTCCACTCTCCTTTTCAAAGCAGGGCTTGGGAAGAGGTGAGGTCATTGTAAGTACAGCTATTTATGTCCCCTCTTATTTATCTCTAGAGGTAAGACCATGACCAGATGGACTAGAAAATAATTCCCAGTATTCTTCCTTCTTCTTCCAAAAAAAAATCCTGTGGAAAAATATTCCGTGTTTAAGGTAATTTGTACTTCTCAGCTGTACCCTTTAAAATCAGAATGTTGATGATTAAAATCTTTTTAAACAGGTTTTATCTTTACATATACCTTTTTCCTGGTGATGGTTCAGAATTTGAAAGAGCTTTAGGTCACAGGACACTGACTGATGCATGGGAAGCGTCGCTGTCACCGGCGCTGCCGCTGCCCTGGCCCCGGGGAAGCCGCGGTGGCTCGCGCCCGCCTGGGGCTCTGCCCTGGCCTTCCTCTTCATCAGTTGCGTTTCACGTCGGTAGTGTCAGCGTATTTTTCACATTCACTCTCTCTGGTGGCTCTGTGTAGGCAAGTAACTAATTTCCAGTTAAAGTTTTTAGTTTTGTTTCCTGTTGGACAAGGAGCTGGGATGATTTAAAACTTTAATTAAATTTCCCAATTCTATATATAGTTAACGGCACCTTTCCCTTGCTCTTTACTCATGTCTAAAGCAACAAATGAGCTCCTTACGGAGCCTGTAACTGAGAGATTTCCATGGTGTATTTCTCACTGTACACATGGAGGAAGATACTGGATTTTTTCTTGAGGATCGTCTTTTGACCTTTTCCTGTGTGTCACAGAGCTGCCATCGGCACTGCAGGAGCAACATGAAGAACCAGTGCTGGGCACAGCTTCATGGACCGCAGGGGGCAGAGAGGGGGGCCGCACCTGGAAGGGAGAGTGAATATTTCCACAAAACTGGCTGCAGAGCTGTGCCCCCTCCCCCCAGACCCGGGCCCGTCTGGGGGGCCGTCCCCTGCTGTCCCCTGCTGTCCCCTGCCATTCCCTGCCTTGCTGTGCCGCCTGCAGCAGCTGATGGTGTGAGCAGCATTCGCTGAGCCAGACCCACGTTAGGTCCTTCTGTCCTCAGCTGACATGTTCAGGCACAGGCTTAATTACCGGTGTTACTTTTAGTAGATTAATTGCGTCTGTGGTGGGAAATGCTGCCTTCATTGTGAGATGAATCTGAATGCTGCACATACCCGTGTGGGAAGGCAAGGTAATTCTCGGGCACAAGACCTGAAACAGTTAATGTAGACGGTGTTTGGGTTTAAGCTCCTTCCGTGTACTGTCTTACACAACTAAATGTAACTACAGCCATCCTGTGCCTCATTTACCCTGGGTAAGTTCTACCTAGAACCAAGATCAGCCTCTGTTTGTGCAACACCCCAGTCAGTGCAGTGACTCAGTGGAGCCAAGATTAACGGGATGGCAGCAGAGTTTACTGGGAAAGAAGCGTTAGTTCGTGCTCGGAGGGGTGCTGGGCTCGTGCTCCCACGGCGCTGTCCCCATGCCATGGGTTTTCCTCTGTGGCGCTGTCGGGAGAAGCCCGTCCTTGGCCTGGCTGGGGGGGCTGGGGAAGCTCGTGGCTCCTCTCGAGTGCCAGTGCTGCAGGGCTGCTGGGGGGTCTCTGCGGGGTGTCAGGCTGCGTTGTAGTTAGGGGCTGAGAACCCAGCAAGCAGGGATTCAGCACGAGTGTGGGATTTTACCCCAGGTATTCGATTTTACAGGTTTTGGTAAACTTTTAAACCATGGTGAGGTTTACATAAGTGGGCTAGGGCAGTGGTGGGGGTTCGAGGGAAGAGTGGTGGGAGACTGGCCGCTGCAGGGCTGGTGGGAACAGGGGAGGCTGGCTGAGCCCCTTCCCACCCTCCTCCGTGTGCTGGGAGCCGTGCCGTGCCCCAGCTCCTGCAGCTCTGCCTGGGCATGGATGGGCTCAGCGCTAACAGAAGCGCTGCAGCTGGTACCTGGAGGATGCGGCTCGACCGTGCTTTCCCGTATCGCTGCTGGGAGGAAGGTTCTCAGCAGCTGCAGCCCCGCACGACCAAGTGGGTGAAGCTCTGCTTTTAGATTCTGATTGTCAGGGTTTCACTCGCGTCCTCTGACAGGCCCGTGTCCTGAGATGTGTTATAGGAGAGGTGACTTTCTCCCTCATTCAGCTTGGCTTGTAAGCATCAAAAGTATTCTATTACCTTTATTTCTTTTAAAACATGTTTAATTCATCATTCAAATAGTGCTCTGACTTCAATATCTTAAAAAAATTGAGTCTTCATCTCACTTTCAACATAAGTTTTAAATATTCATGCTCATATCAAATATCAAAACCTGCTGTTTGAGTAAAGAAATAAACTAAAATGATTAAAACAATTATCAAGTTAGAATTTAAAGCCACTTCTTAATTTTTTGTCATGATATGTTGACGCATTCAGATGCAGACTTATTTACCGTGTTACTTTTAGTAGATTAATTGTTTCTGCAGCAGGGAACGCTGCCTGTTCACGTATTTGCTTAGATTGAATATGGATAAAGCTATCTGTAGATGGTGGTGTTGGTGCTGTCTTGGACAAAACACATGCTTGGTCTTTGCTGGCTGGGTTATGGTTGGGGATGGGACGTTGGCCATGGTCTGCTGAGCCCGTGGTGAGGGACAGCAGTGCCGGCCATGGGAGGCAGCGGTGGAACTGCAGCGGCTGGTGTGTAGGGGCAGGAGGGGCTACTTACTGGGTAAATATAAATGAAGACAAGTTTGTGGAAATAGCTCTGAGTCAGGAGTCACAGATGGAGGAAGATAATTACCTGCTTTCTGTGTACCACAGATTTCTTACTTCCCCTTCTTCTTCAAAGTTGGTAGAAAGTAAACTTTTTGTTTTCCCATATTTATACAAGAAATACAGTAAAAATAGTAAATGGGGTAGAATAGAAAAAAGCAACAAGATTATTTGTGTCCTTATAAGAAGCCTAGCAAAGCAAAGTAATAGGCAGGAAAACATCATGAGTGGGAGAGATGGAGGCACAGTAAATATCCAGAACTTCTCTGTGGTTCAGCAGCTGTTCCAGTGTTATTAGTCCCAGCCCATCTGTATTTTCCTCTCTTTCTTTCTCCCTCTCTCCCCCTGGTGCAGTATGAACAAAAGCAACTGTTATTACCTTTTTATGAGGGAGTCGAAGTCTCTGCAAAGAGTAAACAATTTTTCCATCAGTGGTGCTCATGGTTTATGACACACAATGTCAGTAAATAGTTGTTTTGGCAATCTGACAGGCTGTTTCCTGGGGTTAGTGCTTTCCTGCACCGTTGTTCTCCCTTGCTCTGTTGGGGAGCAGTGCCGTGTCCTGCAGCACTGCCTGCTGCTGCCGGTGCTGTGCTTCCGTGATGCTTGATGGATGCTTGATTCCGTGATGCAGCGGGAGTGTGGGTGGATCTCACTCTGCTTGGTGGCAGTAGCTCTGATAACTCTGATCACCATCTCCTGTGGAAGTGACGGGCCTGAAGTGATGGGCAGCTGTCAACAGCGATTGTATTGCTGCTTGCCGGGCAGCGGGCGCTGCGCAGACTGGTCACTCAGCGAGGCTGTTGTGTTGTAGGAGCTGGCAATCAAAATCTAATGCTTTTCTAGCATTTCATGACTGTAAATATTGATGATTATAAAAAATACATGCAGGAAGGGAAGCAGGAGGGGAAGCCACCATTGTATTGCGGTAGTGACAACAGGGAAACATCAGCGCCTTTGCAGGCTCGTTCCTGGAGGTGCTTGCCTTCTGCTCCCTTGCCAGCATTGTAAGGGGATGACCCTCGAGTCTCAGGGATGTGAACAGGCACGTGGTGCTGGGTGGGTCAAGATGAAAGCATTTCCTTTGTGCCATGAATTATAAAATGTCCTTCTCTATTCACTTTAATTAGCGTGTGTCAGACTGACTGCCACATTGCTTGGTATCGGAGAAAGAGCCACATTCAGGCTACTAGAGAGAGCTTTGGGTAAGTCATGGGTAACGCTGTAACTGAGCGACATTCATTGTGTTCCCTTTTACCTAACACTAAGCAGGACTCTCCACCGCTGCTGGAGGTGGCCTCCTTTGGAGGGACAGTGCGAAAACAAGGTCTCATCTGCATTTTCTAATTAAAAACCACCCAGCACTTTTCACACCATGTTACAGATGTTAATTGGGGTGTCCTGGCCAAAGTCTAGCTGACCGGTGGAAGCCCTGTCTGTTTCACCATTCCCTGGGAAGGGCTGCTCTGCCTCCTTTTTTTTTTATTTCCCTGAAAAGCACCATGGAGTTTTGAGAGTGGCTTTGTCATGTTGAGAGTGGCTCCTGTCCCCTCTGCATGGCAGAGCTCTGGTGTGTGGTAAGCAAACACCACGTCCTACGCTACTGCTTTTGATGGGAAAGTATAGTTAACTCTTCCTCTCAGTATGGCATTACAAAGCTGTTAATGTTAGTTAATATTATTATAGTTAATATTAATTGCACAAGATCCTCAGGCAGAAAGAATGGGTGATACTGCAAAGCATCTCTTGCAGGGCTTGGTCTAAGGAGGCAGCACTTGAATGCAGGGTCACAGATCAGGTACCTCCATGGATCCACATCTTAAAATCAGTGGATGACATGGTTCTTTCCCTTGCTGCACTGAGAACATTTAGGGGGACTTCTTAATCACCACCTTTGCTGTCTGAACCGTTAGAGTGCACCCCAGTGAGCTTCCTCAGCTTTTCTCTAAACTGTGGAGGAATAAAAACACTCATTTCCATCAGCAATATTGATGTTCCTAAATATACCCCACACCTCTGCAAGGTGGAGATTAATGAGAACACCAGGTAGCGCTGCGTTTGCCATCCATCTGCTCTCCTTTCCATGGAGAGTCTCCTGCACTACAGCTCGTCTCTCAGTGAGTGACTTGGGTAGCCGCTTGCTCCGAGACCAACCTGAGATGTGTACCAAACGTGGTCAGGCTCCTCAGGATCCAGTGGGCAAGCCTGCTTGCATTTAGCAGAGCTAGAACTAAGTGTATTGTGCCTCATTGAGGCAGCTGTAATTAATTTACAATGCAATGAAATTAAATTGATGGACATAAACCGGCAGAAAATGTAAGTAATGTAACAATGACTCAAATTCAATAAAAGTAAATATTTAGATAGGCTTCCTCTTATGAGTTACAAACAAAACTGATGTGGTGCCCTCCACTGAAATCTGTAATTGGTTTTGATAGTAATATATTCAGCTCGTAATTGCTTTATCTTTCTTACTGACGTGTTTGTCTTTGCTGCATCTTTGTCTTTATGTAAATCCGTCCCTTTTCGATGGCATTACTCCTGCACGGTAGCACCAAGGCACCCTGTGTGGCATTGCCATCACATTTGCACACGCCCAAAACCAGCTACAAATTCAGTAACTCTTTTTTTTTTTTTTTTTTTTTCTTTGTACAACTGGTTATCCAGTAGGTGCACGTGGGCATCTCTCTGCTCCCATTTCGGAGACGGTGACAAAGGTTGCGAGCCCCTAACGAGCAGCAGAGCCCACCGGGCGCTCCCTCCCACCCCAAACTTCCCTGATATTCTGCAGGGAAACAGTGAATCTCTGACAGAGAGCAAAGATTGCACCTCAGCAGGGGGCCTGTTCAGTGCTCTGTCACTCCACTGATTACAAATGCATACAAATTAGACAAAGAGGATAAATTATTTTCTTTTACGCTAATTTTGGCCTGGCCACCTGCACATATACTAGCGTTGCATTTAATTGCAGAGAGATGATTTGCGGCAGGTTAGGTGAAGTGGATTTGTTTTGCTTTTGCACTCTTCTCCTGTTTTAATGCCTTATTTCTGTTTTGCTGGTATGTGCTTCAAATGTTAATCAAGTATTTAACAAAAGGCCTAAATGAAAGTTAAATTAGATTTCATTCACTTCCTAATCTGGCTCTAAGGAAACCTGAAAGCCATTGGGTGGAAAGTGGAATATAATGGCAAGGTTGTGTCTCTTTTTTTTTTTTTTTTTTAGTTATTTTGCTTTACAACTCTCTTCTTCCTTGCTTTTGTTATGCTCAGTTGTAGGTTAATTATCCCTAACTTCTAGATACCAAAAATCTCTGAAACCAGTAGGACTTTGTTATTGGTATTGTAGTGTTTCCATCCATGTGAATAGCTCTTCCTCCTCCTCCTGCTCTTTGCACAGGCACTTTCCTGTACCCATCTGGCAGCCCAGTGCACAGGGAGCACGTGCATCCCTGCATGGCCCTGGCAACGGGGTGGCTGGGACCCCTCTGTGCAGACGTGTCCAGGGACGTCCCCTCCTCTCCAGTGGTCCTGGCATCAGCTCCTGTCTCAGGGCTCTGTGAGCAGGACCTGGTGCGTCCCCTTGCTCCTCTTAGCCTTAATGTTTGCAAATGTAGACAAAGGTAATATGTAATGTACAGCCTATACTTTACTTTTCATTTAGGTTTTATTCCCAAAGCAATTCCATTCTTCTGTGATTTCAAGTTACTGTGTTGCTTTGAAGATCTTTCAGCCAGTTTTGGTTTAATAAATTTTAATTAATTCTGCCTTCTCTTTTAGGTCTATCCTCAGGAGCTAATCTTTCCATGCTTAATGCATTCTAAAATGAGGTGTTTACAATAATATGCAGAGTGCGTAATAACCAAAGGTTGTGTCGTGCTTACTAAAAGATCTTGCTATGCTGAGAATGAAACAGCTGTTTTTTTCCGTGGATTTATACTGATAATTCTTCTGTATGGAAAAACAAACACGCAAGCAAACCAAACAGTTTTGCTGTTTTTTTGGGGGGTTGCACTGGCATGCAGTGTCTAGCTGGTGTGGAAAGCTCCCAGGAGGACCTGGAGTAGCAGCAGCGGGGTGGTCCATGGTGGTGTCCGCAGCACCATTGCACCCACCTCTCTCTATTGCATGGTTTTCATATGGAAAACAACTTTCATATGGAAAGCAACTGGTCAGCCTCCACGCGATGTCTTGGCCTGATCCTGTCCCTGCGGTTGGGTTGATGCACTAGTGGGATTTGGTTAAACAACAGAAAATCTTTCCCGTTTGCAGGCATTGTCTCTCTCGGTGACCCCCTTTGCAGCAGAACGGGGTGGTTGTTGCCAGGCATGGGTGCTGCTCTTTGAAAGGTGCTTTCTGCACTTATTTCAGAACGTGTTCCCCTCCCTGGGAGATAATGTACTTTTATTATCCTTGGTAAAAGAGTAAATATTTCACTTGCTGGACAAAAAGTAAACCAGCAGCAAAATCCTTCCTAATTTTCCATGCTCGGGTATGTTTCAGGTACCCCTGCAGCCATGGCACTGATCTGACAGAGCCAGGTGGTACTTGTGCTGGAAAATGTTTTAGTAGGAATCAGTCTGATTTGTCAGCATTACAGCTTACTGTGTGCGTGTGCCTTTAGCTTGTGTGCTGCTTCCCTCGTCTGTCACGCTTGCTAGTGAGGCCCCTTCCATTTGGCCTGAAGTCTTAACCAGTTTAAGCTGCGGGGCAATGGGAGAAGTGGGGAGGATGGAGATGTAATTGAAAAAAAAAAAAGAAAAAAAAAAGAAAAAATGCACTTAAATCCTTTTGCAAGCAGGTCCCTCAATGTACTGGCAACATCAAGAAGTGTGGTTGCAAAAAAGTTTCAGAAGTTTTGTTTGTACAGGAGATACACTGATCCTTAAGGATGGTCGTGATCTGGTAAAAAGCTGATTGTTTGCAGTTGGTATTGAATACTGATGGCATTGGATATGGCTGATGTTCATGGAGATATGAAGGAGGAAGAGTAACAGACATTACAGTGCTTTTATCCGTATCTCTGAGGAAGTCTCACCGTTCAGTGCAATGTCTTGGATCAGTCTGTAAGCAGCACAAGAGCATGTGAAGGAAGTGACGCTGCCTTGCACAGCAGCCGAAGCGCTTTGTGTGATGCCCATCAAGGTGATGGATGGAGGAGCGCTGCCCTGAGCATCCCAAGGGACCACGGCTGCGGGGGACACGAGGGACCTGTGGTGCCAGGCTGTGACCTCGCCTGAGCAGGTTGCCCCTGTAGCTGCGGCGTGGGATTGGGGCGATCTCACCCTGCTGTGGGTCTGGCAACATTTCAGCTGGTCCATGTGGGAGGGAGGAAAGTCGAGCAGGAATAAGGGATGGCAATGTCCAGGCCAGGTTCCTTCCTCATAAATGGCTTTTCCCAGGGGGAGGGGGCATGAGCTCAGTAGCACTGAACTTGCAGTGATGACTGGGATCTAGCCACACGTGTCAGAGATACCAAATGATAGATCTGAAAAATCAATTGCCAGAGAAAATGTGTTCGGTTGTTGGATTTTTTTTTTTCTTAGTGGATTAAAGAAAAGTTTCAGCTATTTTAACAGATTTTCAGGAGTCTTGGAGAAAAAGGAAACTAATTTTCAGGGCACTGCTCAAAAGGCAGTGTCTCTTTTTTTTTTTTCTCAGCCTGCTGGTAGAAGGAAATGTTAAATGGATTACTTGTATAATTACTTATTTATTATTTATTGGTCTTACAGAATGAAAAATCTGCTGGCGACTCAGTTCTGACTGCAGATTTCTCTCTGGCAAAAATGCAACTTGCAATCACCTAATTGAAACAACCCTCTTGGTACTCAGGGGCTGCTCGGCCCTTACCAAAGCTTTTTCTGTACATTTTATTCGTGCCGGGTGAGCCTGCACAATGAACGGATGGTTCCTGTTGTCCTGTTGTGCACTTCAGCCTTTTCCCATGTGGACATCCAGTGCCACTTCTGAAAGTGCTCGGGGAAATCGGTGTGTGAAATCCCGTGTGTTCTGGAGATGGTGCATCCCTTCAACCCACTTCAAGCCCACAGCAGGTGGGCATTCAGGTTCCAGGCAGATGTGAACAGAAAACAGTCCTTTAACTGTTGCTCTGGCATGTTTGAAGAACTTTTCTTCCAATTTAAAACTGAAAAATTCAACTGTCCTTACTGGTTTTGCAGCCCAGATTCAGGCTGTTAGGATCTAGGTGGAGCTGTTCCCGCTGGTGGCGGTGCTGGGCAGAAGGTGGGTACCACTCGTGTGGGCTGCACGAGCTGTCACTGCGATTTCTGGAAGAAGGGGTGCAAAACCTTGTGGCATGGAGTAATTATAGAGTCTAGATAAGGAGGTTGTTAGCCCTTTACCTTCCTTTTCCTTGGAGGATCATTCACCGGCGCCCAAGGGTGGCATTCCTTCTCTCCCTCCGTTGCCATCACCGGTCAGTGGTGCCACCCTGGCTCCTGCTGTCGAGCCTACAAAGCAAGGGGCGATGGAGGTCCCGGAGCAGCGTCCGTGCTGTCTCAGGACTGACCTGTGTGTGAGTTCCTGTCACCACCTAGGCCAGCTCTGGACGTTTTTGTAAGGGGAAAAGTATTTCTTTCATTTTAGGGAATGCATGCACTAATGCTGCAGCTTTGCAATACTCGGTCCCTTTGGGTTCCAATCAAACCCTGAGGATCAAGGTGGTCAGTGTTTTGAAGTGGGCCGTTTGTCCAGCGGCACGGTATTGATTGCTGCCCTGCAGCTACGTGTGAGGAATTTATTTGGGTTTGAGAAGTGACTGTATGTAACTGGACTGCATTTATGAATCCCCCTTCTGCCAGAGAATGCGTGTCTGAACTGCCCCATATTTTTTTATTTTTTATTTCTAATTCCCCTTCTGGCAGTTCATAAGTGAAGGTGACCGTTATCTTAAGATCTCTTGGTGTTTCAAGCAGAAGGCCCAGGCTTGACCCATTGCTTGGTGACCTGTTACTGGGGGATTGCGTGCGGTGTAACAGTTCATTGCGTCGTGGCATTTACGTTGTGCTTATTCCCAGAGGTGCTTGCTGGCTTTACTAGGCTGTGCTGTGCCTGGCTCTGAACGGCAGAATTAACTTCTCAGTACATAATCTTTATCTGAACGATGATGCATGAACCCACAAAAAGGAGACAGCTTGTCCCTCAGCGTTCCCTGCCCTGTTTGTATGTACCACAGGGCACACTGTTCCACATTCAGTCTCAATGAGAAGCAAGGAGTCCCAAAGCAGAGTCAAATGTTTAGATCAGATTATCTTGTTCTTTTTATAATTTTTGTTATACTTTTTAATAGCAGTGGATCCATACCTGTTGTCGTACCTGGTAACTTCTGGAGGAATGACTGTTATTCTCTGGGTTTCCTCAGATTCAATTGAAAGTGAAAGGTGGAGACAATATAAGAGACTTCATTTTCACTTTATTATTTACTTTTGAGGCCATGCGATTATGTTCCTGTGTCAGTGGGACTCCCTGCCACAAGGCATACAACAGAGTGTGCTTGATCTGATAGATCTACTACGTCGTGTCTGGGCATCACTCAGTATGCCAGCAAAATCCCAGGTACAAATTAATCCATAAACAGCCTCAAAAATGAGCCTTATTAAAACAGCGATTCTCCTGTAATTTGTGTAACAATATTGATAATAGAAAACTGCGGTGAGTAAATAACTCATTATGGTTTTTCCACAAAACCTGGAATTATGCTTAGCTACGTTGTAATGCGTGGGACAAAGACTTGCTTCTAAAGCATAGCTGGGGATGTGAAGAGGAGACTAGAATCAGAAGAGGAACGGAGCACGTTTGCACTGGTGTGTGGGGGTGCCTTCTCCACCCCGGCAGAGCCTTCCCTTCCCCATGTGCTGGGGCAGGTGTGCATGTGACTCTGGCTAAAACCGGGATGTGCTGCCTGGAATTCACAGTCCACAGGGACTTGGGCTGGGGGTTATGTTTTGGTGGGTGGGTTTAGGTTTTATTTGATTTTTTTTTTTTTTCTTTTGGTTGTTTCATATGTTTTCAGAAACAGGAGTGCTGGGAAAAGCCCGAGGCATGCTGATCCAGCTCGGTTCTTGGGTGACTCATCCTTGCAAAGCAGCCGGCAGGGAGGAGCGGCTCATCTCCCCGCGCAGGGATGGCGGGGTCAGGCCTGGGAGCGCCTGGCTATGAAATGAGCATCTCTTGGCAGCAGCAGCCGCAGCCTTGCGGCACGCTGGTGACAGCAACCATGCGTGCTTTTCACATGGGGTTTGAAGCACATGGCAGGTGTCTTACACTCTGCAGGGTAGGCAGCTGCCTGTTGAGCCCAGCACTTGCTTTCACTTGAAGTTGGACTTGATTATCTTAAGGGTCTTTTCCAACATAAATGATTCAGTGATTCGAGTCCCAAACAGTGTCCACAGGTTACCAGCGTAAGGGACAAGAAGATGGCAAGGCACATTCAAGGTGACCTGGGTAACTGTGCACCCTGAATCTGCTTTCCCATCATCTCCTCCTTCACCATAAACACCTAACAGTTAGCAGCTTCGATTTTTATTTCATTTGCTAAAGTACACTTTCCAGATTTTATTGGAAAGTTACACATTTCCCCCTTTCATTACCATATAAGCGGTCTGAGCAACTCAGCTGCATCTCTTTGGCACTGATGAAACCTCCCATTTTTCTTGTGAGACTCTTCTTTCTAGTTCAATATTGTCATCTTTGGTTTTTCAGGCAATAAGTTTTATGGGAAAACAAACAGAACCACAACAACACATTAAAATGGGAGCAGGGGAACACTATTATCTGGGAAGCATAAGCTGAAACAGGTGTTTTTTATCTTGTAGCATGCAAACATATGTTTCAGCCAAGTGGTCAGCAGCCTAACTTACTCTTGTTTTAACCTTTGAGAGAAGATGTACAATTCACTCACCTAATCATCATGATTATCGGTATGACTCATTAGGACCATTACAGTAGGGTTGGCTGGATTCAGACAGAACAGTAAGGGAAGTTTTTCAATGAAGATGTGTATGTGCAGGTGAAATCTCAGTATTTCAAACCAGTAAATAATGGCAAATAAATTGATGGCAGCAGAAAAAACAAGTGGTGTCCATCACTAGTGAAGCCGAACACCAATTCTGTTCAGTTCCAAAATAAATGATGTCCCATCGTCTCTAATCAGCATTCCCATCGAATTTCATGCTATGACAGTCTGTTTGAACTGTTTGTGATCGAGGTCCATGCGTGTCTCATGGCTCTGCCTTGCCATCCAGTGTCATTTTCACTGCAGACTGGCCCTGTGCAAAGCACAGCCCCCGCCGCAGCCCTCCCGGGGGTGTCCGTGCCTGGCGGGGCAGGCGCAGGCAGGTGCACAAGCTCATAGACAGCCTGGGCAGGATCTGTCCGAGGGGCGCGCGGAGCCTGCACGGGCACGCCTGAGCCTGTGAGGAGCTGTGAGGTGTTAGATGGGTTTATCCGAAAGCGGTGAAGATCCTACCTCAGTTTAATTGCAAAGCCGTCGAGGCAGGAGCAATGGAAATGTGCTTCTGCCTTCGAAGGTGTTTCATGGGAGGAACAGATGCTGCAGGAAGAGCTCTTGCATGCAGCGTGTGCGGGCACGGCAAGAACCCAAAGCGGGGGGGGGGGGGGGGG
>JAVJGJ010000047.1:23334994-23355859 GCA_035590215.1 Microhierax caerulescens | reverse complement strand
CCCGCCCCGAACCAGAGGAGTGTGGGGACTTAGCAGGGCAGAGACTGGTGATTGTGACAGAATACCAAGCAAAAAGTGTGAATGTCTGTGTTTCCTAATCAAGTTTATGTGCTCTTCTGGAATATCTCTCTTGCCCAGCTTCAAGTTAGTGGCTGAAACAGAGAGAACGCAGTCAAGTTCTGTACCTCATGTAACACAAATGGCCAGCCAGAAGATTTATTAGAAAACTAGATGATCTGGCCTTGAAAATTTTTTCATGTATCACCTTTTTTTTGTTTTTAGTTTTTTTTCTTTTGTTTTGTTTGTTTGTTTTTTCTTTTTCTCCAGGTGGCTAGATTGATCTGTCTCTATGCTTTGGCTCCAGCCTGAATGGAAAGAGCTGCTGGTTTAGGGTGGCTTCTGTAATAGAATAATTGCTTTGAAGTGTGGCAAATTGGTGTGAAGTAGTCTCTTGGCTTGTCCCTGCCTTTGAGAAAAACTAGCCAGAGTACATGTACCCAGCTGGGGGGTGATGCAAGGAGAAAGCAAGAGGTGGCTCAGTTCTCCTTATTTTCAGTTCTACTTTTTATTTAGGCAGCTTTTATTAACACCTTGACATACTAATTCCTTGTGTTTCAGGAAACAGTAATTTTGCATAAACACATTACCCTTCTTACCAGGACTCAAAGCTACTTTTTCTTCCTTGTCCATGTTTTATATTGATGTGCTGTCACCCGCATGAGTTGTGTCCTCTCAGTGATGGGTGGAAGCTGTCCGAGGGCCAGCTCTGCCCGGGGAGGGGCTGCAGATTGCATCCTCCCTCCCTCCTGCATCCTTGCCCACCAAGCACAGAGATTGTCTCTGAGAGACTGAACATTTATTTAGTAGCTAAGGGAGAAAACCTAAAAACACTATCTGGTGCATATTGCCATAACAATAGCATTACAAGTATTTTGACAGTGATTTGCAAGGAGGGGGGGGATGTTTGAGGATGAGTCAGATTTCCCAACACCCTGAATATACTTTTCCACAAAATTCTTTCAGGTTTGATAACAGATGATTACTTTCTTACTGGGTACCTTTACTCCAGGAATAAATTTTAGTTTTGTTTTGGGTTAGATTTTTTTTTTTTTTTAATGTATCTACTGAAAATAACTCTTTCCTACAGTACAGCAATAAGAGTACTTTGAAGCAAGGACAGAGAATAAGTGCATGAGCAGATCTGGACATACACTTATAAGATGCATGAGGAAATGAAGAGGCAAGCCCAGATTTATTATTGGATGACTCCATCTTTATCTCATGTAATTCTCCTTAATAAAGTTACACCAAAATAAAATTGGAGTAATATACTGCTGGCCCTGTAAACAGCAGCAAGTAAGAAGGGCATCTATACTAGTGTGTAACTTTGTGCTTGGATGTGCAAAGAATTTGTTAAGAAGGTGAACAGCTCAGCTCCCTGTGAGTTATTAATGCACTCCTCTTCCTTTCTTTAGTTTGTTTTTTCTTTTTTTGTTTTTGTTTTTTGTTTGTTTGTTTGTTTTTGTTTGTTTTCCAGTAAAGAATAAGCCAAGCAATGTGCCTGCCTGGCAGCTTAGATTGGGTCTGCCCATCTCAGTTCTGTAGGTGCCCATGGGTGTCACCACGTTGGATCACTGCACACCCGTTATCTGGAATGGGGCAGGAGATGGGGAGCGCAGCAGCCCCCACCCCTGGGTGAATGCTTGCGGGGGGCGAGTGCTTTCAGTGCAGCGATACAGTTCTGCAGCCGATGTGCTTCCCCTGCCTCTCCCCGTCCACTAACAGCCTGGGTTACTGATGTTCCATGCGTGACTCCTTCCCAGGGTCAGCCACCATCGTGTTTGCAGCCAATACAACATGCTGGGGTCATGCGGTGCCCCAGGGTACCAGCGTGTGCCGTATCGCGTTCTTCTCTCATCAGTTCTGAGGAAAGCCTTTAGTGTCTTAATATCACATTAAATTCTTAAACCCTAGCAAAAACGGTGCCCATGAATGTCTGAAGTAATGAAACTGCCACAGGAATTGTGGAGTTATTAAAACGAGCAGCAGTAGTGAATAAATTTAGTGTCTTTCCATAAAATGCAACATAATGCATAATAAATACAGGAGCTAGTGAAGCTGCTGGCATGAGGTGCCTGGTCTTTCCCCTTCCTTCATGTGGCTGGTGGCCGGGTGGCTGTGTGCCTTTGCTGCACATGTGTACTGGGACAGAGGGACGGGGGTCCCCGTGTGCCCCAGCACCTGCAGCTGCATGCACTGGGGTTGTCTGGTGGCAGAGCTCCTTGCTCACTGTGAAGGTGGGAGGGATGCCCGGCCCCTATAAACAGGTTACTTGGTTGGCATCTCAGCCCTCAATAGTGAGGAAAAAAAAAAATTATTAACAGCATGGAAACAGTTTAAGTACTTCAGGTAATTAGAAAATATGTTAGAGCTTTCAAATAAGTTAAATTAAATGTGTATTAAATAAGTACCAAAAGAAAAGCAAGTGCCAGGCATTAAGCAAGTTATGAATAAAACATTCTTGCAACGCTACCCAGTAATTTAGATAACTTCACTCAGTGCATAGGTGGGAAATGGATTCAACTGAACAAGCCTTTAATGTCTTCCCAAAGCGTGAAGTAGGGGCTGGGTGGCCCTGAGCTGGTCCAGGGGGGGCTGTTACCTGTCCCTGGGGTACCCAGCCATTACTGATGGAGCAGGTGGCCTTCCCTGAGGAAAACACTCGCATTGGCCATGGCCATGATGGAGGGGACAGGCAGGGCTGCCCGTCCCAGGGGAGCCTCTCGCTTCTGCACCCAAACAGCTGCTTGAGAGCCCAGGGGTGATGGCCGAGCCCACAGCTGTGCCTCTCCGGCCCTGTGCAAAGCGCTCAGCAAAGGGCGCCTGTGGGATGGGTACCAGCCCCGGGATGGAGAGCAGGATGTGGGGTGAGAAAAACCTGTGGGGTAATTGCAGCTGGAGCCCCTGGGTTTCAAACAAGCTCTTGCAAAGGAGTTCAAGTATTTTAATAATATGATAAATATTTAAATGTGTAAAATGAAAGTGTGTGTGGGTGTTGGTTCATTGAGCATCTTTGAAAAGAAAATAGTGAAACAAATGACCCCTGCTAAATGAAATGGTGGCCCCGAAAGCTTTGCTGTGCGCGGTTCAGTTATGGAGTCTTTTGATAGAAAACACTAACTGTAGGAGCGAGTGCCGGGGTTGGGGCTAATCCTCAGGAACACAGAGCCCCCCGAGTTTGAAAGTGCATTTGATTGCTTCAAAGGCAGCTCTTTAAATAAAAAGAGCAGCCCTCTTCCACCCTCTTCCCTGTCTTTAAATGCATTTTTCAGAATCACTGCTGGTGTTGCTGCCCCCAGCAACTCTGCTGCAGCCTGGGGGGAGACGCATGAATGATGCTGAGTCCCTGGGGATGCCGGGAGGGATGGAGGGATGACGGGAGGGATGCCCTGCTGTCCCGCAGCCCCTCCCAACCCAGAGCGGTTGAACAAACCCCGAGGTTTTCATAGCTTTTAGTCATTTCTTGGGCAAAATCACTCACACCCCCTGCTCCGGTAACACGCGGTGTGATGTGCTGTTTTACCCTAATCCAATTGCATTCGATATGTAACTTGTACTGTTTGAAAATTACCTCTATGTCCTCCCCAGACTTAACTAACCAGTAATGAATCATAATTTTATTGTACTTTGGGCCATAAAAGTGTATTGTATCTTGCCGTGAAATATCTTTATACACCTCAGCAGCTGTTTCATATCCCCTTTTTGCTTTATTTTATTTCATTTCAGCAGCAATCCATACAGAGCAGGCACTCCGAGGCGGCAGCACAAAGCTATATTATCTTTCACCGGTAAATATTTCTTAACTAATAATTTGATACCTCCTAGAATGGTAAAGCATTAACAGAAATTAGAGCAAAAGCCTGGTTAATTGGAGGATGAGGTGCAGCGGCAGCAGGGCAGGAGGGGAGGAGAGGCGAGGGCTGCCGCAGCCTGCACAGAGCAGGGCGGTGCAGGCACTGTAACCTGGTCGTTTTTCTCCAAGTTGTACCTTAAAAGTAATTTTACGACTTCCCTCTTTCCTAACTTGCTGCAGAGTGTATATATCTCCTCTGTTGCTCATTGAAAGTGATCTTCCCAAACTCAAATTTCTAGATTTATATGTAAATGCACTGTAGATCAATTAAAAGATAAACCCAACTTTTATGTGGGAATATAGAAGGAATAAGCTCAATGAAATGCAATTCTCATACCCCAATCTTTGTATATGGTGATCAGAAAGCAATTAATCAGATTATTTTTATCCCCCAATAATAATTTTCCACTTTGTGGTCATTTTTTTGTCTATAATTTATAGCTATAAAATATTTTTATATCAGAAAAGATAAGCTCTGTGTAGCAGGTCTGTTTTGATCAAAGAGGCAGACTAATGAATCAAGCCTCAGAAATACAACCCGGGGTGACCCTTGTATGAATAATACTGTCATCAACACGATGATTTCTATCTGTGTTTCATAGAAAAACCCTGCTGTGGGAAGGCACCGGGTTTGCTGGGCCGAAGGGGTGTGTGAAGGGCTGAAGAGATGTGTGAAGGGCTGAAGAGATGTGTGAAGGGCTGAAGAGATGTGTGAAGGGCTGGCAGAGAAGGGGAGGAGGCAGGGTGCTGCCCGGAGCAGGCACCAGCATCTGCAGGAGCCCCTCTGGCTCCAGAGGCTCCGGGGCTGAACCCCGCCGAGCTCTGGAGAGCGGGAAGGGGTCGCAGATGCGGAGCTGTGGGTTATTAATAGCTTCGGGTGGCGTTTGTCCCAGCGGTGCTGGGCTTGTAACAAGGCGGGTTGCAGTCGGTGTGGGTGTCAGGAGCTACGGGCGCTTGCATCCAGCCGTGCCGGTCGGCTGCGTGGAGCTGGGCGCTGCCTGCCCATCCTGCCGGGCTGGGGACCCTCCACTGCCCCCCAGGACCCTGCCGCCGGTGTCGCTGTCTGCAGAGCCACCCAGGAGCCCCGGGTGTGGGTAGGTCAGACGGGGCTGAGCCGGTGCCTGCCCTGTTTGGGTGGATGTGAAGTGTTTAAGATACACTGGCAAGGGAGCCGAGGGCGCTTAGCAGAAGGTTAACGGTGGCCGATGTTAATACAGTAAGTAAAGTGCGGACTGCTGGATGCAACCCACTGTGTCTCTTACCATAAACCAACTTTTGATTCCGTATCTTATCGTAATTCTCACACATGACAGGCTCTGAGCATGGGGACAGGGCATTTGTTGTTATTAGGGCGCTTGGCCTGTAGCCACTAAATCGCTTTGCAGGGGTGTCGTTGGTTTGTGCTGTACTGAAATAACATTGGGAATCATAATAATAATAAAAAAAAATAATCCATATCTCATCACAGTATAATCACACAAGCTACCTTTTCTTCTGATGAACAGTCCTACAGGCAAGATAAACTTTCCATTATCTTTGGACTTTACATGTGCTACACGTTTTAGAATTGAACTTTGGCTGGGAGATGCACACGCAGCCTGAGCTGGGCTTTCTGTAAGTGCCGGGCAGATTTAATACCGCGCACAGCGGGTCGCTTGGTCTGTACATAGCAGCAGCATTTGTATAAAGGTCTCCCAGGTTGACTCCCATTAGAGAAGCCAACATATTTTAAAAATAATATAGGCATAAGCATCTGCCATACTTGAAAACAAGATGCTGGCTCTCCAGGTAATTAGCAGACCTTACCAAAAAAAAGAAAGAGTACCTAAGTCAACTTCCAGGTGGCTGTGTAGCCAGCTGCGGGGAGCAGGTAAGCAGGTTGATGGGTGTAGCATGTACTTCCCTTGTCATGTAGGAAATCAATGGAGAAGAGAAAGGCACAGTGTATAATTAAAACTAAGCATCAGTAGCAGCAGCAAAGAAAAGGCTGGTACGGCAGCATTTCCCAGGAGGAGAAAAGAGGAACTCATTTGGTCGCTACTTAATTTAGACATGCTTAGGGACTTCTCTCACATACGTTTAGATTTTTGTGACTCTTTTCTGGAGAATTTTTAAGAGGGTCTTGCCGAGTTGCCATGGCAACGCCTGTATTGCAAGTGCTGCATCCACTGCCTGGACGGTGCAGCCGCTTTCCTGGAGAAACAGGAATACACTTGGATTTATTTTTTTTTTAATTCTATTTTGTAGCTTTACGGGTAGAAAGTATTAGTTCAAACTGTCAGCCTCAGCCCCATGTGGTTTCTGGGCTCCTCTGGACAGTCCTCTTCAGCACTACAGGCTGGAGGGGGAGCAGGACTCGCTCCGTACCCCTGGTGCCTCAGCCTGGCAAATGGAGAAGAATAATAGTGACCTGTTGAAGGAAATTTTCGGTGTGAAAGCTGAAATAGCACTCACTTTATAAACCCTAATGACAGGCTTTTGGGGGAAAATCAAAGGATTATACAGACTTTTTTGCTTCTTTAAAGTGGGAGGCACAGCGATGCTGTGCAATTTTTCCCATGCTCCGCAGAGAAGCGGACGCGGCCAGCCGGGTGCTTGTGCTCTGCATCCATTTCTCAACTGCTTTGCTGTGCCAAGCAGGGGTGTTCCTGGGTCTGAGCAGAAGGCGGTATGGATGCAGAACGTGAGACTGAAAACTGTGACATCTCGAGCATCTACATTTGCAGGCGTGTCCCCGAGAGGAGCAAGGCGCAGGATGCCAGCAGCCAGTACCTGCAGGCGCAGAGCCTGAAGGTGCTCAGCAAAGGCTGCCCTCTGCACAGCCTGGCTGCCAGGTCTGGAGCTCTGCTCTGCTGGCTTGGGGGGGGGGGAAATGTGGCAGGGCTGGTCTCATCCCCCCAGCTCAGAGGGAACAGCCAGAGAGAGATGGTAGCTTAACATCGAGGCTGCTGGAAGGGCTCTGAGCAATGCCATGAGAGTTTGGGGAAGGCTCTGAATTACCAAATCATCAAGGTTTTCCTTCCCTTCCTCTGTAAAATAGAAAAATACACCAGGAGGGAGGTGTCTACCGTGTCTGGATTCTCATTTAATAGTAGCTGCAGAAGCAACCCCACAAATTCCCCCAACCTGCTGCTCTTGAGATGTTAGACTGTGGGACCTGCATCTGCTGGAGCCACGGCCATGGCTGGACCGTCCCTCTTGGCTGCAAACGTGTGAATGGAGCTTTTTGATCCTTGATCTTGATTTTTATTTCAATTTTCAAAAAAGCGTACCTCAGCTATTAATTTTAATTAGAAAATCAGAAAAAAATGATAAATGTTCATTTTTTAAATTTATTTTTACCTGCTTCTAAGGGATTTTTTTAGTACTTCATTTTTAAAATGTGAGGTTTGTGGAAGCTGTAAATAATTTTTTGTGGTGGTCAATAAGAATAGAGTTTTGCTTCATTTTTTTCACATCGCCACATATATATACCTTGTATTGCTGTGCAAAGAAAACCCCAAACTATTTTTGAGGATTGTTTTGGGACTTAAACCCACATACATCAAACAAATACATACAGATGGTGCTTCATTTGCTTTACTTTTATTCCATATCAATCAAACCCACCAACGTATCTTGGGTATTAGGAACACAGCACGTTCAACTGTGGAAACACATTTTCAGTTATATCATGGCTATTGATCAAAACTCAGTAATCTGTATCTCAGAAGATATTAAGAGTTCAATCTGAAGATCAATCAATTTTCTTAATCTTAATTGCTCACTGTAGCAAAGGGGTTTGCTTTGAGCAAAGTACAAGCGCTGGGCTAAACCCGGCTGAAGTACTGCAGGCGGGCTGCGCAGGGCAGCAAGCTCAGCAAGCGCGTGTGCCAAGAAGTGACGGTTTTGTCCACTTGTGAGGTGGGACACCTTCCAGAACGCGCCCTGGGTGTGAGAGCTGTGCTGCGCGAGGCTCAGGGCAGGCGGCCAGGCTGCCCCAGCGCAGCGCCCTGTCCTTGCCAGTGCTGACGGGTTCGTCTTCCTTGGGGGCTGCAGCGACGTATTTGTCACTGGCGTTTTGGCAAGGAGCGCGTCTCTCTGAAGATGTTGGCAAAAGCAAGGGTAACTGCGGAGATGCTCCGACCGCTTAAGGGTTGTGCTGATGAATATCAACATTTTGAGCTTAATCATTACTCGGGCGTTAGCCAACAAGTTACAAACTTCAGTCACAACTTGCAGGGCTTCTTTTATCCATGAAGCACCTAGAAAGGCGCTTGAATCCTTGTTTCCTCTAGACTTGTCTCCGGAGGGCACTGCACATTCAAAGCTTGGAACGTACGACTGTGCTGTAGGATGGGGTTGCTGGCAGCGTCCATCACGTGTCTTCACAGGGCTCGCGTGGTTGCACTGCCTGCGTTGCGGTGGGTCACGCCACTGAAGTTGAACGTCAGTCAGAGGCGTCTCTTTGTAGAAGAGGAATTTGCAGTGTTCAGGGAAAGTGTACCTCGTTGGCCCTTTAGGATCAGATGGATTTCAGAAAGGGCCTCTTTGATCATTGAATAGTTTCTTGGGCAGCCATAGCAGACAGACACAAACTTCTCCCAAATCCCGTTGGTTTTGCTCTGTCTGTAAGACCGTTCCAGTCTCACCCAGTAACTTCTGCTCTGAGTTGGTGCTTGCGAGTCGTCTCTGTGCCCGTGCCTCTTGCCGCGTTGCTTGCAGCGATGGAAGCTGCCAACCAGGGCCAGCTAAAGTCGTGCTACGGCAGCTTTTGAGTCCTGGCTTGTCCGCAGGGTGCCCTGGGGACAGTCACAGTCAGCCTGGTGGCCTCTGTAGGGGGACGCACACAGGCTGCTTGGAGCCGAGCCACCCGCTGCAGCCTCCGGCCACCCCCACGCCAGCGCTCTGCCGCCCTGCGGGGGTCTTGCTTTGCTCCCCTTCTCAAGCAGTTTGATTTAGATCTCCCAGTGACGGTGGTAGGAAAACTTTCATTTATCATGAGTTGTGCCTCTAATGAAATATCCATTTCCCAAATCAACTGCTCAAATTTCCTGTCACTTGAATGACTTGATACAGCATTGGAAGTATTACTTTCGAGTGCTAACAACCGCTGAGCACTAATGCACAGAGGAAAGGCTCTGAGCCTCTAAAAGCTGAGTTTCCTTGCCAAAACTAAGTATATGACTGGCAGGGAGAGTTTTCCTAATATCTATGCACTCTTAATGGTGTCACCTCTATGACTGTGCCTCTACATTAGTGCTCTCCTGCCATAATTTTTACTCAAATGAGCTCTAAGTATGGAGACTGCAACTTTGATTCAAGCCATTGATGAAAGGAGTCCTTTCCACCTTGTCTCCTGGCTTTTTTCCACCCCTGGGCTGCCTATCCCTGTCCTTTCCCCTGTGCTGACATTAATCTTCTTTTGCTCTGCCAGTCTGTACCCGGTTCCCCTCTGCCTGCTGTCTTCTGGGCTGCCAAAGCCAGAGCCTCCTAACGAGCAGTGAGTAGCGTTCACCACTAATGGTCAGGGGCTCATTTCACGGACTTTGCAGCGCTGTTGAATTGGCAGTGGTCTCGTAAAACCCCGTCAAATGATGTGTCATCCTTCTGACTTAATGGTAAAATGCGATGTTTTCAGCATTTCATTTAAAACATGAGGTTTCAAGCCAACACTCGTTCAGTTTGGCAGTTTGTTTAATTGCAAAATTAATTGCTCACGTTAGATGGTGTTTGCAGATGCTGCCATCGCGGGTAGGGCTGGGCTGGCCATGCTGCTGATGGGCCAGGAACAGCGTTAGGGGGGTGGTGGTGGTCCAGGAGAACCTCTGGCAATAGATAGTGAAAAAGATGTTTTAGAAGAGCAATATCGGTTCACAATGAGGGTGCAAAGCCTAACAAAGAATGCCAAGCAAGCTATGGAAACCAAAAATCGTGTAAGATGCATTTGCTTTGGAGTCACTGGAGGAAATAGAAGAGATGATTGTAAAGGTTGATTGTGAAATGATGGATAAGGAGAGGGATAGAAAGCTTTGCCTCTAAGAAATATGGAAGAGAAACAGGGGAGGAACTGCCATGCAACATGTTTCCTTGTGGTTTCTAGCAGTGATAATATTACTAAGAATATGAAAAAATAATTAATAGTTGTGGTGTTAAGAAGGGCAAAAATTAAAGACATTTTTTCTATGAGGTTACATTCTGTCTTCTATCTACTCTAAACATAAATAATTTACTATTTGTGATTTATGTTGTTAATCTAAATTACATTTTTCTTGGGTATGAGACTGCAGTAGATTATGATGTCTGCAGTGCCAAAGGCTGTGTTATGTCTTTTATAGAAGATAAAGTCCTGGCTCGTGTGTTTTGTGATTCAAACTTCAAATTACATTATTCACCTCTGCCTCTGTGGTTTTATACCATATTCAAGATGCATGCTAGCAGTGCCTTCTTGTATGCCAAGAAGATGTTTCTGTTTTTTATCTTTATGAAGGACCACATTATTTATTTGGAACACACCAAATGCCAACAAGTACTCATGCAAGCAGCAGGCAAAACCTCACAGCAAACAATGTGACACTAATCTGTTGTTTGTGCTAAAATACAGAAAGGAAATTACTGTTTGGCTGTCATGAAGCTCATAAAGGAAAAAAAAAAGAAAAATGCCACCGAAAAAGAATAAGCTTCAAAAGAAAGTTCCATTATCAGTTTGTTTCATGCCTTGTAGCTCCAGCTGCAAACAATCCCTTTCATAAGTACACCCTCAAGATAAATGGCAGCAGAATTCTGGTGGTATCAGTGAGATAAAACCACAAGTCTTCTCCATCTGGGGGAGGGAAGATCTGCTGAGACTTCTGCTTTATTTTGTTACATCTCATCACCATCTTGGGGGAGAAAATGAATATGTATCGTCTGTTATCTTGTCATTTTTGAGCCAAACATCTTAAAATACATTTTCTGTGAAATAACCCTAGGGATTTCAAGACCAGAATAAATTATTAGAGCAGTTTGAGCTTGGAGTCCCTGTACTTCCTTTAAATATGGCAAAAGCTCTTCCTAGTGTACAGATGAGACTTGCTTTTGCTTAGTAACCAAAGAAAAGAGAAAAAGGAGGAAAAAAAGAAAACCCAACCCAAAGTTTGCTTAGCCTAGGTGCCAAACGAGGCAGCTGCTTAAACTTAAAGAGGAAACAGCCTTGAGTTGTGCCAGGGGAGCTGCAAGTTGAGTATTAGGAGAAATTTCTTTACTGAAAGCATTGTCCAGCATGGCACAGGCTGCCCAGGGAAGGTGGTGGTGTCACCATCCATGGGGGTATTTAAAAGACTTGTAGATGCAGCAGTTGGGGACAGGGGTTAGTGGTGGCCTTGGCAGTGCTGGGTTAACAGTTGGAATTGATGATCTTAAAGCTCTTTTCCAACATAAATGATTCTGTGATAATGCACAAGCTGATGAGAGCATTTAGTGAAGCTCTCCGAGGACCTGAACTGCAGATTGAGTAGGTGTAGTGTGGACAGATCGGATGTCGAGTGCCTTTTGAGATCCCAGCACTAATCCTTTGTTTATTGCGTGGTATTTGTTAATGCTTTCTCTGGCGGCTGTTTCCCTTAGGCTCAGTAGTAACTTTACAAGAAAATGTCTCCGAGGCCCTTGCCTGGCTGAAGGATCCCCTGGCCATCTCTAGCAGGTAGTGCTGGGCACAGCACCCGTGCAGTACCAGGCAGCAGAGCAGCAGTGCCCGTGCAGCGCCACGCAGCAGCACCCACGCAGCAGAGCAGCAGCACCCATGCAGCAGAGCATCATGGGCTGTGCAGCCGCCCATCCCCAGCCTGCCCTGCCCAGGGGAGGTCCAGGGTCCACTTAATTTGGCCCAGTGCTCTTCTTGGACTGGGTTTCCCAGCAGGCAGCCAGGTCTCTTCTCTGATAGCTCTTGTGAATATATAATAACTGTCTGACTATAACAAGATCATCACACTGCTCCTGGAGTCAGTTCACTATGAAACTGCTTTATGGTATTCAAACTGAAAGAAAATTGATAGCTTGTCCCAGTGGAGATGCCGCTATAAATTCCATGTAGCGGTATAAATCAACCCCAAGACAGCAAGGTCAGCAGCCTGCTGCCCGCTCCGCTGCCCTCCGCCCGGAGCAGCCCAGAGGCACTGGTAGGGAGCTGGTGGCCCAACTGGGGTGGCCCTGGGCTCCTGCCACCCCAGGGATGCTGCCAGCAGCTCCGCAGGGTTTGCTGGCAGGCAGGCAGGCGGCAGCGCGTCCCGGGAGCCCGTCCCTGCTCCCTGAGGGCCTGACGTGGTCCAAGGGCTTAAACGTGATGTGTGTCAGCAGAGCAAGGGGTTACGCTGGGTATTGTGTAACCCTGATGACTATAAAAACCCATTTTGGAGAGATCTGTTCCTCGCCACCACATTGTGTCTCATTGCTGAGAGACGGTTTCCAATCTGAAAGTACTTAATGAGAAAATTTGTGATGAGCTTTAATGAGTTTCAGTCATTACTTGGCTTGCTCCCACCACCACAGTGCTGATGCCCTGCAGCCACTTTCACACCACTTTCACAGGTAGAATTTGGTCCTAAAAATTGGGTGGTGTTTTTTTTTTTTTAAAAAAAAGCACTGCAGTCTAAATCATTCTCAATGAAACATTCAGAGAGTAAATGTGGAGTCCTGGAGAGAAAAATGTTATTCCCAATTTTCACATAATGGAGCTACAACATAAAAATGCCCTGTGCTGAGTAATTCTGAAAGTGGAGCCAGAAATAAAACCCCAGATTTTTTCCCAAAGTGAATTTCAGTCTCCCATATCCACAGCAAGAATAAAAGTTTAATTTCCTTCAATATAAAAAGGATTACAGCTTAGATTTGCATAGATTGTCATACTGCTGGGTAACGCCAGCTGAAGTTTCTGGATCTTGCCTTGGTGGAGGAGGTGAGCCTATGCAGTCAATGGTAACAGCAAGAAATGCTAAAATCTAAAAAGCTACTTTTATTTTCATTTGTTTTGTCCTCACTGATGTACATGTTTAGTATTGTTTTAGGTAGTAATTACAGATTTATTAAAGGATTTATTTCTTTTTATTCTAGTGGCAATGAAAGAGCTAAATCTGTGACTGGAGCTGCTACTGGGGGGGTCTCTGTGGCCAGCTCAGGGCTCAGCCACGACCCTGCTGCTGCTCGGATCTGTGCTTGCTGTTTCTGGGTACGTTACTGGCCCTAGGTTTGGGGCAACTCACTCTGTGCAGACTCCTTAAGACATATAAATTATATATGACGAGAGATACTGACACAAGGTCCTTGGTGTAGGCATGTGCATGGCGTTTGAGCACAGATAAAGGCTACTTTTGAGGTGCATTGCCAAGACAAGTGATGCCCTTCAACCTTGGATAGACTTGAAGAAAGTCTAAACTGCAAACACTGGTCACCATAACTTTCCCAGTTGCAATGCAGGAAATTCCATTTAAATATAAGAAGGAAGCCCTCCTCTCTGAGGGTGGCTGGACATCGGCGTAGGCTATGCAGGGGGCTGTGGGATCCCCTGCCCAGGAGAGGAAGGTGCTGTGCCCTTGCCTGGGCTAGAATACAGCCTGACACCCACCAAGACCTCTGCAGCCTGCCTCCAAGAGATCTGAAATGTTTTTTAAACATACCCAGGTGATTGATGTTTATGTGTCTCCCCAGTAGCAAACAAAACCTTCTCTTCACAACTATTAACTGTTAGTCGTAAACCACCCCCAGCTGAGCTGTGCATTTCAGAGGTCTTACAGTAATGGGTGACGTTCAGATGTATTTGGAAAAAAAGTAATAATCCTTGTTTCTAGGAAAGTTCTTAAATTTTGAGGTGTTTGTGATTGCTGGGAAGTAAAATATAATTTTTTTTTGTGTATGTGGGTTATTGAATTTTAGGAATGGATGAGCAATATCAGGTCTCAAAGCTAATGGTATTTATTCTGGAGGGCACTCGGGGATGTTTGCTGTGAATGGCTGGGGCCAGGACAGGGTTGGGGCTGGAGAAGAACTAAAATTCATTTATTCTGAAATTTCCCAGGGCGGCTCAGTCCGTGGCTCAGTCCGTGACCCTCCGCTGCCGCCCTCTCCACAGCATCCCTCTTCTCCCTCTGGGCAGTCAGCCCTGAGACACCACAACCCTGCTCCTCCCTGGAGACATTTCTCATCCCTCTATTTAGAAATGACTGTTCTGAATAATTTAGTACATTGGAAATCTTTGTTCTGTACCTCCAGGCTGATGTGGAAATTTGTCTCAAACTTGAAGGCTATCTGAAATCAATAATATCATCAACTTCACCCGCATTTACAAAGATAATATTTCCATAATATTGCCAGATTTCAAAGGGAAGAAGAAAGGCTGTGCAGCAGAAAAAAAAAATAATCATAAAAAGTATTGCAGTGAAGCAGCATTAAATTTTAGAAAACTTTTCCAAGACCATTAATTGAACTTTCTTACAAGATTTAAATGAGATATTGAAAATCAAACACTGTGGCCTAGTTTTAATTGCCTGTTCTCCGATACAGCATAATCTTAGAGGTGTAGTTTCTATTTTGTATCTGTAAAGAAAGATTCAGCAACCCCCCAGAGAACTGTTGTCATCTCTTTACTGCTTCAGAGATCGACATAGCATTTAAAATTATTTATCTTGTGTGTACGCCAGTTTCTCAGCTGAACTCCTGTGTGCCAGCACGCTTCGGAGAGCATTTGTTGTGGGTACTTAAATCCAGTTCCGTGGTGCTGCTAAAAGCAAGTCTTAATGTAAATATCGTTAGGAGTGACTTAAACCTATTGCTTATCACTGCTCTGGTTCAGCGCTGCCATGTCCCTCCCAGTAGCTTCCAGCCCCCTGTGTGGAGTTACCCCCATGCCCATTAGGGAAGGGCTGCTGGGGTCTCTCCAGGTCTGGGGAGCTGAACCTGCACGAGGGGCAAGGCTGGGGTTCTGAAACTTCACTTTTTTTGGTATGTAAATGGAGTTTCACCTTTCAGCCTGGTCCCTTCCCAGGCTTCACGATTTCTCATCATGAGCTCAGTGCTTAATGTCGCTGCCTTTTTTAATTATTTTTGCGCTATGTGAAAGGCAGATGCCAATAGTACATGTGTTCCTTGACGTTACCCCCATGTGCTCTTGGACCAGGCAGCTGCCGGCTCGGCCCAGGGGGTGGGTTGCTGTGTGCTGTACAGCCCTGTGTCCTGCCTGGGCACTGACACCCCGGACCTTGGGCTAAGCTGGGGTACGGGGATGCCCGGGCAGAAAGCCAGGTTTTACCCTCCGCCTGCATGAGAATGAATTGTCTTTCAGGAAGGAGGTGTGTCGTTTGCTATTACCCACTGTCTTCAAAGAAATCTGTAAGGCAGGAGCATAGGAATATTCCAAATGCTTGGGCTGAGCTGGCAGTCACTGGAGCTGCAGTGATTTGTTGGGTTCCCAGCCCAGTGAAGACCCTGGAGTATACAGACAGGGCTTGTCGAAGGTGGGCAGATGCTGGACCAAGTCAGCACAAAATTGCAAGAGGGAAACATTTAACCTGGCAGGTTCTGCATCTAAAAACTCTGCTCCTTGGCACCCTTGCCTTATATGCACGCTGTACTGCATATGTGTCTGTTTATTCAGACAGTAACCTGTGAATATTTTATCATCAGAGTTGACTAAACTTGATATTTTATTTTTCTGGAGGCATCACACATGCTAAAAAGGGAGACAAAATGTGCAACGAATGAAAAGCATTTTCCAGTTCATGCAGACCAAAGGGCGCTGCTCTAAGCCCAGGTACCACGTGCGTGCCCCTTGCCAAGCCCTTGGCGCTGCAGACTTGCAACCCCTTTCTCTGGCTGCAGCTGATAAATACCCGCTCCCCGTGGCTGCCTGCTGTACCGACCGAGCTACACGTGAAGTCATTTAAGGATGGACCGAGCAGACCTGCGTGGAAAGGGCAGGAGGATTTATTTCAACCCCTCTGCACAGGTCTGCAACGCACGGTTGCAGCAGTCCTCCCTGCACCCCCCGACGCTGTTGCAGTATGATTTGTTTGCTGAGTGGTGCTGAGCGGGCTGATGCAGCCAGCCTGCTGGCACGAGTCCCGGGGGCTGTGGGCTGTGTTTATTTGTAATGAGGAGAAAAATGCTGGAGAACACACGTGGCATGACCGTACGTACTGAGCCCCCGATGTTCAGAGCACAGTGGGACGTTTGTTGTTCCATCCGCCGGAGTGTCTTGGTGAGTGGAGCATGACCGCCCGTCAGACACCGAGATAAGGACACGTCCCCAGCAGCTTCAAGTGTCTGTCTGGTCCACCAGCAGATATAATGACACCGGGCATTAACACTAGGAAGTTTTTCTTGGCTATTTTCATGTTCTAAACTGACAGCTTGTAGCAAGGAAGGAAAATACGAACTTTGTAATGTTTGTATTGGTGAAGTAAATATTGGTAGGAGCCACCCTGGCCCGAAGCAGGGTCGGTGCTTTGCACCACAGGCAGTGATCCCACCCCACGGGCGCTTGGGAATGCAGTACTGGGAAGGGAGCAGACCCTTTGGCTAAGTTTGGTAGTTCTGCGCTGTACTGACATTTGTTCCCTGCCCTCACACACTTGTGGCCATGTAGATAGGTATTTTGAGGCAAGGACAATTGAAGGGATAAAAATACACACTGTATTTTAAACTTCCACCGTTTCCACATGTATTCAGCAGTTGGTTTGTCAACTCGCTAGCTGACGCTTAAGAGCAATTCTGTGATAAATGTTTGAAATTGTTTTACCAAAGCAAAAATCGCTGCAATTTCCTGCCATGGCATCTGCTGGGAGGACGGCTGCTCCCCAGCAAGAGCCTGCAACCTGCCCTTGGCCGCTGCTGCAGCACGGAGCAGCATGCTGGGGGGGTGGGGGGCGCGGGGGGCATGGGGGTGAGGGGAGCACGGGGTGCCACACACCCGCCTCAGACACCAGGGCTGGCAGCAGAGGGTGGAAGACGTTGGCGCCCGTTGCAGCCGTAAGCTCGCAGGGTGGGGTTGACCCTAATCCCTGCCTCGAAGGGAGGTGGGCTGGCTGGTGGGTCAGTGCAGCACGGGAAATACCGTGTCCCCAGAACGCTGTAATGAGAAATGACCAGAGATAAGGATTTAATTATGCAGCTGGAGGATTTCTGAGGTAGCCTGCCCAAATGCTGTTCAGGTTGCCCTCATGGAGAACAAAGCCTTGAACGTAGCAGAAAGCTGGCTGATGGTTCCATGGGCTTTGGATCAGAAGAGCCCAGAAGAAGGTACAAAACATAAAGCTGAATCCCAGTTGCATGTGAATCTTACCTATCACCAAGTTAAGAATAGCCAAGTTTTGCTCTATTATAGACTTAGAGCAGTAAGTCTATTTTATATAATAGTAAGACTATTATAATTAGTCTATAAGTAAGAAGATTTTCTTCTGCTTATGTTGTCTCCCATTGGTAACAGAAGATAGATCTTTCTAGATACGTTGTAGATAACATGTTTAAAGCAACTGAAACTGTACTTTTATGTTGTGAAATAGTAGCAGGAAAGTGGTAAACACAGCTTTAACTTCTTTCTTAGGAGAGTTAGTGGCTGGTATGAGGAGGAGGAAGGCCACTTCTGGTGTCCATGTAACCAGCCACGTGGTGTTCCCCTGGGCTGCAGCTCCTCCACGCTGACCCGCGGGAGCTGCCCGTCCCAGCAGCCCGGTACATCTGCCCATGGGTGTCACGCTCAGTGCGGGTTCAAGGCTTACCTTTTCATACTGCGCTTAGGAAAAGAGTTCCCTCGGTCATTTTGCCTTTTTAAATTTTCATAAACTGCTGAATATTTGATGAAAACAACAGCAGTCCTTCCTGTGCTTGCTGTGTGTCAGTGGATGGCTTGCTCTGGGGTCTCGGGGTTTCCTTATAGGTCTGCAGTTGGTGTTTATTTGAGAGTAAACGCACCTGCAGGATGCAGTTAATGGTATTTTTTTTAAAGTCTCATAGAAGAAACTCCCAATATGGGGAATATGTGGTTCATGGTAGAGAAGGTTTAATGCAACTTGATAGCAGTGAATTTTTGATACACCAGGGGTCCAATAATAGCCATAAAGTCTCTCTTAATGGGCAAGTAAGCAACTCTGGAGAAATTAAAATAATTCACTGTATTAATAGTACAGGTTGAGCAGTAAACAGGATGTTTGTTCATGGAAAAAGAGACCAATTTAAATCCAAAGGAATCCAAACTCTCTCCTTTCAAGAAGGCGTACAGCTATTTATCTTTTGCAGCTCACAGCAGCTGTCCAGTGGAAGGGGTCCTCTGTGCTGTCATGGCAGGGCAGGCGCAATTTCCATCTGCTTTCTGTTCCCAGCAGAAGCAGGAGCTGCTTATTCTTCTTCCCCACGCCGGGTACATGCCATGGCAGTATTCATTGCCTTCACTGCGAATCAGCGTCAGCCATCACTGGAGAACAGGCTGATACGTATCCCAGTTACTACTGAGTAACTGAAACGCACCCTGGGGAGACGTAGCTCTCAATTTATGGGGCATATGCACTGGGTTTGGTATTGACTTTTCTAAATCTGTTATCTCTGCATGAATCACATCCATACAGAAGTGGGAACTTCTGACCCAAACTTAAACATGTACTTAAAAGCCTCAACCAGATGAGAACAATAAATTGGATAGCTAAGTGCTGTGTATGTTGGAAATGGCAGATGCACAGATGGCAGGAGAGGCAAAATGTGCATAAATCTGACAGTTTGGAGAACTATGATATTTACACCTGGTGAATGGTTAAAGAGAGTGGCTATAATAATACATCTATGTTTCTAACTGCTGATCCCTTTTCTTCTTATTCTTTCTCTCTTGTTGTTGTTGTTGCTGTTGTTTTTTTGTTGGAGAAAGCATTTACAGAAAAATGATAAAGATAAACCTGAATTGCTTCCCATTCATACCAGAGAGTGGCAGCTTCATTTCCCAGGGTATTGGTTAGTCTGCCTCACTAGTTTTAAACACCATTCCCAGTAATTTGGACTTTCTGGCTATTTTTAGTGTCGACATTTTAACCTACCAACAGTCATTAAATACTCCAGTTTCTTTCATCTCCTCCCTGATAGACTGGCCAAACTTTCCATGCAGCACTGTTGACTACGTGGTATTAGTTTTCCCCTTACCGAGCCAGCTGGGCTAATGCTGGTGACCAGCAACAAGTATAGGCGGGGGGCAGAGCTGCAGGAGGAGGGGGAGGAGGGCTGGCCATCGTGGGGGGCTGGGCGAGAGCTGTCCTCACAGTGGCAGGACAGGTCCCTGTCCCACTGGCTGCTCCCGTGGGCTCCTGCGGGGCTAATGCTTTCAAGGAGATGCTGGCCAGATCCTAGTGCTTTCTTTTTCTTTTAAAAAAGTGTGTCAAAGCTTTTAAATTCAAAATAATGCCAGCTTAGAGCGAAGCTGGGGGACCGAGGAGGCAGCAGCGTGTGGCAGGTGGTGCAAGAGGGCAGTCACCCCGCTGCCGGCACGCCGGGCTGCCTGCCGGTATTGCCAGTGTGAAGCGGCGCTTCTTGAATGCTGGAGAACTGACCTCATGGCGTCGGTGTCCGTTGTGTTCACGTCTGTTGTTTTATTATAAAAGGCACAAGGAAGTCTCAGGTATATTCTGCCAGAGGTAGAAGCGTTGTCTAGGGTTCATGGTCACTAGTGTCACGTTTTGATGGAAAGTGCGTGCCTGAAGCAGATGTCATTTTACCAAATCCATTACTTGTAGTACTACTATGCCAAGTAGGACTGGAAGTCGCGTGGGCGACAAGGGCGGTGGGTACCGCATGGGAAGCCGAGTGGAGGTGCGCATGTGCCTGGCCTGTGGTACAGCCTCTTGTTCATGTGTTTTCACCTTAATTCTGACAGAGCTGAGCGCAGGTGCGCGGTGTGCAGGTGCTGAGCGTGCCGAGGAGCACGCGGCCGGCTGTGGGGGTGTTGGGCTGGAAGGGCAAGAGGCACTGGAGGTGCCACCGTCGGCAGCCTCTGGAGGGAGGATGGCATCTGGAGAACGTACTGATAATTGAGTCAAGTCTGTGTAAACCTTTGCCTGTTCACGTGTGAGAGATGGAGACAATCCTGGGTTTGTTTATATATTACAACTGTTTCATATGTTGTATGAGACTGTTTGATGGACTGTCTGTAGCTGTGCTTACCCTCACGTTTCAGGCCTTGCATGCAAACCCGCTCTGATGAGGTCGCGGGCAGTTTTATCACCGGCTTTAAAGAAAACATTTAAAGATTGCACCAGAATGCTTCTATTTCCACGGGGCAGCACAGACGACAGCAAAGAAATCTCGGTCCCAGGTCCGTTCTGTGTGCTTTCCCAGGCAAATTTCCCAAAGCGAATGGGACACCGTCCTTTCAGCGTCCGGCGCTGTGTTTTTGTGGGAGCAGGTTGGAAGGTGGGGGTGGCACGAGGCACCACGTGCCCCATGCCGATGCAGCCCCCTGCCTGCTTGCCCGGTGGGCGCAGCAGCCAGCCCTTCGGGGAGGCAAACGTGCCGGGGGAGGGGGTGTGTGGCAGCAAGTAACTGCAGCCTTGGCATCACCAGGAAGATAATTTTCTGTTGAGGATGTTTTGGGATGCAGAATTTTGTTTTGATTGGCATTGCTGTGACGTCACACTATATTCATGTCTGGTTCCCACAGGTCTGAGGAGGTTAATGCTGCCGCGATCGGGGTGCTGAGGGAGGGCTGGTTTCACCTGCCAGCGAGAGGGCTTTGGCAGGCGCTGGCGGAGCACCAGGGTGCTGCCCAGCTCTGCGAGGCGGCTGCGCAGGGGTGCTGGGTGTGCTGTGGAACAACAGCAACAGGGTTCCTGCCCGACGCACGTTCTCTGCCTCCAGGTCCTCGTTCTTGTTCAACAAAGAGGGAGTGTGCGGGCAGCGTACCCAAAGTTTCAAAATTATACAATGATGTTGAGGTTTTTGATGGTATACAGGTACGGGCAGGGTAGGGCTCA
>JAVJGJ010000047.1:23306306-23326969 GCA_035590215.1 Microhierax caerulescens | reverse complement strand
GGCTGGTGCAGCCGGGACAGGTGGTCGCCCCCCGGCAGAGGGAATGCTCCAAGCCCAGCTAGGAGCTGCTTTCCGTGTTGGCTGTAGATGTATGTTACAGCCTGACACACTTAATAATTAGTTGTTTGTTTTATTTTTTTTATTAACAAAGCAATCCTTTTTTTTTTTTTTTCTCAGAGTAGATGGGTTTAATATTTATAATGCTTATTTATAATGCTTGTAAGTGATAACAATAATTAGTCCCTTTCCACACTGGAAGTCTCTTAATTTCTTAAACAAAGGTGGTATTTCCTTGCTTGAAGACTGATGCTGATTTCTGCTGTTCAGACAAGTACACTGTACCCTCAGTTATGATCTTAGATAGCAAACAGAGCAGCATTCACATTGATATTATTCACTTCTTACTGCGCTAGAAAATGAAGAGGGAGATTTCTTATTTATTGGATTAATTAACTTTTTTACTTGTGATATCCATCAGACAGCTTTTGGATGGCAAGGAAAATTCATTTAAAAAAGCATATCAACAGCATCTTAAAACCTCTTTGCTACTTAAGCAAAACTACTTCAAATATGTTGAATGCATTCAGAAAAGTTCCTGACAAAATATGTTTTTAATTTTAAAATCTTCTCTGTACTGAATAATAGAAATGAACACTAAAGTTCATGAATAGAATTTCTGGTTATTGACTCATTTTAATACTTTACAGCTAATTGCTCTGATTATAATGTCTGTTTTGAATAGTTTTATTCTGTCTGGAACTGAGAAACAAGTTTTCTAGTTATTTCAACTCCCGCTTGGTTTCTGTGCTTTGAAAGAGGCGGCTGTGGAGGAGAAGTCGACTGAACAAATGGAAATTAATAAAATATTCTCCCTGCACCTGCGGAAGAGACTACAGCTGATTCATAATTTCACAATTGCTTGTAGGTATGTAATTGGGAATTTCTCCTAGTTCCACAGCCTGACTACCCTGAAACTCCTGGTACAATTACTGCTTGGTTATGTAGTGGTTTGGTTGAAGTAACGAGGAATGTCTGTAAAGTTTGACCTGATGTGCCCTGTCACATTGAAGTTTAGTTTTTAGAAAGAAGACCTGGTTCTAGCTAAGTACAAGGTCTTCTATGGTTTTGCTTTCTTAAGTTACCTGTTGAGGAGACCTGAATCTGTAGGTGTTCACTTGTATAGCTGTGAAGCACAACGTAACCCCCCTGTGCAAGGGGTTAGCATTCTTAGCATCCTGAATGCATCATGAAATATGATACAAAATAAGCGTTATGTGTCCACTGCGCTGAATCTTATTTAGGCAAATAGGAATTTAGCTGCTTTTCCTCCTACCTTCCTTTCCACCTAGAAAAACAGAGTACAGCTATACAGTGTCAGCAGTTTCTCCTGCCGTGGTGGAGCAAACTGTGTGGGATTTCTGACCTTAGATTCTGTGTTTCAGTTCCAAGATTACTTTTTTTAGAAATTCTCCTTAGTTGCTTTTCTTCTTCCTTATGTATGTAGTATTTATCTTTTTTTTTTTTTTTTTTCTTTCTTCTTTTTTTCCAGATAGAAGCAATTCATCAGCTTCAGTTATGTTATCTTTGTGAGAGGAAGTTTGAGGTTTTTGGGTTTTGTTTTTTTGGTTTTGTTTTTCTTTTTAATTTAAGTGGATTTGCTTTACAGTTCTCCTCTGGTCACCTTTTGAGCACCATGGCATCTTTGATTTCTCCCGATTCCTTGTCCTGGGCAGATATGAAAAAGTACCAGCTGTGAAAATAGTTATCTTCAGATTTGCAGACAACAGATCTCTGTGCGCTGTTCCTGTGCCTTTCTCACAGGGATATTCGTGGGGGCAGCGAGGAAGAGGAGGACTCCCCAGTGGCCAGCCCTCACCCATGCCAGCAGCTGGGCTCACATTCCTCAAATTCTTGTCAATCCAACTCAGGCTTCCCAGGAGGTGGTAGGAAAAAGACAGGCATTGGGATGCTGTGATACTGAGAGTGTATCAGAAGAGGCTTTATGTTCTGAAGATAAAGCTGTTGCAGGTTGAAAGACCCAGGGCTCAGCGCATCCCCCCATCGTGGCCGCATGGGCTCACTGGGAAGCAGCGACTTGAAACTAGAGAAATGTCTCAATCATAGAATCACAGAACAGTTTGGGTCGGAAGGGACCTTAAAGACCACCTAGTGCCACCCCCGTGCCGTGGGCAGGGACACGTTCACTAGACCGTTGCTCAGGGAGCACAGCACTGCTGTCTTCTCCTCCACCAGCTCTCACAGCAGTGCACATGGGGAAAGGAGCCTAAACTGTCTGCTCCGGTATTATACCAGGCTTATTTGTCCTGTCGGGGTAATGGATAGCTATTGCAAGGCAAAGAAGTCCTCCAGTTGCCCCCGGTGGCAACCAGGACCCAGCAGTTGCAGGAAGCCACAGGACAGAAATGTTCACATGGGTATGGAGCTCTCTCCTTCCCTCCCAACCCTCATTTGCAGCCGTGGCTAGCTTCCAGGCATCGATCCCTGGGCTGTTAGCTACACAGCTAACAGGCTTTCAGAAATACGAACTCTTTATTCTTCCTCCTCTGTTCACAGTAACGTGGGTGGAAAGCTGTCCCTCCTTCGGGTGTAGTTGCTGGTATCCCCAGGGACGGTGGAAGCCCCTCCCTGTGTCACAGGGCACCTCGCTGGGCTGAGCTTTAGGTGGGCTCCTGTCAAGTACTCCCGAAACTCCTAAGATAAACCACGCTTGGTCATCTGGTCATTGAAGGGTGAGCTCTAATGAAACAATAGAGCGCTATCATGCAAATGTGTTTGCTTTGGTCTGCTTTTCCCAAGTGTTATGAGGAACTTGGGATGTTCAGGATAGGAGGGGTCAGCGACACCACCTGCCATCAGAGGAAACCTCTGGAAAAAGCCTACTGATGTGTGTAAAATGCTCAAAGTAGAGCAAAGAACATGGAAACACTTGAAAAGGAAATTGTTAACTTTTTCTGAGTGAGTTAGTAGTATTAGGTAGTATATTATATGAATGGTTATATTCAGAGAAGGTTTTGTGTAGGTCGCAGCAAATAAGGCCTGGGGCTCATGCTGAATGATGTGACTAAAATGTGAGAAGGTTGCTAATTAAGTAATACTGCCCTGCTAGAGACTTTTTGGGAAAACCAAAAAGTTTATGACCTAATTGAAATGAAAGGACGTCTAATACTGTATTAAGGGGACAAGCTAAGGCTGTACAACCAACCTTTGGCTACTTCCAAAGCTCAGAGTGATTTCTTCACTATGTCAGCATCCTTCAGGGCAGCTTTCTATGCGACACACACTGTTTAGTGTGATAGTAAATATACAGCGTCCTGTGGGCCAGTGGTTGCACACACTCACAGCCACAGAGCTGCATGTAGGTACAGAGCAAAGTTGAAGAAACTTACCAAGAGAGCAAATTATCAAAGCATTGGTGAAGTGGGACTTCAGCAAATGATGGGTGTTGTTGAGTGTGTTTGTGTCACTCATGGGGGCAAGGACTGATGGATCAGTGTGTAAGGCTGGTGTTTGGCTTCATCCAGGTGCTGTGCCCAGTATCTTGTGCCTTCTTCCATAAATGTGTATACATCCTTGCCCTCTGGTGTCTGCATTTTGTACGTCACCTTTGCTTCGTCTAAGTAAACACCCCGGTCTATGTGTGCATGTGTGTGTAAGGACGCCCCAGTTCTGGTTTACTTCATTGCTCGGTGTGCTGCTTATTTCCAGATATGAAGGTAAGGGCCAGACAACGGTGCCATGATCAAAAACGATTGAGAAATTTCTGGAAAATTCTCCTTTCTAAATGTATTCCTAAATTGCACTTTCTTTTGCTTTCTCATAGTCTACCTTTTGGTTTCTGTGTGTCTGCAAGTAGATATTACTGGATAGGTGTCTCCATGCACAGCTCTGCCAAGAAAGTGTGCTTGGTGGGGTCCTTTTTAGTGGCAGACAGCACTGGTGGTGAGCTGTGAACCCTGAAAAATGTCATGACTTAAAGCTTGAAGAATGCAGTCTTTTCCTTACCAGCCGTGCTTTGGTCATCGGTCATCACGTATGTGGAGACCCTTGCCATCTGAGTGTAAACGCGACCCGCTGTGGGTATGGCTCCCTGCCCTGGGGACGGCTGACAGTGTTCAGTGCTGTCTGGTTGGCACTGGCGACTATTTGAGAAGCAGAAAGTTCCCTTTCAGGTTGTTAATAACCCCTTGAAAAGGCTGCAGAATACTTCCAACATCAGAATGTGCTGCAGAGAAGAAAAGCAGGTCTCCCCAAAAGCAGCCCTCCGTAAGAAGGAGCTGCGCTGCTGAGCGCAGGGGTGGGCTGCGGTGTGTCGCTGTATCCAGGTTTGTTAAAAAATGATGCATCTGAAGTTTTCATTACAAAATTACTGTTGATTATCATCTTTTCTTCCCCTTTCCTACAGATTGCTAGGTTTTCCTGAAGTTAATTTGCTCCAGGTTCCTACTAGAATGTCATAAAGCGTGAAGATGAAGGCTCTGTAAATCCCCCAGTTGTTACGGTACCTGTTGAGGATGATCGCAGCCTTGAAAGCCAGGGCTGAACAGCATGTGGCAGCCAGGGAGCTGTAATATTTCTGTGATTTACTGCGTTGTTTCCAGTAAACTACAGCTATATACAGATGCAGATAATACATGCACACATAAAGTCATCACACACCTACGGCTACTATATATATAAAAGACAGAACAGTGTGCCTTATAAAATACAGTGTCTTGATGAAAAGGGAAAGGGAAACTCAAGTGAAGGAAAAGAAAATAAAAATAGGTCTTGGAGAGTTGCAATATCACCTTTGGAAGAGTCAAAATTTCTCTCCCGGTTGGCTTTTCAGCTGTATCTACTTAATTTCATCTTCCTATCTAAAAAGGTAGATATGTTTGTGGGAGAGAAGGGTGTGAAAATGACAAGAGAGGGATGAATCAGTCTAGGTGGAGAAACTGAAAAGCTGTGTGTGTAGAAAGTGGGTTTTGTTCCAACTTAGTTCTGTCTTTCCCTAAGCTAGTGCTTTCATTGTTAAGGAGTCTGGAGTGTTCATGAATAATAACAACAAGGTACAAAAGGTAAAAACGTCCCTTGCAGCTGCCTAGTGGGATTGATTCTGTAAACAGATGACATAAACTGCATACATTTGTTTATCATTACAGGGCTTCCTGTTGGTTTTTGTTCCTTATCTATGAAAGATCCCGAGACAAGTGGAAGCATCTTCCAGAGACTTCTAGCGTGAGAGGGTACCAGCCCAAGCAAGCCCCTCCTTGGACATCTCGTTGGCACTCGTCTGGCTGCACTGTACTCCACGGTGGCGTGCCAGCCCGTGCCCAGCGAGGGGCGAAGGCAGGCGTTCGCTGCCAGGTCTGGGTGGCTTCTCAGTGTTTGCATCCTCTGTGAGTTTAAGAGCCCTTAGGCACTGACTGGTGCACATCATACTTCTTTTGGTTTTCCTCTGTAAAACCCTGTGGGCTTTGCAAATGTAGTGCATGTCATTCATCCTCTGACCAAAGTACATTTGGTATATGAATTCTGCAAGCATGGCTCTCTATGAGCCATACACCCCATACACATACGTTTCCCTGTCATTCAGTTTTTCCTCCTTTACCATCTGAAAATTGTAGATCTTTTTTTTTTTTTTTTTCTGCAGTTTCAAGTTGTATTTGCTTGACAGCACATCATTTGCTTACTTAATCAGCAGACACCATCTTTCAGCCTTCACACAAGAGATGAAACTAAGAAGTATTTTTAGGACAAGGAATGCTTCTGAAGAAGCAATTAGAGTGTTGGGATCAACTTCACAAAATAAACGGGTAAGCAGATGTACACGAAGGCAAATATGCTTGTGAGGAAATGTATTTTGTGCTTTGCATGCTTCTGTATCTCACAATCATTCATCCTCTACAACAAGACTGAACACTTGAGACAAATCTCCATCACAAAACGTGAAACGTGAAAAGGCTGTATCAGGGGTGCCGAAGGCCCAGGTAGTCCTCTTGTACCAAGATGCAGCTCTGGCCGCTATGAAATCCAAGTTAATTCACTGTATTGTTTATAGCATTTTTGGTTGTCTTTTTCTTACTTGTGTATCATTCCAGTTTCCCCACATAAATAACATCTTAAGCTTATATGTGGCTAAGAAGGATTAGCCATGGGTAATTCTGGCCACTCATCCTTGTAGTGATGGGAACCCCAAAAAGAGTATGGAAGCACCAACCAGAAACATGAAGAGGCCAGAAATATTCCTCCTCTTCCTTAGCAATGCTCTGCTGCCTGGCTTGTAATGCCCTGGCTTTTTAATCTGTACCAATTCACTAACCCTCTTTTCTAGGCACTGGGGAAGGCACATGCAGGATAATTTATCTGCTCCAAAGCCACATGTGAAAGAGCAGATACAGGATTATACCAACTGAAAAGTTAGAGCAAGCCTCTCTTATCTTCTGATTTAACATAGTAGGAGACAGTCGTTTCTATAAGTTAAAAAGCAATAGATTGAGATACATTCATCACAGATTAACTGAATTTCTTCCTTGAAGGGGCTCATTGGAATGTATGTGATGCTCATTGTTGTGTGAGATGCTGTTTAAAACTTTTAACAACAAGATAAAAGCTTGTGACTAGGAGAAAGAACTGCTGTCATTGCTGGATTTAATAAATCTTTGGCTGGGACAATAAGCCTGAGATAAAGCCAGACAAAGCCTATTGCTTAGAAGTTATTTTGGCAGGTGGAAAGGAAAGACATTCTCTCATTGTGGTTCGGGGCCGTGCATATCCCTGAGCATGCTAAACCCGTGCTGGGGTCCCCGGGGAGGAGGCAGAAGCTTCGTCTGTCCCTGACGATGATCATGGACTCGCAGAGCGGCTGGGTTGGAAAGGACTGCTGGAGTCTACTGAGTGCCATGCTTAAAGCTGGGCTGGCTAGAGACGGCCAGATGCTCAGGACCGGGTCCAGCTGGGGTTTGAGTATCTCCAAGGATGGAGACTCCAGTCAGCCCAGCCAGCTGATCTCCATCCTCCTGCAGCTCCCTTGTGTGGTGGCACAGGTCCCCAACAACCATACATGTCTGGCAGTCATGGAGCCCATCAGAAAGCCAAAAACATGGAACAAAAAAAGGCTTGGAGCTGAGAACCATGAAGGTAGTCCCCCTGTTTTTTTTTATTCTTCCCATGCCCAGAAAAATTACACATTCTTTGAAAGAGAAATTGTATATTTCTTCTGAATAGACTGGGTTTCTTTAGACGCCATCTTACCAGTTTATCCTCTAGTGCTAACAATCTAGCCACATACACCAAAAAGTTATAAGAATATTTATCCACCTAATAAATTAGAAGCTCACAGACAGTGTAATTAAAAGGTGAAAGAACCTAAAGTCTTTGGAATTGAGGCATTTAGGTAGAACGTTCCATCATTGGGTACAATTGTTAAAAAACTTCTAAGTCCCATGAAAAATCTCCAGTTTGCATTGAGACTGTTAGATACAAAGAACTATGAGGTAAGAGCTGATATTGAATTGACATCATTAATTCTTCAGGAACATTTCAGATTTGTCTTCAGTGCTAGTGCAGGTCTGAGATGGACCTGTGCAAGAGGATGCCTCAGTTCCCACCAGAGACGTCACTGCTTCTGTCACATCCGTGAGGAATGAATTAGCTGCTGCTTAAAGCAGAAATCCGCAGTAGGCAAAATAGAAGAGGTATGTATATATACTGTGTGTTTAGAGATATGTACTATATATATATATATATATGTTTATGTTCACGTTCATTTCTATATGTTAAGACTCAGAGTGAAATCAAGCAGGATAAAATAGCTCTGTGGCTTTGAAACACTGGAGAACAGTTCCTTCTGGCTATGTGGCTTGGTCCCCTGGTGTCTAAGGAGGAATTTGGACATTTTTCCCTGTAGTTGAGACATCTTTAGAGCAGCATCTTCCCGCACCCCCCGCTGCCCTGCTGCCCTCACGTCCTTGCCTCAGCAGAGGCGGTTACAACCTCTCCATCAGCCACCCGTATCTGTGAGCCCCCTGCCTGCGTTCAGACCTTTGCAGATGCGGCTGCGACGTTGCTGTAAGCTTGCAGACCCCGTTGCTCGGTGAGAAGCCGCAGGGCAGCGTGACGGCAGCGTGGCAGGGGCAGCATCTCCCCGGCACAGCGCGCCGAGGGGCCGCTAACCTGCAGCACCGCACTCCCATGGCACTGGCTGCAATTACACAGGGAGCTGTGGCAGCAAACACAATTATCGCCTAACAAACCTTAAACAAAGAGCTGATTCATGCTCTGTCGCCCAGTTATAACACTGTAGTGCTAATTGGGAATTGCAGCTAACCAGCCGCCAGCACTGCGCTTTCCTTCCTGCGCCGCTCTGAGTGCTGGGCGCTTGCTGGAGTCGGGGACACGTGGCTGGGCTCCCATGCTGAGTAATCCTTCACAAATCATTTGTTACCGGTGGTACAGGACTTCCTATCGGTCAGATAAAATGTCAAGCTTTACTCCTTCCAACAGTTAAGAATTAGAGAAGAAAATTGCTGTTTGGCAGCACGTCCGTACCTGCATGTGGGTAGTAGAGGGGCCGCTGAGGGACAGCCTTGATCATTGTCCGTGCCTCAAGTGCAAAGGGAATTTCAATGGTGGTGTTTTCCTTAGGGGAGGGTTGGAAGTAAGAACTAGGACCTGCTGAAATCCATGGGACACAGTAAGTGACACTTTATGATGGATGGAGTCGTAAGATTAGGTTAACTAAAGATTTTTATAGCAGCTAATGGGTTCAGAAAAATGGCTAAAGCTACTCAAATACATTTTGCACAGACCATTAGGCTGCCAAGAAAACCCATTTGCTGGCTGAATAGCATCAACAGTCCACGTGTTATTCACATTGTATAAGTACTATGAGATGAATTACAGGTAAAATTAATTTCACTGTTGAAGAAGGAATTGGGACAAGAAGTCATATTTTCGTAAGTTAATGAAATTAAGTAATTTCTTTTTTGTATATTTGTAAATGAAAAACAATAGACAAATACATTTTCTACTGTAAACTAAATAGTCCTTAAAAGAAGCTCACCTTTTTAATAAAAGCAGCTTGGCTAGATGAAAAATTCTAGCTGGTTGGAAAGCGAGTAGGCAAGACACCGATGAAGTGGCGTTTGCAGGAGTGCTGTATTTTGCATCCAAGTGTTAGAGTGGCAAGTTCCTGCTAAAGCAGGGAAGGTTATTTCATTTGCCTTCTGTACTTTCTACTGTTCTATTTTATTATCATAGAATCATTTAGGTTGGAAAAGACCATTAAGAGCAAGTCCAGCTGTTAACCAGCACTGCCAAGGCCACCACTAACCCATGTCCCTAAGGTCCAGCCTGCTCAGATTGTGCTATTAATAGGAATTAGTTGGTACACTTCCTTAAGAACCTCCTGTCTTAAAAATTCATAAACAGACTAAAAGTTAACATTGAGTCACTTATCTATGAGCTAAATGAGTGTTTATGCTTTTCCATATGTTATTGCAGTGCATAAATTTGTACTTCACTAAACACTACCCACATGTACCCCAAAGGATTCATTTTCTTCGTCCTTAACTAACGCATGTTCAACAGCTTGAGTCAACGTGTGAAAAAATTATAAAAGTGGCTGTGGTCTAAAAAACCCTCCTATTTTAAATGATAGACCTTTAATTTACTGTTGATTAATCTGGGGACGATGTAACCAGCTCCGTCTCTGCCTCTGAGGCAGGGTTTGGGAAGGTGCCCATCTCTCTGGGATGCTCGGGCTGCAGCGAGGTGCCAGCTGCCCCCCCTGTGCAATGAGGGTTTATAGTCAATATGTAGGTTCATGGGTTTGAATTCTTACACATCTGGGCATCTTAAGTAAAACACAGCACAATCCTGTTGTTTTAATGGCCAAAAACCCGATAAATACGTCTCTTTTTTTTCCTGCTTAAGGAAGATTTTTACAGTCTTTGAAGGACAACAGCAGCATCAGGAAAGAGAAAAGAAAAGCAAACTCTTTGTTTAACAGCACCCTTGATGCATCTTTGTCAGCAGGGACTGAACCTGGCACTTTGGAGCTGAAACTGTCAGCACCTGCCCAAGCTGAAAAATAAAACCTGACAGCACGGTCACAGTGATGTGATCCACCTCTGCAGCCCGCGGCGGAGGGCCAGTGTCACCCAGTGGGAGCAGGACATCTGCGTGTGTCCTTGCAGACTCTGGACCGTCCTGAAGACAGCAGTGCTGCTAAGGTCAGCTTTCCAAGCGGGCGGCAAGTGGCCTCCTCTGCCCATTCTCTCTCAATTACGTTAGCACGGTGAACCGGGGACCTGGTGCAAGCGCTTAGCTCAACATACTGCTGTGGCATCACTAGATCAGTGCACGGTGGAGCAGCATTGTTTGTCTTCCATCATCACCCCGTCAGAGAGAAGCAAGGCTTTGGTGTGCAGGGAGCTGGCATGCATCGCCCTGCTCGCCTCATTCCCTTGCCCCAAATCCATACGTGACAGAGTCCCACAGTGGCCTGAAATAAATGATCCATACTATAGAAGAATTCCTGCTGGCTGTAAGTAAACATTCACCATCTTGGCTTTAAATAATGCTAGAGAAAAATCACCATCATTAATATTCACTATATGATTTAGCTGTCTACCAAATGAATAAAACAAGAGTAATAATCCAGGCAAAAAGGGGATATGCATCAATTTTTATGAATTATTCTGAAAAGGAAGTCTTTTATATCAGCATACTGTTAAACTAAGAGGGATTGTGTATGGGAGCATGTAATCCTATATGTGTATATATATATATATAAAAGTGTATATATACATTTAATGGTGAAGGTATAGGAAAGAGGGTGGCAGAATGTAAGACACATCCTGGCGTACAGAGATGAATAGACCAAGCTGTTTTAAGTCTTAAAGCTGATGACCGTGGCTCCCAAGATAGGAAAATTACTCTCAGACCAACGTTGCCCCCTTTTGTAGGCCCGTCCTTCCATGCCACCCCATCTGTGCCTTGAAGAAGCCCGTTGAGGCCAGAGGACTCGTGCCAGCAGTCTGACTCGTCTGACGTGGGCTGGCTGCACTGACTGCATCCTTACCTGTGGTTCCTACTGTGGAGGCCCTGAGGAAGGACGGTGTTCGTACAGGAATTCGGCAGGTTTGCAGACCAGATTTTTGCCTCTGTGGGCGGAGGGAGCAGCACCCACTGTCTTCCTTGGCCACGGGGCTTTGATGTTCTCCTACAGCTACCAAGGTAGGATTTTGGATCCCTCTGTGAACGCCTTCCAGGAGGGTGTTGTCTGACCTGCAGTTGCCAAAGCAGATGAGATACTTTCCTTTCTCTTCTTCTTTTTGCAATGGTTCTTAACTACATAACCAGGGCTCAGATGCACCTTGTAAGTCACAAGCTTTCTTTCCCCCTATTTTTACGGAGCATGCCTGGGGCAGTGCCCTCGGCTGCCACACTAGGGAGCCCCGGGGGTCAGAACCAGCGCTGTAAAGCTGCTGTTTGATGATGTAGCGGCAGTGGAGCAGGGACTTGAGACTTTGGAAGAGCTGGTACTACCGTGTTCTCACATGACATGAGCAGAACAGCCCCACCATGCTCCACCTGCACGCTGTTGGCAGGTTTCTGGAATCCAGCAAGATTTTACAGGGAACAGTTGCTTCATCTCAAAATGGCTTAAAGTTATTACCTGGGTACCCATGGAAAAAAAGCTAAGATCTACTCAAGATCTGATCAAAATTTAAAATAAATTAATAAACAGAAACAGACAAGAGACCACAGAAAACCTGGGGGTTTGTGCCACAGTGTTTAAACACTTTTACGCCACCGTATTGCAGAGCCTGCGTTGACTTGGCACTGATAGATCTGGGGGCTGGGAAGTTGCTGGTGGGAGGATGGAAGCTGGTTTTCCCAAAGTCCAACTAACGCAGCCAGCTTACCTGCTGAAGCCACCCCCTGCCCACGTAAAAGCTAGTCTTTACCAGTGCCACTGGTACCGGCGTCTTTTCTGTGTGCATGTGAAGGAACTGTTGGCATTTCAGCCAGGAGCTCAGCGCCAGCCCTGCCGGCCCCTTGCCCCGGTGTCTGACTGACCACACGGCCGAGCGGGTACCGCCTGAGGGATCGCAAGCAATCTTCCTTCATCCTGGCTGAAAATGGCTCGTTTTTAATCTCATTATATTATAATATTCATAATATAACCATAATATTCAGAATATTTGGAGCCTTCATAATATTTAGAGTCTAACGAATGTTATACGCTGGCAGTATTCTATGTGGCTCGTTGTCCTTTTCAGCCATCTGCCCACAGATGTCCAGGTCTCCAGCCTTCGCTGCCACTTACCTCACGACATCACTGGTGTATGTCCAGGCTGAAAAATGATGTCTCTGTAATTACCTGCTGCCATTGGTCAGGTGCTTTTACACCTACATTGCACAGTGGTGGGGACATGCACCTACTTCCTCTCCTGATGCTCAGAAGCAGGATGTTTTGTTTCATGGATGGCAGGGACTGTGTATGGTGCTAATAACGTGATGGAGATGGTGACAGCAGAGGCAAAGCGAGATGTAATAGACTGATGACTAAGTGTTCATCAACAAAGCCATATTAATAATTGAAAATAAATGACCACACGTGCCTCTGCTTCCAGGGAGAAGAGTGTGTCCCCTCTCTCCCTCTCCCCTGCAGCCCCACTGCCCCCTCCTCACCATGGTATCTCTTGGTGTGGCAGCCTTCAGCACTGCTGCTTTGGCTGCTGTTCATGTAGCTCATCTTACATCTTAAATTGGGACTTCTTTTCCTTGGTCCTGATGACCAAGAGAGGATTAAAGGCATTGGCATGTGCTGCTCATCGGTGTAAAATGCAGCCTAGCTCTTCTGAGTGAGCTCCAGCAGGACTTAAAGGGAAAGCTGGTACTGTTCCCTGTAGGTCCATTTTCTGTACAGGGTCTATTTTTGGGTTTGTACATTATATGCAGCCAAGTATACTACAGGCATAAAAAAACTGGAGGAAAAAACAAAGCTGAGATCATTCTTAAGGAGAGGGGAAAAAAAAAAAAAAAGTACTCCTCTTGGGCTGCAAAAAAAATAATAGTTACTGAAAATAAAACAGCTACTGAAAATACTTGTTTGGTACAAATAAAAAACTTGGTGGCTGTATGGAGAGAGCAAATAGCAAATAGTCATCTTTGAAAATAAATGCACTGCTATGCACAAGCTTTTAGCAATGGTAGTTAAGTCAATTTGACCCCTGCCCTGTCCGGAGGTCTCGGATTTACTGACCATGATTCAGGGTAAAATAACTGGGCTGAGTGTGATGCTGCACTGCTGCTGCAGCCACCCTTATGGATGGTGCAGGCACAGGGCTCGTGGCCCCGCAGGCTGTGCACCACAGCGGATGGGCAGCCTGCCCTGGAGCCCACTGATTTTGCCATGTAATTCTTAACAGTTTGGTGACTTAGTGCCTAGGAAGCCATCACACAGAAGGGCTTTGCCAAACTGCTGGCAGGAGTGAAGATACTCGTCTTAGCAGGTATTGCTGGTGAGATGCCAGAGACCCAACACGTGTCCCTCCCAGGAAGCCGAGCGCGTCCCATGGTGAGTACTTGAGAGACCAAAAATAACAGGTTCAAATGCAGCAACTTGCCTCCCATAACCCTTCTATCATCTTTCCCTCAGTTAATATCAAATAAAGCTGTGACAACTGGCAAGCTCACAGTAAAATAGGGAATTGCAGCTGGCAGCCCCAGATGCGGGAGCTGTAAGTTCACATCTATTTCCCCTGGTGTGGGCTGAAGGTGAATAGCTGATAGAATCCAGCCCATGGGTCACAGCACAAATCTTATGGGACTCTGGCTTTTGTAACTTTTGGTGTGCAGCCACCCTCAACGTACCCAAAACTTGTGTTTTTGAATTAGTTTTGGAAAAGGCCAGGGATGGTGAGGGCTGGTGGTGTAATTCTGACTGCATGGGAGAGAAAGGCAAAGCATCTGAGCTGGCTGGAAGCAGCGTCTCACCCCCTCAGCTTTTCTTAGTTTATTATTAATAATATTAATTATGCCTGTAGCACAAAAAGTAATTATTAAAATATTTTCCTAAACATCCTAACAAAAAGGCTGTTTACCAAAAAATACTCAACTGTTTCAAAGCCTTTACAAAAAGCTCTTAGAAATTAATAAATATGTTTGATTAGTGCTTTTATGGATGCACAGATTCTGTACATGGAAGCATTAAAGTGCATTTAATTATATATAAAGGCAATTAGTGTCACAAATGAAGACTAAGCTCTGACTCAGCCTAAATAATTGTCATTATCTATCATATAGCATGCCCAGAAAGCTTAAGTCTGTGATAATATTTATGAACAATAAACTTGGTGTTAACATACCAAAACAGTTTGGGTATAATTCCAACTAAATAGTAAATGGCAACAAAAATAAAACATCACTCCCATTCTTCATTTTTTTCCTAGCCTAATCACACAGGCATTTTTTACAGTATGTTCATCAGTTACAAAATGTTTCTTGAGCACGTGCTATCGGTGGCACGCCAGAGCCCGACCGAGTGTGAGTACGTGTGCGAGTAGCTGCTCTGCCGCCCCGTGTTGGCAGCACCGCTGGGCAGTTGGGTGGTTATTCCTGTGACTGGGGTGGCTGGAGCTCTGCCAGGTGAAGGACAGCTTTCCACGGAGATGCAAGAGCCCACCGTCACCTCTCACTCGGCGTACACTTACCCAGGTAATCCTCTCTCTGCTCTGTACAGCCCGAGATCTCCACGCTAGAGACAGCTTTATTTTTACATGTTGGGGTTTTCTTGCAGCACTTTTACTAACACAAGCTCATGGTTTTGTTGTGCTGCTGGTGTTTTTTTGCTTGTTTGTTTGTTTGTGGTTTTGTTTGTTTTTTTTTCAGGTGGGAAATCCCATCAGCTTTCCTCGTCCAACCTTGGTCCTTCTTACTCAAGAAGTGCCCCATCACTGACAGCTGCCAGCGACACGACATGAAGCAGTGTAATGCAAAGGGCCAGCGACACTCCCATCTGCTCAGTTCCCAGGTACACCCCCACATCCACAGGGACCAAACCCAGTGCCGTAATACCAGTGTGTAGTCAGTGGGTAATAAGATGTATGAAAACAACAGTAACGCAGCACTGATGCTAAGTGCAGCCAATTGTAAACTAAAGGACTCTAAATGGAGCTAAGGGCTCTTGGTTTTGTTGTTTGAAAATGTGCTGTGTGGGTGTAATAGCATGGTGTAGCTTGTGGAATAAAAAGAATGATCTACAATACATCTTCTTCACCTTGCATAAGCTGTTCAAACAGTGCCTTGCTGGTCTCCTCAGTGACTCACTTCAGGTTTAATGCATACGTTTAGAGCAACAGAGCCAATTCACAAATTTACTAATGCATTTATATTATTAAATACCCAAATTAATGCATAACTGTTTTAGTACAACCAGCATGACTGCAAATTAATAAGAAATTACATATGGTTTTACATGGAAGTATTTCTATAGGCTTATATATGTCTGTAACATGGTTATATACATGTGGAGATATATACATCTCTATAGAGTTACCAACGTACTTTATCATGGTTGGGTATAATCCAGATGTATGGGTATAGGGCTGCCACCTTTAATGCCGCACTGCGTGTGTGGCGAAGCCGGTCGGACGCGTCGCACGCTCAGCTGTCCCGGCAGAGGAGCTGTGATGGCTCACACCAGTACGCTGGCTGCGGCACACACCGGTGGGTGACACGGATCAAAGCGAGCAGAGTCGATGTAGTACTTTGATACGTGAAAATATTTCCTGGGTTTTCATGCCTTCTCAATTTACTTACTTCTTCAGGCAGTGATCAAACTAGAAAGCCATTCAGGATGGATGAATCATTTAGGGCTGACCTGAACTAACAGAGTAGAGAGCTTTGATGCTGCTTCTGCGCACGCTCAGAGAAAATTTGGCCCCGACCGCAGTCAGATGTGTAACCCACCAGCCAGCCAACCTTTAACAAACAACACAGCTCATGAACCAGAGGCTGGTGGGTGCTACATGCACTCTGTGTGAGAGTGGGTGCGTGCATGCCCACACATGCCTCTAAAAATAAAATAAGTAGGAAAATGAAAGGCTCAGCTTTTATTCTCTGTTGGATCTGATACAACATGAGCTGGGAGAAGAAATTAAAAAAAAGAAAAACCACACACACAACAAAACTGACATCACTCCCTCCTAACAGCAGCATTTCCTCCTGCCACCTCATTCCCCACTTCTCCAAAGAAAGAGAAAAACAAACCAACAAATCATTTTTTTGCCCATTCAGAAAAAAACCTGGAGTCTTTGAGCAAGAATCAGTTTGATGGGCACAAGCTTACTTAGCCCAGTGCTGGCTCTGTCCTTGTGTTTATGGGCAGTACAGAGAAAAAAGGGAAATGTTGCAGAGCCTCTGCCTTCATTGTTTGTTGGGCTGATCATTTGTTTTTTGCTAATGAAGTATTTACTTTTGCAGAATTTCATCTTTTGTCTGCTGTAATTCATTATTAGCTCCATGACTATTAAAACAACAACAGGAAGGCCTTGCAAACATCTCCCCACCCCCCATGCTTGCACGCCTCAAGAGTCACTCAAGGTCTGACATGGACGTCTTCATCACTATGCACTGTGGCCCATGCTGCAGCTGTCAAATTTTCTTTTGATGCTGATTAACTTCATCAGTATAATTGATCAAGTTGTCTAGACAAAATGGGAGGCTAAATACTTTCCAGAGTAATCGTCACATTGCATCCAAACCGCTGTTACTATGCCAAAGGCAGCGTGCAGGTGCCATGCTGCAATTGGAACAAGTCTCCTCTCACCTCTTGCCTAAACTTTTCCCTTTCCCCACGCCCCCCCCCCCAGCTCACTCAACACTTGCCTGGCAGATTGACTTTGATTAGTTGTTCATTTAATTGCGTTCTGGTGTGCTACTGAACATAATAACCTTCAAAGTCATAAGAAGACGCAACAGCTGAAGACAGCTTTGGAGACCATCAAACGCAGACAGGGCTTTGTGCGACTCCACCTTGGCTTTTGGGGGTTGGTGTAGTTCCCAGTAAGACACTTTCTCCCCCTGCAGTTAGTTTCCAGCTTCCCCAAAACCTTTTCCAGTCCTGCTCTTTGTGCACAAAGGCTGAAGTACCTCTGCATCGGGGTTTTGGATGTCCACCTCTGACAAGATCATTGAAACAAACTTTAGTCACAAGGGGGAAGGGGGAGGGAACAACTGAAAAAATATATTTATTGGAGTAAATAAAAAAAAGTTAACCAAAATCCTTTATTGATACATTCTTGGATAATATCACAGGATCGAGAGAACGGAAAGGAAGGGAGGAGTTTGCGGCAAAGATTGGTTTCACTAAATTGGCACATAAGCAGCAATATTAACGAAATTACTTATTACAAACAGTATAAAACATACATGCTTTTTTTAAGTCCTTATCACACTGGTCAATCATGGTGGGGCATCAACAAAGAAAAAAATCTCAAGACATGTAAAAGCCATATTCTTTCCTCCAAATATCATAAGAATTATTGAAATTATTGCAAAATAGTCATATACCTTAAAATAACAAAATATAACACAAATACAAATATCAAACATAAATTATTAACATGTACCATAAAATACATTACCGGCATGCATTCCAAATATCAAGACCTCTACTAAAACTCAGCAAAAATCCTTCCTGCTTCCTCTGCAGCCCATCAGTTGTGAACGGGGGGATGGGGGGGACGAGGGACGGGACTAACTTCGCCAGCACAGTTTTTGGTCTTTAAATTCTTTTTTTTTTTCTTTGTTTGGTTAAAAAAAAATATTGTATATGGATTGGCGTGATACAATAGTACTCATACAAGTCATGTACATAGGTCTTTTAAATCCTTAGTTGATGTGCTAAGTCTGAGAGAATCGGGCCTCAATGGAACTGTGCATTCAAAAAACAAACAGTGACCTCGAAACAACATGGATGGCAATATGCAAAAATCCTCACAAACTGTACAGAAAGTTCAAAAACTTGCAGTCTGGAAGTACATAGAAAGACAGAATTAGCCCCTTAAAGTCCTTGTAGCTGGATGCAGCCCGCCCCGGGGAGCCGTTTCTCCCGTGCTGCGCCGGGGCCGGCGGGCACGGCGGCTCCCGCGGCCGGAGCGGGCCCAAGGCCACGGCCAACGGCAGCGACGTACTAAGCCCAGAGCGATGAAGGATATTTCGGGGAGCAGCCGTTGGGAGCGCGGGGCTCCTCTCACGCTTTCCCGCAGCATCGCCGTGCCCTCGCTCCCCCCGGGGCGGACATCCCGCGGCTCGGGGGGAGTTCTGCGCCAGCGGTGGATGAAAATCCTCACCCGTCCTCTGCCCCACGTGGCAAAACACACTAGATAACCAGGTTGTTATAACTGACATACTTCTTTTTTGCAGCAGGGCCTGAAAGAAAACCAGAGAACCATCAGGAATGCCGACAGCCAAGGCCCCCCGGGAAGGGCTGGCTGCTGGTCCGGGAGCTGCGGGCGCGGGCAGGGAGGCGCAGGGGCTCCTGCATCCCGGTGAGCATCCTCCCTCCGCACAGCCTGTGCTCGCGGACCCGGCTCCAGGCAGCCGGCCATGAGATCAGCCAGAGCCGTGTCGCCAGCTCCAGCTATTGCTATAAACAGAAGTACCACTGGCTGATTTTGTTAGACTCCTGCACTCTGTCTGACTTCACTGCTGAAGAACCGTAACGACATCCCATTAAGATTTCTTTTTTTAAAAAAACCCACAACAGTGACATTCTCTCCAACGCTTACACCTCCTGGGCTGAACCTGGCTTTTCTCATGGGTAAAGTTATTCTTACTCAAGTTTTATGACTTCTGAGAATTTTTCAATGCAGAGATGAAGCTTTCCTAATTATGACCTTCAAATGAAATCTCTTTGCAAACAGAAATAAATAAAACCAGTCAGTAATGACTTTGTGAGCAACGCTACACACTTCTGTCAGTAAAAATTGCAAATATTTGCAGCTGAATAGAAAGCAAAATATCCTGCAATACTTTAAAAGTGCTGGCAGATTAGGGACATATCAACTGATGACATGGTCTCCCATCAGGCACATCAACAAAAACATCACTATTTATATGCAAATTCTGTAACTATAATGTAATTGCATGTACTGGACTTAGGAGATTGTATATTGAACTGTGTTCCAATGAATACAGAAAAGTCCTTTTCCCACTTATAAAAAAAAAAAAGAAAAAAAAAAAAGAAAAAAAAAAGTGTGAAAAGCATGTGTATGAAGTATGTATGCTCTTGGAGTAAAGATTAAAATCTAATATTCTAACCCACTGAGTTACCATGAGACTAGTTTAAGCTAATGGATATTCTCAAAAGGTTAAAATTACCAGACATTGCTGTTATTATCAACTATTCTTAAAAAGCATCTGGTTTTTTTGAGTAACTTGGATTCAGCAAAATACATTAATGTGAATCATAATCAGTCTTACACGGAAAACCTGAATATATAAACAAACCTGATCCTCAGTGCATGCCCCAGGAAAATATACATTTGGAAGAGAAGTAAGAGAAAGGACTACACTGGGTTTGGGGGCTGCTGAGCTCTGCCACTGCCCTGCCCGGGGGGAGCAGAGGTCCCCAGCCCTCCGGAGCACCCTGCGCCTCGGGGCTGGCCGTGAAGCAGTATTAACCAGAGACCACTATCAACTTCTCCGGTGGCCTGCTTTTCCGAAACATCTGCTTAAATAAGGACAGGCTCCTCACCAACAATTCAGAATATTTTCAAAGTATAATGCAGGGGAGCGCAGTCTAATGTAATTTTTTTTTTTTTTTTTTTTTTTTTTTCCACGGTGGTTACTGTCTTTTACTGGCAAAGACAATTTTACTGCTAGGTATTTTCAAGGCTGTAATTTAAGAACCTCCTGTGGAACTCCAGCACTTAGAAGTGTTGTTCTGAAACCCTAATTCAGCCTTTCACTGTGTTACCAACCAGAGTCTGATCAATCAAGGCCTGATCCCACGAAATGCTGATCACCTTCAGTTCCTATTAACTTCTCGTGGACGTGAAGGTGTTCAACACACGGCAGGATAAAACTCATTATCCTTCAAGGCTAGACTGCAAATATTAAATAAACTGAGGTATACTATTAAATGCTGAAGAGAGGTAAAATGCAGCTGGAAAAAAAAATATCATCAGGAAACAGGTTGCAAAGTAATTACATGTATTATTTTGTGATATACTTCAGCTTTATCCATTACATGCTCCAATTCCAAATAGCAGCAGAATTCCTATGACAGAGATTTTGATACTCTCCACTGCTGTATCATATCACGTCAACCCCTCTAATGCTCGCAGGGCTTTTACTCTACATTTCAGCAAACCTGATAATTTTGCTTGATGGGTTTTCTCACAAATTCAACCACAGCAGCCTATTTCTCATTTTCAATGTGACAATGAACCACCAATGCCAAATGAATTTGCCCAAGAAATAGTGTTGATAGCGTGGACTTCTGTAACCTCTCTGTGAAAAGATGGGCTCCACGCATCTGAGCCTTAGACACTAGTTATCTTTGGCACAGCTCTGCTTCACAAGAATAACGTAGTTGACAAAAGCATCATCCATAATTTAGATAAAATGATCAATAAAAGCTG
>JAVJGJ010000047.1:23293874-23306294 GCA_035590215.1 Microhierax caerulescens | reverse complement strand
GGAGAGGACAGACAATCTTCTTTGGTTTTAAATGGCTGTTAGGCCAGAGGAGATCATGTCTCTTGTTATGTAGCTGGTGCATTTTGCAGCTCTGTCCCTGCACTAACTCCGGGAACTGGATGCTCAGCTGATACTCAACTTCCAGAAGCATACAATCTTGATTTCAAGACTTCAGGAGACAGCCAGCCTACCTCGATAATGAATCTCTACTCATTGGCAATTAGCGCCAGGTATGGATTTGATTTTCTTCAAAGAAATTAATTTACATGAAAATGGGGAATGCTAATGAAACATCAGCATTACCAGAATCCACCATGCTTTAATCCACGATACATGATAGTTCCCTGTTCTTTAAATGGAAAATAGATACAGATCTCGTACGCTCTGTTGCTGTTAGCGTTAATGGATGACGGCTTTCCAACAGTGGAAACAGATTGTCCTCTTGCAAATAACATATAAATGTTAATTAATATACATATAATTATGTCAACCTCAGGTGGCCGTTGACTTAGACGCACTGGAGGCGAGCCAACAGCTGTGGTATGCAGAATCTGAAATAGTGGACCACACCTTCCGTACAGGGACCAGCTGCATCCCCTGTTCCTGAGGTCAGCGCGCAGGAACAAGCCAGCCACTGGACAAATGCGGGCTGCTGGCTATTCTTAAGTGCAAACTGCCATGTAGAAAGGAAACATCCTAGATACTGCCTGCCTGCATATTTCATATTTGCAAACAGATGTGCTCTGGAGGCATTTGCACCATATAACTTGCTGGAATAAAGGGGACCCTTCTATTTAGAAAGAGCTGACGTGTGGCTATCAGTGACAAGCACCCTTTCCCAATAATTAGTGGTGAAGAGCAACAACGTTAAGAGAAGAAGTTAGTAAGAGGAATACCAAAGAATACAATCTCACATACACAGACAGGACCCCTGGAAACAATCTCCAGGTTCAGTCCAGCCATAGGTAATCACACGCACCTGGCAAGCGGAGTGCAGCACGGGGTTCTTCAGCTCCCATTATTTTGCCTTAACTTTTTTGCTTGAAAATAAAATTGTTTTCTTCACGTTATGGCGGAACCCGGCCTAGGCTGTCACGCTTCAGAAAGGTTAGGTAGATCTGCTGCAGGGATGCACGGAGTGATGAAGTGCTGTATCGCATCACTGCTAACACACGGTACTGGATAGAAGGAAAGTGCAATTATCACATCTCCCTTGTGCTGCTGACATTGCTGTTAGTCTTCTGGTTTTATGAGTATTACATGTACTCTCAATTTGAAAGTAATCAGGAACTTTGAAAAACCAAGAAGGCAAGAGCAATGGCTTCCAAGATGGGCTGAGACAGGATGGGTGCTTAACTTCTTGGCACCTGGACCGATGGAAGCATAAAGAAGGCACCTTGGCCATCACAAGCTCGACACTTCATAGCATGGCATTAATTTTAAGGATGTGACCGTGTACAAGATACTGACAACGATATCAGCTATGTCCTCTCAGTTATGTGCCATGTCTTCTCCCATTCTCCATAAATGCATCCCACCTTCCTCCCTTGCGAGCATCCATTTCAAGACACCCGCAGGCAGCCTGCAGCACCACAACCCAGACGAAGACAACCTGCATATCTGCACGTGGAAAATAACCAACATTTCATTAACGTGCAACAATTAACCGAACCCCTTTCCTTTTCAGCTCATCAACAGGCAGTGGGGGGCAGTGATAGCCTACACCCACCCCCTTCCAGAAGTGAGTAACAGGATTTGAAGTAACTGCATCTCTGTGCCAACAACATATTAAAAACAAACACACCGACACAAAATTCCTCGTGGATATACAAGTTTCATCACTTGACTGGTTTTCATTATCTTGAGCACGGGCCACAAAGAAAGAAGCTCCCACAGCATCCAAAAGCAAGGCAGATCTGTCAATACTTGCTCAGAGTGAGATTTAATCACTTTCACTTCAATTTTATGCACATTTGTAACTTCTTCCGTGCTTAAAGAGAAAAGATTTACAGTGCAAGAAATAAATTTTATTACAGCCCACAGGCATCTTGAGCTATCAAATGTATGAAACATGATCTGCAAGGACTGACATCGTGATGGCTACGAGTCTGGAACTTGGGCTCTGATTTCCTTTCTAGCCACTGTAGCAGATTATGCTTACCCCCTCTTTTTCATTTTCTTAATTCTTGCTTAGAAACCTGTATCATTCATGTCAGGCAAAGCAGCGGCTGATTATTAAATCCTACTTCTAGTCCATCTAAAAGGGAAATGGATGCATGTGGCTCCTCCTCCGTCTCTGTGCCTGAAAACCAGAGCTATCCACATGCTCTGCTGCCTTTAAATCAGGGAACATATACGAGAAATAGATGAAAGCAACAGTCCTAAATGATTCTACAGGCTCACCCAGGACCAGACAAATGGAATGAAGCTTGGAGAAAATAATATAATTTTAAATTTAGTATCTAAATGTAAATAGATTGTTATATCACATTTTCACATCTCTCCTGCTGTGCTCCGTACCATGGTGTATTGGCAACTTATCTGGTATATAAATGCCTACAGTTGTACAAAAGCCATTTCATGTTACTGCATGTGTCGGCGTGTAGCTGTTTGTCTCCGAGCTGCAGCCTGAACTGCGTGACTTCTATGCAGATTAGCACACAGAACCTCATGTTTTAATAATGGAGTATGAATATATTGATTACAAATGTAACATTAGCAAAAAGCGTGTTCCTCCGTAATTGCTTTACAGCTTTCTCTTCTCATAAATCGTATCATCTTTAGCTGTCGCATCCCCTTGTCGCACTCAGTAAAGCAGCAACAGTTAGTGCTGAGCACGATGTACAAAGCAGTGGTGCCCGGCCACCCCAGAGGAGAGCACAGTGAGAGCATGGAGGGAGATGCCACCAAAAACATCATTTCTATTTCCTAACTAATTTATCCAGTACCTAAGCAGCTTGGTGGCAACCTGGCAACAAGTTCAGAGGGGACGGTCTGTTTTCCCGCACTGCCGCAGGCGCCGGGGCAGGGCCCCTGGCAGGGGCGATCCCTCAGCATCGCCCGGCATTGCATCTGCCCACGTCGGCACGCTCAGGCTCCGTCGTGTTTGGTGTGCCAGCCAGGGGACACCGTCCTGCTCGGACAATCAGCACTGCAGGAATGGTTTCTTCCTGTTTGTGCAGTCCTATCAAACCTGAGCCAACAAAAATACAGCAGCGACTATGATTTAACCTCCAAGATGAACAAAACTCATGTTGTAGCACTGACTGAGGCATGAGCAACCCCAATAAACGTCTCTACCATCCCTACATCACTTCTGATGTCCGTGGTCCTCTGGCTTCTCCCGGCAGGACAGCTGGGTTGCCTGCGCTTAGTGACTGCTGAAGAACCCAGCCGAGAGAACGGGCCAGAGGCAGGACTGAAAGAAAACGTTACTCAAAACACCATAACGAGAAGCCAGGACAAAGACACTTCAAAAATTAACAGAAAAACAATTATGTAATAGAATTGTATAGATTTATACAGTCACCGCTCATACTCCTTGTGCTACTCTTGCGACACACTGTGCACTATGGCACGCATTACTAACACGCTGCTTGTAATCTCCATGAAATGCTAGAAAATCAAAACCGGGATTTAAGTGGGTGGTGTCAGTTATATTTCAAGTTTGTCTTTTCCTTACCTTTTTTTTTTGATAGATATGCTTCAAATTCCTTAATAAGACTTCATCCCTCTGCTTTGCTCTGGTAAATTCCTTTTGCTTCTTATTTTTGCCCAGTATTGAGAATGATGTCAGCATAGAATCCTGATAGGCATCAGGTTAATAACTGCATTTCTAGACAAACACTAGACCGTGGCAAGGATCTTCTCTGATGGGGGGTTATCCAGGAGAAACTCAAGACACCTGGAACCCCCACCTTGTCACAACCTCTTTGTAAGAGATGCAAATATTTGCCTCTATAAAAAAATAACTTTTCTTTAGTTCAGCTGGATATTGCACATTGTTAATGCTACTGATTTCACATCCCCATTTTTCAATAGCCCCACCCCTCCCATCCACCCCACTCTGCCCCATCAGTAGTTTCACCAAACTGACACCCGGGAAATGTGGGTTCAGGTTTTGGAGAAGGATGCTCTGCATGTTACAACAGCAGCAAACACACACGGAGTAAGTGAGAGAGGCCTGAGGCCGGTTAATTCTCTAGAAAAGCCGGAATCTGTGAACAGTGTAATGAATTCATTATGTGCCATCAACAAGTGGTCCAGGAGGATGGAGGGCAGGTGAGGGGGAGATAACGGTGTGAGGTTGGTACCACACCCCTGTGGCAGAAAACAAACCCCGGGTTCCACTCCAGTTTCACCAGCTCCAAAACCAAATGTGATTTCCAAGTGTGACGATAGTGCATTCTGTGTGAATTGGTATCCAAGGCACAAGACCCTAAATTGTCACTGCAAATAGGATCAAATTAAGCAGCCCCAGACATGGAACATAAAGCTGAGAAGGAACTAAAACGGCATAAAAAGAGAACGGGGCCGTGTCGCTTAGCAACCACTACCTTTTCGGGTGGATTATGCGAGTCTGGACACATTTGCACCGCTGACAGTCGTTGCTTCTAATGTAAAGGAGCTTTCCCGTGTCTCTGCGTGACAAGTTCGGTTAGGTGCTGCAGTGGTGAGGACCATCAGACCGCATCAGGCCAGCGCCAGCCCGAGCGTGACTCGCATCCCGGTTACGGCAGGGATGACCTGCTCCGGTGCAGACCTGCTCCAGCGCTGGGTTTGCACGAGGTCTGTGGCTGCTTCACTGAGATTTCTGATTCATTCTCCTACAAGTAGTGCAGCTCACGCGATTTGGTTATTCCCCTCTGGAGAAAAGTCACAAGAAAAGCTGAACGCTGTGGAAGGATTAGTCATCCTCTTCATCCATCACTGATTCTTTCTCCAGCAGGTTTAGGTAACACCAGACCAAACCCCCACGCTCATAGTACTGGTTCTTCCAGAACTTAAGTCTGGGCTTGCAGGGTCATTCCTGAAGGAACCAAATAAGGTTTGTGCATCTCTTCTCCTCTATAGGTGCAGGAGTTCAATGTAAAAGGCCATCAGCTCTTCACAGAAACTTTATTTTCTTAATTTACCTTGCTAATGAGCAGATGCTTCCGGGATGGAAGCGGGGCACCACTGTCTGCAGAGCTGCCACAGCCATCTTTCAGCCTGCTGGCAGTACCACCAGTTCTCCCAGTTACCACACCGCTACTATCTGACTGCATTCCCATCACAGATTACCCATCAGAAGCAAGTCTGAGATATCAGCACCTATGATCAGGGCCAGCTTGGTCAGCTTTGCAGAGGCACTAAAGCCACAATCCTCTATCGGATTTTGGCCTTCAGCTCAATCAAAGTAACTGCTGGAGTTTAATTATGGCCATGCGTGTCTAAATCGCAGCTTTGATCCGACAGCCCCATGTCTGCTGCGCACCGACCCATCCTTGCTCTGTCCCTGTGCACACGATGATGGCACGTCTTACTCTGCAAGTTGCAGCTCATACATCAGCAACCTTCCCTTGGGGAAGAGGGGAGCATTCACAGCTGTGTTGCTTCATGGGAAAAACAAAAAGGAAATCCGTTGCAAGAATTTAAAAATGATTTTAAAAGCTGCAGCTTGCCTGGCGTACAAATAAGCCAGACCTCACTTCCAGTGGCATTGCCCCACCACAGCCTCGCCTTTCCTGCTGCTGCTGGCCCGCTTCTTCACGTTCATCTACGATTCTCCTGTGGAGATAACTTTAAAACCTACTTACGTGCTGAACTGATGTTTGCCTTTGTACCTGACGTCAGCAGCAATGGACCCCAGCCCTGGGAGAGGATGCCATTCTCCCTGCACTCGGTGCTGGCGGGCATCCCTGCAGGAGCTCCTCTTCTTTGGTGTTTTGCCTTTTTTAAGAACCTAGACACTTTTTTTAGTGCTAATCTCTTCTTGAGTTTTATTCATTTTAACTGAAGTGCTGTAGGTTTCCAGGTGATTACCACCGAAATAAGAAAATGTGCCAGGTTTTAGGAATGGCTGTAAGAATTTTCCAAAGGTAATTTGAAAATTTCCTTCAGATGTTCCTTGAAAGACGAGGTTGTCATCAAAGAATTTCCCGTGCCATCGTGATAATTTGTTTTGGCTTTGCTGAGATTCCTCAGATTGGCTGCAGTATTCAAAGGACAGCACTGCAAGACACCTGCAAACTGCAGCCTAAGAAATGTCACCCCTCAGCCATGCCTGTGCCCCCCCGGGGTCACCCTGCCGCAGCAGGCAGCGCGTGCAGGGGGGTGCTCCTGCTGTTACCTACGGGATGCGTTATCTGGGAGACTCCCACTAGCAGGGCGGAAGAAAAAACTTCTCTGTAGTAATGAAGATAAAAATCTTGTTTAAAAAAAAAAAAAAGTCATAGAGTAAGGTTCCTGAAGCCAAACTCTTCAAACTAACGAAAGACAGCTGATAGACGCAGATGAGTAATAAAAATGTCCTGCAGATTTTAACTGGAAAAAAATCCCAACAACTAAGTTAATTGGATAAATGCAGAACAAATAACTTGCCCCGTTTTAAAAATTATACATACAGTGATCTGGCCTTTCTTGGAAAACAAAAGCAACTTGGTGACAGTGGCTTTTTAAAGTATCCCACAGTTGTAATTCACCTGTTGCTGCTAGGAAGACCCACGTGCATGGGATTTAACACTGCAGAGGTCATCTGGTGGGATGGGAAGCAGGGAAGGAAATCCCAAAGCTGGCTGAAATCATTGCAAGTCAGGTTGGGCCATATGGACAAGTTTTTACCTAGCACAGACATGCAACATAGTGCTTAAGGTTCGAAGTCTAATGAGCTGTCACAAAAATGTCAAATGCTGGAAAACAAACAAAAAAACCCACCCACCAGCCTCCCCCACATGTGCACACACACTAATTTAGGAAGACAAGGCCAGATTCTCTACTGGCTCCACTCCACTGACGTGACCAAGGCGGCTGGAAGCCAGACATCCAGCCCATCTATCTGGTTCCATCACCAAATGCCACTCAGATGTCATTGCTTCCAATCTGCAAAACACTGATAATGTTCATAAGCTCCTTCCTCAGAGGGAGACCATTAGGTGAACACCGGCACCCAGAAATCTTGACTAAGTGATTAAGGCCAGGAGAGCACAATCAGAAAAACAGCCTGATCGATCCTGCACTGCACTGCTGCTTTATACACACTTGATAACCTGGGTTCACCTGGTTCACCACTGTTGTGTTGACAATGCAACTAATAACAAAAGAATTAATTCATATTATAATTGTGTTTATGCACATGCATGCAAATGTGTTGTTCAGAGCAGGACTGGGCAAACGCTGCAGGTATATTTCTATCCAACAAGCGTTCACATGTCTGTCACTTTACACAACTGTCAATTCTAAATTCCTCATATTCTAACCAGGGCTACATCTTACCTTTAGGGTTTTCTTATTATTATCCCTTTTAGAAACGGATATTTACCCTGTCTATCATGCAGCCCCTAAGCAAACTCAGACTGCATAGCTAGTCAAGTGAACGATATAACACTTGAAGTGAGCCTTGAACCCAGGGGACTGGCAAAATATTGTGCAGAGTAGCGCCAGGGCCATAAGTAACAATTACAAATATCCAATATAATGGGTTCTTTTAACGAGGATTGCTTTGAAGTTCCCAGAAGGATTTAATAGGAAGCAAGAGTACGACCTTGCCAGTTCCCCAGGGCACACTTGGATTTGAAGTAGGTTTTTCTTTAAACAAAAGTCCATTTTAGCTTATAAGGCTTTCAAGTAGTAGCTGCTATCAGAGGTGTATGTTGTTAATTCACCAGGGTTTTTTATGATGTACTTTTTGTGCGAACAGAGAATGTATCCGATGGGAAGAATAATAGAAGCAGTTCTTGGGTGAGATAACAGCATAATGATAGAAATCAGTTCAGGTCAAAGTGGCAATGACACGACATTCTTATAGCCTAAGACAGCTCGTTAGGGTTTGAGCACATAAAGTATGAGTTTGCCTTGTCATTCTGCAAATGTATTACTCTGCTGTTGAACTTCTACCTCGATAGGGATGAAGAAACTTTAAGCTCAGATAACGTAGGAAAAGTGATTGTATTAGAAAGATGTTTGCACTACAGCACAAAGCCAGAAAATTCTGACTTCGCTTTGAGTAGAATAATATCCATTAATTTCAGTGAAGCAGGCTTTCCCACAATGAGTCCCAGAAAGGATGGGAAGCTTATCATACTGATCATCTTAAAACCCACAAAATGATGTAAAGATTACTCTGCAAAGTCAGTACGCAGCATTGCACATGGCATTTAGCTCTTTAGAAAAAGGAAAGAATTAATTGCTTATTTGAAAGTTGAACACATTCCACCCAGTATACTGGATAAACAATGAACTCTGGCTCACGCACCGGCTTCAAAGCCACGCTGCTCCTGAGTCAGAGGAAAGCGATACAGCCCTGTGGGCTGGCAAGTTTTGCCTAATGGCACGGGGTAACCGTTACACTTCACAACACTGCTCTCTGGACGTCAAACTGAAGCTGCCTTTGTAAAGACAAGTAAGGGAAGATCCTGTAGGATGCAGCACAAAACATATACTTCCCAGTTTTAAGCCAGTGTGATGGGCAGCTGCCCATCCCCAGCTAAGCTCGAGCTCCACAGGCAGGAGTGGCATCGCACTGCGCAGCCGAGATCCTGCTCCCACGTGAATGGTGGGCAAAGCACCCGCCGGTGTCAGCAGAGCCAGTATTGCTGGCCCTAAAATTTTACAGTACAGTATAAAATAACGTGGGAAGTTACTGGTTTCTTACGATGCTTCTAGAGCACTTTCCCACTTGGACATGGGGAGCGCACTTATGTTTCTGGTGGTTTTCAAGCCACGTCTTCAGCCGTGTGCCCCACAACCCTTCTGCCCCACCGCCAGCCCCCCGGCGCCGGGACCTTGGGGGCCGGGTCCTGCTCCTGGGCAAAGCACGTCACTGAGGAGCATCGCCAGAATCAAATGGCATCTGTTGGGAGACATGTCCATGGTAAGGGCAAAACTGATCATCCAAGGGAACACACTCCTCTGAAAAATAGTACCAAGATATGTACCTGTATTAATTCTTACGAGCTCTAAAAACAGGCCACAAACAGGGTGTGTGACACACGTTCCCCCTCTGCAGTGGTGAGATATGGCATTCGTCATGTATGAATATTTACCAGTGAACGTGGTAGTCCTCTGTGAACAACCAAAAAGCATGTCATTTATTTCCCTGCCTCTGCACTGCTTACACTGATAACTCTCAGCACCAATAAACTCCTCATGTTAAGCTGGAAGGATGATCAGAACTACCCACAGTGACAGACCCCCTTTCAGCCCCCTCAGCCCTGGCCTCAGCCACACCTTTGACTACTTCACAAGGTATTACCAAGGTGGGTGCCTTCAGAGTCAATATTGCCATCTGGGCTGTTAACATAAAACATGACTCTGAGTCAACGAACAGACCCAATGAGCCATAGACATTCTGTTTATGGCTTGAAAAATCATCATGTTTTTGCTGGAAAGATAGCCATGATTGAAGTTTTGAGTCAGGTAGCAAGACTGTAATAGGAAAGGATTAGTTTTACCCTTTAAAATCAACAAAGCCTTGTACCACTGAAGAGCATCCATCTTCGGTGTGTCTGGCTGCACCTTTCTCCTGTCTCGTGCTTGGCGGATAAAAGCTCTGGCTCAGGTGAAGTCTGACAATATCTGCAGCACTGGGATCACAGCACAAAAAGCAGAAAATCTTACCAGTGCTTCCAGCAAATGAACAATTGTGGCGAGGCTTAAAGAAGGCCCAGCACAAGGAACAACCACATTCACGTCTGCACACTTTGGGGTGCACAGAGGCTGAGCCGGGAGCAGACCCCCACAGCCGGGAGCTGATGCCCCGCGGGCAGCCAGTGCTGCCCCAACCTTGGCATCAACTGAATTCACAGCAGGAGCGTGAAACAGCCCCACCGCGTACCTGCGAAGGCACACAGGGTCTTAGGAAACGTGTTTCCAAATCTTTATGAGATTATGGCGGGGAAAAAGAAAGCCAATTCATATTATTCCTTAATTGGAGCTGACAGTACAGAAAACATACTAATTTAAACTACATTTAAAATGTTTCCATTTGAATGCTGTGGACTGGAAAGATAACAAATAGTAGCAAATTATTTTCACCTGCTTAAAACAAAGTAATTAATAGTACTTTGGTTATCTTACCTGGAAAACCAGGCTCTATTGAGAGCTGTTAAAGCCAAGTGTGAAAACAGTTTGCATGAAACATAATTAAAATTATGACCTGAGTGTTCTTCTAAAACGTCCCGAAGGAGTCCTGAAGTCAGAGCTATAGGAAATGATTCTTCTTTACCTCTTGACTTTGTTCCTGAACTGGTTCCTAAATGTCCTCTGCCACCTCATGCTGCTGCCCCGTCCTCTCTGCCACCCTTTCCTGCCCCTCGGCATGGCCGCGGGGGTCTGCAGCTGCCCCCTGCACCAGGGAGCCCTTCCAGCTGGCTGCACGGGCACAGCACCCGTCCGGGAATCCTGCAGTGCTTTGCTCCCTTCTCGCCATGTAGGGAGCAATACCAAAAAACCCCAAACCCAGGCACCACCCAAGCCCTGTCTCCCCCCTGCCCACGCCACATGCCAGCACTTCGCCGTGCAGGGCCCTGGGTTCTGACGCGAGGAGATACACAAGCAAATACACGGTTATAAAGTCATCATGCAATGATTTTCTTACTTCCACAAGTATTCAGTAAATACAGCTCTGCTTATCTAGCAAGTTTATCTATTCAAGGATCAAAGAATCAAAAAATGTTTTTGTAATTAATCATTGTATCTACTTCATTAAAAAAAAATAAAAAGCAAAGAAGCCAAAATTCTGTGCAGTTGCCAAACAACAGGATCATTGGATCAAACGTTTTTTTCAATTTTTTTTCCCCCAACTGCATTCAGTGATGGGTTTCATACAGAGTTGGATTACAAAGGTATTTTCTGTTTATTCATTTAGCGAATTACAAGCAATTCCATTACTTTGTTATTTCCAGTTCTTTTTTTTTCCCTACAGACCAGCACATGCCCCTGCTCTGAACGCATTCAGAGAACGCATTCTGAATTCTGTGCAGTGCCAAAGCAAAAGCCTTGCTAGGACCTGGGTCCAACCACCCAACCCATTGCAGTTACACAACTCAGTCAGACCCAGACCTGTACCTCTCACAATCAGGTAAAATGTGCTATTTCTCAATAGAAAACTGAAACCAAGATGACACCTGGAGAGAAAACTTCTGCAGAATTTGGGTTCTGTCTAAGTCAATTTCCCAGTCAATAAACTGCTCGTTCAGGCCATCACTCAAGTCTCTGAGCAAAGCACAGCTCTGCTGCCGCCGTGCATGACGAGGGAACCAGGCAAGGGGAGAAAAACAACATCTCGCCAAAGTACTGTTAATCTCAAACTATCCTTGGACATGAATGACAAGGTTGCACCGAGTACAACCTCCCTGTGTTAGAGAAACAGGTCATAGTTTTATTTTAAATAACAGTAAGTGTCAGATTTATTGCTCCATTTGTTATTTCCAGAAAAACATGACAGAGAAGACTGAACAAACACTTCAGCATCCCGTGGGTTCTTACTTGGTGCAACCTCTCCTCTGAAGAGATGAATTTCCCTTGACAAACACTGTGCAATCACAGCCTTCATCCCTCGCACCTGGGAAGTCTGAATTCCTGCAGCACGGAGCCCATGCAATGCCACACCACTGACAAGGTGCGCTTCCTCACCTAAAAGAACTCCCCTCCTTTTCTTCAAGCTGGCCTGCTCAAGCTAGTTGGCAGAGTTGCAAGTAACAAACATCTTAACAGAAATACCAAGAATGTTCATGAAGTGCAAAGTGGCTAAATTCACTGGAAAATTTATTCATGGTATATAATTCTGTAATAAAGTATCTAACAAAATTACACTCTGAGCTGCATGGTTAAACAGTACCATTTTGCTGCAATCAACATTTAATTTTTTTGCAGAAAGTCTTGATTTCAAATATATTGGAAATGTTTAGCAGCTGATATTAATAAGAGTACAGATTTAATATAAGGCTCATTATTCCACAGACATGATAAGCATCATGACAAGTGGTGTAACTATGGCAACTATATAATTTTTTTTTTCTTTCTTTTTTCACTGAACAGCAAGAGCAGACATCTCACTAGATGCTCACTAGTGCCAGACTCTTCTCTCTGGTAAGACCCAGAGCTCTGAGAGAAGTAACTAAGCCAAACATCAGATTCTGGAATCAGAATGCCTTTTCTTCTTATTATGTGTGTCCATTGGGTTTCATGAGCATTTACATGTATTTAGCTAATTAATTCCTC
>JAVJGJ010000047.1:23235957-23289726 GCA_035590215.1 Microhierax caerulescens | reverse complement strand
GCACCATATTTTTCACTGGTAACCCTTCAGAGAGTACCATACTATTTTCTTTGCAGTATATTGATCTTAAGGCACTTTAGAAGATCTCAAGTTGGAAGGGATCCATAAAGATCATCGAGTCCAACTCCTTGCTGCTCGCAGGACTGCCTAACGCTAAACCCAACATCAGCACACTCCCTGCTGTCCTCAGTCTCAGAGGCTTTGGGCTACAGATGTCAATTTGTACTGGGACAGGGCCCAGTCATTCATGTCTTCAACTCTTCAGAGGCTGTATCTGTATAAATATTTTAGTTTAAAAAGTAAATAAGACAATATCAAGCCAGAAAAACTGTACCCATGGAAAACAAGCCTCATTACAGACACCCCTCAGTGTGTACAAAATTAAGGGTTGTTCAACTGTTCAACCTCATGAAATGTAGCTGGGCTATGGCTTGAAAAATCTGTGCTAATGAACAAGTAATTTTTGGAACAAATACTTACATGCTGGTTTCTGGCTTCAATTCTCAAAAGTACTGGAGGGCAAGGAGCCTATCAGTGTGTGTGCATTAGAGACACAGCCCTACCAGGGAGTGACCACTGGGAAAGCAGCTCAGGAGAAAAAGGATGCAGTAATTGCAAGAAGAGGGAGGGAAAAAAAATAAATTAAAAAAAATCACCTCTGAACAGTAGAAACTGGAAGATAAAAAAAATGCACCTATGGTTCATAGTGTGGCCCAACAGCAAATGGTGTTTTATCTGCTTTATCAAACTATTCTATGCAAAGTTACACATAAAAGTAAGTTAATGTTCCTGAGGTGGAGCAATTACAACACAGTCTGTTGCAACCACATTTTAGCTAAAGCTTTAGTAAGTGGCACCCGATCGATGCTGAGCGGTGTTTCTGTGAGTCTGCTACCAGGAGCACAGCATGTCCTGCCCTGGTCCTGCCCTTTGGCGCAGGGAGAGGGGCTCACAGGCTGCAGCATCTGGGGCTGCACCACAGGCAGGAGACAGAGCGTATGATGCAGGGAAAGGCACCACCCCAACGCTGCAGCGACCTCACTGCAATAAACCAGATGTTCCCTTGATTTCCCACTTATTCCCTGGGCAGAGAGGGGTTTGGGTGGGAAGGGACCCTTTAAAGGTCATTTGGCCAAATGCTGCAGGGCATGGTCCTCCACGCCATGTCCAAAACAGCTATAAAGAGCAGTTTAAGTATCAATTGGGAACAGGGAAAATGATTAGGTTCTACAGTAAAAGTAGCTGAAAACAAAATGCAAAGTCTGTGCTCTTTATGAACTGAGGCTTCCAGCAGGAGGGTAAGAGAAAACCAATTTGAACTGAAAAACTTGCTAAAAAGGGAAGTGAATTTGATCGCCCATTTTATCCTTGAGTGCCTCCACTATCACTTGATATCTGTTCCGCAGATGAAGGTTTACAGACCACAGCACAGCGATGCCGCGGCAGGGGCAGATGCCACCACTCCAGCGCTGCCCCCTTTTCAACCCCCAGCACCCGGGCGGTGTGGGGGTCACCCTCAGTAAACCTCATCCCATGATCAGTCAAATAAAGTGGAGTCTACCAATGTCAATAAAATAATTTACAATTTGGGAAACAGGAAAATATATATAAGGGACTAAGAGGGGGTGTTGCATGGGCTTACCTGGATGTAACTCTGTGCAATACTTTTAAAATTAGATATCATCATTACAAGACATTTATGATAAATATTTAGTTTTTCAGCAAGCCATTCTAGAATAAAAAACAGATGCAATGAAGCTTTTTTTTGCCTATCGACTCTGACTGCAAATTCTCATTTCTTAGCAGTTTCCCCTGAATAGAAAAATCCTTCAAGTGAGGTTAAAAACTGAGCACTTTCTCAGGATGAAACTAGCCAGATTTAAAATGAAAATGATGCTTCACTCCAGAAAATAATTATTCTATACCACATACTCTGAGGTGTGATGAGCTACAGCATATCACACAGTTCAGAGCCAAAACCTTCAAAGAGCTGCCCGCTCGCCAGAGATGCTGTGGCTGGATGGTGTAAGTGGCCCCAGGGGTGCAGGAGGGGGACAGGCACGGCAAATCCTTGGTACTGGAGGGTACCTTGAAGTATTTACCTCTTTCAACATCAGTTTGAAACCACACCATGACTCATACTGCGACAGCTTCATTATAGCATAATCTAAGTAATTGCATATATATTCTAGGAGAGAGACGACCAAGAAACGTCATGACTTCACACCACATGGTGCTGCACATGCCTGGCAAATGATCTCAACGCTTCGCAATCGCCACGGAAATTCCTCTGCATACAGATCAAGCAAAAGATGACTTGTAAAGCAACCGAAACCCTTTTGGAAGCAGCCAACTGTGCCCAAGCCCTGGGAGGAGAGCCCCTGCCTCTGGCTGTGGCTGAGCTACCCTCCTTCCTAACACGACTATAATTAACAGCCTAAGTGGTGTTAATGGCCTGCTCTGGATAGAAGCCAGCCCACCCAGCTCTGCCCTCGCCAAGAGGTACACTGACTGGCGTTTTTCAAATTAATTCAGTTAGTGCTGGAGAGCTGCTTATAGCCCAAAGCCGTGTGCAGGACCAGCTTTGGGGAAACCCAACGTGAATTCAAGGGGAATGCAGAGTTCAAGGATCTGCGAGCTGCAGTGCAAAGTTCAGCAAACATTTCTGCTGAGCAGGTAGCTGCTCCTCTTTGTGTCCTTAACCCTGCGCAGCCGAGCACTGCGGCACATAGCTGGGGTGGAAAGGTTAGCCGCTGTTTGAAAATCGGAGGCCAGAGCCTCGGCTAATATCAACTGACATTTCTTCTTCAAAGCAAAGGGACCACTGTGGTTTAGACATGCTCAGCATCTGGCCTAGATCAAGTCAAAGTTCAGCAGAAAAGACAGACAAATGATAAAAGGTTGCTAATGACTTGCAGCATTTCACCATTATCCCTGCTAAAACAGCTTAAAGTGCTTAAGAACCACCAGTACCATCCTGTTGCAAAAAGCAACCAAAATAGCAATGCCCGGTAATGATGACCCAGCCAAAAAAAGCAGGGGGACAGTCTCCATTCATCTCTCCTTGACTGCTTTTATAAATGTTATGACAGACTTCAGAGTGCAGCAAGCTCATGGCTGTCACTCAGGTCCTTTCTGGAGCAAAAAAAAATGTAACCCATGCCATGATTTTCTTTGTCCTTCTTACAATGAAGCGAATCCCTGTTAAACGGTACATACTGTATACACGGCAAAGCGCCCAGTAACTCCAATGTGCTGAAGGGGTACGCCAAAGAAAGCCACCGTCTTTGCACCGGCTTGGAAGAAGTCACTGACCTTGGACGAAGCGTCAGCCTGCCACCCCCAAAACACCACGGTCCTTGCTCGCCAAGGCCAGAGGGCAGCGGAAGGGATGAGCTGTCTTCCTGGGATGTACATGATCCCACCTGCAACGCACGAGCATCTCACAGCCATCGCCCACGGGAGGCAGCACCAGGGCAGGGGAGCATGGCACCGCTTGCCAGCCCCGAAAGCCCAAAAGCCCAAGGGATGGATCCAGGCCTTTCAGGTATCACAAGCACTTTCATCACTGGACTGTCTTTTCCTCCTGACCTGTAAGCATATCACTTGGTGATGGATGAGGAGAAAAGTGCTGCAGATATTTCTACAGCACCAAATGTGACTCTGGAGCTCTACAAACAGTATTTGATGTTCCTTCGCCTTGTTCAGGTGATGGACAATTTCTTTTCCTGACCCAGATACCATATAGAGTTTTTTCCAGCCTTGTATTTTCATCAGTCTCAGCAGTAAAGAAGTCCTATTTGTCACTCACAGGATACAATTTAACAGCATTACAAATGCATCTCTGTGTGCATCACATAGCAGAAATTGATATAGTCAAGTAATGGCTTAAGCACTGTGTTCATTCCTACATACAAATACGTTACTAGCAAAACAAGTGTCAATTTACAACCAAGTTGATATTTTCCTGATATCACTGCTTTGCTTTTAATACAGTATATTGTTTCTTGCTGGGTTTTGTTTTGTATTCCTGGAAGGACAAATCAAAACACAGCAGCCAGAGCTACAGTGATCAGCCCAGCTGGAACAGAAGCACTCGCGGGGGAGAAATGGAAAACAATACCTGATGCAGAAGAGCACTGGTGTGGGCAAGACCATCACAAGCCCGAGCCATTCTCGATGGTGGCATTTTTCATAGCATTGTGTGGCCCAATTTTTAAAATCTGCTTAGAGAATCTGAATGGCCAATTGCTTTTTATAGGACTTGAATGACAAAATTATTTGTGTGCTTTTGCAGATGGCAATTCCTTATATTATACAATGTGTTACCTGGAAAAAAATAATTTTTAGAAATCTGTGTGAGCTCATAAATTCTTTAATTTTAAATGGTTCTTAAATTTTATTTTTTAAAAAGTGATTTTTCCTGAGATTTGGTGGTTCTCTCTTGTTCTTCTCATCTCCTTCCTTTAGCAATTTCATCTTCCCTTAGTTGCCCTTTCCTCTTTCACATTTCATCTGCAATAACGCTTTGAGTGGCCCCTTCTCCTCTCCGACTGCTTTGTTGTATTTCCCTCAACACCGGCCACCATCAACCTTTCTGACTCGGGCTCTCCGGTGAGGCAGGTCGTCCCGATGTTCATAAAGAGCTTCACACCTTAAATAAGGCTTTCTGCCTGAGCTGTGCCAGTCAGAATAATGGGCGTGATTCAAATACAATAAAAAGCAATTTGAACACTTCACAAGAACTTGAGTTGAATTGAAAGTAGAGCTGTGGCAATTTGCCCCAGCTAAACATCTTAGTATTTTTTTTTCCTTCGACTCAGAGACTCAATTCAAGCAACATCCCTACCTTTGCTGATGTAAGTCCTCACCTATTAGGGAGCACCTAAACATTCTGAAGGCTGTGTAGAGCAATTTCGTCTGGCACCAACTGCACAGTGCCGCAGTAACCGGCCAGCACCTTTCACACCTGGGCAAAGCCCCGAAGGAGCCCGCAAAGCTGCCTGAGCGCACACACAGGATTGCAGAGATGAGAAATACTTATTAATGGCTATTAGTTATTAGTCTCCAATATAAAATGCTTTCTAATTCCTCTAATGTCACTAGCAAAGCAGTAATTCCTGGCTGATCAAATCACAAATACAAAATCAGCACACAAGATCACAACGTAGGCAGTCACAACACTCAGGAAAAGCCAGCCCTCAAAAATTGTTCACTTGTGGCTATACAGGAGCGGTCACTGTGATCACCCACGGTGAAAAAAAAAAAATATTTTGCAAACCTTTTTTGGAGCCAATTATAATTTTAGAGTAAAGAAGATCGCTCACACATTAGCAAATGTTATTTTTGTGCTGCCAGGCAACACTGCTGGTAAAGCTGCTAGAGATGACTCAGTAAACGTTTTGTTAGTGGTTAGATCTGATTGCCATAATTAACTTCAGATCTTTTGTTTGTTCCTTTTTTGAATTGTTATCAAATATCTACATCTTCAAAAGCTTTACTGGGATCCGCCTCCACTGGTTGGAAGTCAATCGCCTGCCTTGTTTGGCTGGGGCACAGCACAGGGATTAGGATCACCCAAGTCCCAGGTCCCCCCTTTTCAAAGCAAGCCCTCCACGTGGGAGCTGTTGGTAATGGATCTGTGAACAATTTTTAAGTTAGATACTGGTTTTAACATAACTGCACTAATGCACATTGCTCATTTGTTCATGTATATAATAATAATCATCATCATAATCTGAGAATAAAGTAATAAGAAGCTAGATGTTTCCTTACCTTTTTGGAAAGCAGGCAAAAGCTATACAGTAGGTGGAAGAGTGTACCAAGTAACAGATTTTTGAACACTCTTTCTTACTGGTGGTATGCAGTCTACAGGAAAAGTAAATACAACATGTCTGTTCACAATAAACTCTTCAACTTTTGCCCTGTCATGGAGGCCATGACATTAATCCGACTGAAGAGCTCAGATTAGAGCAGTGATAGTGGAAGGCTGAGAGGCGCCACCATATGCAATTAACTCCGGGTTAGAAATAAATGAACCAGTTCACAGAAGTTCAGGTACCTCTGAACATGGGAACAGCTGCTCAGAAAACAGCCGGTCAGGTTGATTTTGTTTTCTTTTTTTCTTTTCCACCACTCCTCTGAACAAACTCTGGAACATTTTGGCTTTAGCGTAAGACTTCCCTAGTCCTTCCCCACCCATGCCATCACCCTCAGCTTCCTGGGCATCATTGACATCCATTTTAGTTTTTTTCCTCAGAAAGATGGAGTAGGCAATGTCATGCCAGTGATGTTAAGGACGAGCAGGTGTGAATACACAAACACACCAGGACACAGCTTGGGCACATTTGCACAGTGGCATCTGCACGTCTGTCCAAGATGGGAGATGCTTGTGCTCCATACACACTCTCCAGCTGGGAACCCACAAAGCCAGTGTCCATTCTCACGGCAGGGAGCAAAGCGGGGATGGACACACACTGCTCTCGGTGCCACTGAGATAGAGGACCTGACAGCACACAGGGACGTGCAGTTTTAAAATGGAAACATGCAAATGGTGCCCGGTCTGTTAGGGGACAAAGGGCAGCGACTGCACTTCACTACTGAAAACTGAATCCACTGCCATGTAAAGTTGTTTTAATGCTAAATAAAGGAGAAAGAGAAAAAGTCATCCTGAATATGTCTGTACAGGTACTGAGCCCCCAAAGCACCTGTTAACTTAAAAGTCCAACAATCATAACACAACTAAAAATTATACCAAAAATTCTAAGGTGACACCTTTCCTTTGCCACATGTCAACAATTCTCAGGTGAACTCCTTGGGGAAAGCGGACCTGCTCCCATGAACCGCTCCCCCTTTCCAACCCTTGCTGGTCACTTTGATGCACCCCGTGTCTTTGCCACAGAGATGCTGCATGCCTCCTGCCCACGACCACCTATTACTGGGCTGCTCTGCACTCCTCGCCTTGGTCTCAGAGCCATTTTCATACACAGTGAGATCTTTCCCATGAGATTGGAAATGGGAACACTGGAAGATCAACACTCCCTGTGCTACCAAGTCCTGAAAGACCCTGAACCCTATTCCTGCAAGAAAGCTTCTGCCCAGAAGAGCCGCTGGCAGGAAGCACTGGGCAGCTCAGCATCCTTCTTACGGCTGCTTCTAGGGGGAAATGCACGAAAACAAATGTCCTTCCAGTAAGGTCTGCCCGTCCAGCCTGTGGGAAACATAACCTCCTCACTACCAAACAACCAGGATGCCTATTTCCCCATTGCTTTGTTCAGTGAAGCCATGATTTACAACAAGTTGCTAGAGAAACGGAGTAATTACGTGTAAATCCCAATATAAGTTAAGGGTTGGAGGTTCTAATGTTTTTCCCATAGTTGGACGCTGCTCTTGCAGCAGAAACACAAGCAGACAACCGAGAAGCAGCACTCACTACCTGTTCAACTTCAGACTCAATGAGAAGTGTCTTCTCAAGCAGTGTGAAATTCAGCCAAGGACACATGAGAGCAGAATGAACGCGCGACACGGGTGGAAGCTGCTGCGCACCCAGGTCTGCTCACCTGAATCTGCCGCAAACACGTATTAGCAGGAAAAGGCTGTTGAACGAGTAAAAGCATGCACGTGACAGACAGCAAACTGGAACGATTAAGAGAGTTTTCGTGACCAATGCACTTCTACATCAAAAAGCTTGGCCTTAGTACATCCCGCTCAGTATGAAAGTTCTCCTGGGTCATGGCTGGGGGAGCTCAGCTTGTGAAATTTCTTGCTTCCCATATATCCTAACAAAAAGCTGCAACAGTGAGTCCCTACTCCTCCTGATGGGTGGGGTATAAGGTCATGGCATTTCAAGTGATTTTCCTCCCACGTTAATGCCATTTCTTCTTTTACACTCACACTAATCCCCCAGTGCTTGAGCCCAGCTCTCCCTAGTGCTCGGCACTTTTTTCCGAGCTCAGATTCCTGCAGATCACCGGAGAGCTGTGTGCAGCATTTCCACACGATGCTCAGCACCATGCTGAGGACCACCTGCTCTTGGGAAGCCGCTCAGGTAATTTATAGGCGTTCCAGTTCCACATGTGCATCTTCAGTTCATTAGGCATTCTTTTAAAGGCCTATGAAATCACGGAGATTTTTTTCAAGGCTGTTTTTTCTGCAAAACCATCCACCTTGTGCTTTTGGTTCTGGCTCTGGTATGTAAGTAGAACAGGCCACAAATTTGGGCTTAGTCACTGAATTCCCCAATGTTTGGAGGTACATGAATCCCGTGCTGGTGGCTCAGTTTTAATTGGTTCTTAGGTGGTACGAAATATTTGTGTGTTTTCAATAGAAATGGCAACTCCAGTCTCCAGTACCTGAGCAAGCCATGAACAGCAGCATCACCAGGAAATATAATAGAAAATCAAACTGGAAAACCCAACTGTACTTTTCCGCTTAGGAGAAAACACTTGGTAGCTAAGCCAGATCAGCATCTAAGTTAGCTTTGCACCGTGCTGACGAGTCTCCGACTCATCCTTCAACCACTTTGCTGGCAGCCTGACCCAGCGAGTGCCGGCGGAGCCCAGCACAGAGCCAACAGCCAGAACACCCCGTCCCCATGTGTCCCACAGCAGCTGTCACGACGGGGACGTGCCTGCCGCAGCCGGCCCGCTGCCCCCCACACCTGCAGGGAGGTGTTAGCTAGCCTTACTGGATCAAATCCAATTGTAAAGAGGCAGGTACTGAAAATACATTCTTTTTGTTTTCTTTTGAAAGAAGGTATTCAAGATTATTATTTTTTTTTTTAAATGCTCCTAGCGCTGATGCAAGCATCTGGGGCAAATTTTTATTCACATTTCCTATTTTCCAATTGGTAAAATTCTGAAAATTTCCCCACCTACTGTATAAAAGGTGTGTGTGGGGTTAAGTTAAATTGCTATGAAACATCAAAACCTTATTTATTTATGGATATTATATGCAAAATTTCACTGAAAATGAAGTCTGAGGAGTTTTGCTTGGATGACATTGCTTTTTTTAAGCTCATTAACATAGTTTTTCATTTTTCCATCTAAAAATGGAACCGTAAACAGTTTTTTTCAACAAAACACTTGAACTAAAAAATCCAAACTCCTCAACTCAGGTATTCCATGAATTACTTGCACAGACATACACGCTAAATGTTCCCCGATTAGGGGGTTGACTGACAACCTATTGAACGCTGTAGGAAAGCTCCCATTAACTGTGGCAGTAGCCTACGCTGGCACTAAATGTACCCAAATACTTCAAGTACAGCAGTAGTTTATTTCATTTGATTTTCTAATAATTTTTATTAACACACATATCCAGGGAATGAAATTAGTAGCAGTAGGTGCAGCTGATGATATGAACAGATGATACCATATATATAAATAATTAAAAGATTTAAGAGAAAATTTATTTTCCGAACCATAAAAATTTTAAAAGCCCAGTACCTGGGAGAAAGACATATAAATTAATACTATTGCACATTTCCTGACTGGCTAGGTTGAACAAATTTATATGCTTTGGAATCCTACATGTAAGCAAACGAATTCACAGAAAGCAGCCTCCCTTCACGCACACCAATTTCGAAGTTATGAGGGTTTCGCTCCCAGTTTACCCAGTTTTGCTCCTGACTTTACCCCAGCTTTAAATCAGTGTTAAGGAAACTGGGCTGAAGCCTGGATGCTTAAGGCAGAAAGTGGTACATCTTGGCAAGCAAGGACTTCTGTCCCTTACTGCTGCTCCTGCCTCTTAAAAACATCTTCTAGTGTGTAGTCCTGGACGAAAAAATGTTGGATTTTACCAGAAGCATGGGGTTTAAGACAGCAATATTTCTTTTTAAGAAACATATCCTAGGGGAAAATTATACTGTTCTTTGAGGGGGGAATGTTCTCAGAAGTCTGAAAACAGCGACAAGATGCAGCACAGGAGAACGAGACCAGGAGGGGAAACCCAGCGCAGGCAACCCCCCAGCTGCAGATCCAACCAGGCTCTACCGCTGCTTCTGCGCTCAACGTTTCACCATCAGAACGTCTCTATTTATCTTGTTGTTCAGGTCTTTGAGTGGGAATTTGTGCATTTTGATTTTTCTGGAGAAGAAACTGATTCCAACTCATTAGACCAGAACAGCAATTAGCGAAGGGCAGTTCAGCAACACACACCCACCTGCCCTTTCCCAGCTGCCTTTCGAAATCCCCCTCCCTCCTCCTCCTCCCTCTCCCTCCATCCTCAAAAGCCTTTTCCAAGCCAGCCGTGGCAGCAGCCCTCCCGGAACACGTCGGGGGCAGCGGGCGCTGGAGGGTCAGCCCTCGGCAGCTGCCTGGCGGGGCAGGCGCAGAGCCCCGAGCCCGGGGGTGGGCTCCCCTCGCCCTTGCTTTGTCACCCAGCGCCGATGGGACCGGGCAGGGCTCGCAGCCCGCGCTCCTGCTGGGCCATACCCCAGCGCAGCGAACGCATCTCTTCCCTCTGGCAGTGAGGGCTCTGTTCAGTGTGACTGCAGGAGGTGTGGTGTGGTCCTTATTGATGAGAAGCATTTCCTCCCTATCTCATGTCAGAATCAGAGCTCAGGTCGTTCAGCTTCCAAAAACAAATTTTGCTTTTCCAGTTAGAATATATTTTGTATACCTGCACGATAAGGCATTGGGGAAAAATACTCAAGGGATGAATAAAGGGAGGAAAAGTGCTGTGTCAATAATTTGCTGGCTGTTTCCACTTCGCTTTGACAGCAGAGTTGCTGCTTTGAGGCAGATATTAGATGGCAGTTAACAGACAAGAAGTGGCAGGGATTTCAGCAGCAAATGGATGAACGGATCACGGGCAAGGAAAGGGCATTTCTCCACATTCAGATCTGTTTTTCATAAAACCTGCAGACATGCCTAAACCTTTCCAATATGCTACAAAGTTGTGCAGCTGTCTCCTTCCTCAACTCCTTCCAGATTCAAATGCAAATCAAATTTGATGGCCTCAGTATGTAATTTTGTACTACAATATACCATGCGACGTGCATTAAGGAAACTGGAAGCATCTTTTTGATCTATCTTCCTTTTAAATCAGTGGATTTGCATTCGGACTGGATAAAATCCTTAAATGGGAACCTTCAAAGATTGTGAGATTTTTGCAAAGAAACTTTGCAAGACGTGGAATTATAACTGAGGTGAGCAGAATTATCAGTGAGCTTGGTACTCATCCCTCCCTCCACCCTGGGAACCGCAGCCTGCCAGGGTTGGGGAGGTTTGAGATGACGCAGGCTGAAGGGTCTGGTACTCAGGGATTCTGCTGATCTCTTACTCACAGAGAAGGGAAAGGAGGAGTTGCTCACAGCTACCAAATATTTTGCTAGGGGTTGCTTCCAACCAGCGCAACCCAAAAAACGTGAGGAGGAAATAGAGAATTAAAAAAATTATATATATATATATATATATATGTCTCACACACAGATATATTTATGTGTGTGAGACATCACAAATCTTTAACTGAGAAGGCCAAATAATACGAAGACCCTCAACCTCAGATATTGGTCAGTGCCTCCACACGCGCAGCAGGCAGCGAGCAGAGCGGCGGTACTTACTGTTGGGGTCTACGTTCTCACACAGCTCCGTCTTGGCTTCGCCGTTGGGCCTGTCGCTGGGTTTGTGTGAGAGCCGCGATGACATGGTCGCCGCTGTGACCACAGCCTTGAAGCTGCGTTTCCGCTTCTGGACGTTTAGCTCAGGGTGGAAGATGATGATGTACACCTTCGGCATGTAAAGCATCCCCAGGGCCACTGAAGCACTTAAGTTCATGGATATTGTAAGTGTGGTAGTTTGTATGTAGAGCTAGGAGACACAACACATGAGACACTATTACAAATAAGATGACTGGGAAGGAGGCTGCAGTACTTCAAACATTAACTAACGGCTTAGAAGTAATTTTTAATGAGTTTGCAACCAAAGATGTGTGAGCTGAGACCTTTGCACTGCAAGCCACCGAGAGGTCCGTCACACGTCGCCTACCTGATATATCAACAGCCTCTTTGGAGGCTCAATGCCCGAAACATTCAGCATCCTTAACAATACAGTTTCTACTGTATGCTTAGGGTAGAGCTTCTGCTTGTTTATTTAAAGAGTGAAGATCAGGTTTGGATTGAAATAACGCTGATATAAATTCAGATTAAGGTCTACTGTAAGTTACAGAAGAGGAACTATAATAGTATAGTTAGTAAAAAAAACTCTGACTTACTTTTAAAAATAACTGAGAGAGGTGGGATTTTTTTGTTTTTACTAAACTTTAATTCTCTACAATTCATTGGAACACCTTTGAGAGATAAACAATGATCTGTGTGGTCATGTCATTCAGCTATGTTTATTGTGAAAAAATGGTATATATGCAAGTCAGAGAACAGGTACTGCCATAAGATCACTATTCAAAGACACCACAAGGATTCAAAAATGTATTCTGCAAATATATAGAGGTAGACTTTTTTTTTTTTTTTTTTTTTAAAAAATCTTTTCAGAGAACACAATAGACAAACTAGAACAATTCTGATGACTTAAGAGGATTAGGCACAGCTAAAAGGCACAGAGATAGCACAGAACAGGTGTGAGGGAGCTGAAGAGGGAGCAAAGTCTCTGCAGGGCCCCTTCAAAAATAAATATACAGTAAATCTATATAGATAGGAAAACCATTACACATTGAGGGTGATTTCTTCAGAACACTGCTTCCTCTCTCCTCCTATCCAGTGCTAATCAGTCTGAATTTCTAATGGAAAAACTCCATGAATAAATATAATGGCAGAGTAAAATGCTGACTCTGCCCAGGTATTTCCCAATTCCCGTATTTAGAAAAATATGAATGTCTCCAGACTCGTGAGTTATATCTACAGAGCAGTTGCTATTACAGTGATTAAGACCACCACTGGAAGCAATAAAATACCTTATAGAAAACATAAAAAACGTGCTGTGGGCAGACGTGTCTCATACAAATGCAGATAGGCAAAACCCCAAGTGCTGTCTCAGTTTCTATTTACTCATTATCAGAAGGAAATGACACCGCTGTTGTCACAAATTCTGCTGAAGTCAGGACACTGGGACACAGCCCATCGCATCCAGTGAAAGGCCAAGATATAACCATTTGAGGCTGGGAGGGAGCCCAAGGGGTCACCTCATCTAAACCCCTGCCCATGCAGCAGCCATTCACACCAGAACCACCTCTGACAGGTCACCCTGCCTGCCCATGTCCTAACCCCTCTTCGACGGGGTGTCACAGCCTCCTAACCCATCTGCAGAGTGCTCAGGGCTCCAAATCTTCTGGTCTGCGCCTGAACAAAGCTGCTAATTGTCCTCTCCGGGTGGCACGGTGAGCAGGTGGCCACCACCTCCTCTGGCACCTTCTTTTATATATTTAAGTATCTACTGTCTTTGGGAGAACTTTTAAAGACCAGCACGGTACCACGCGGCCCCTTGGTCTCTGGCAGGTGATGGGGTAATTCCTCCCAGCTGGAGCCATGGGGGAGACCCCAGGCCCTTCTGCCTGCCCCCAACCCAGACACTGCTGTTGACCTGCTGCCTCCCTGAGATGCCCAGACCACGTTGGGGCTCTGCTGAAGGTCTCCTCGCCCAGCACGTATTTGTGCCTGGCACCACTGCGTGACACGCGATGTTTATTTTTCGCAGTCAGGTAGCGTCGTTGCTGCTGCTTTTCGCTGCAGAGTTACTACCTGGCTGGTTATTCCTCACCTTATTCCTGAGATTTGGATGTTGTTAACGCTACAGATATATACTCTATACCTTTATATCTATCTATATATCTATCTGTATGTATATAAGCACTATGTCTATTTATCTTGTAAGAACATTTAAAAGAGAAGACAGTTCTCAATGCATTTGCTTCCTTGGTGCTGATCCTCCTTTCAGTTATGTTCACATAAATCAGCTGTAACGCAATTGGGGTCAAGTGTGTTGCATTGATATAAATAACATGGACCTAAATATTTATTAACTAAATGTAATAGCTAGAAGAGAAATACACAAAACATAACATTTAAGGACTGAAGGATAAACAGGAAGATACCCTCCTTATTTTAGTAAGCTTTGCAACTTACTACCAGCTTTTATCCTCGTGAAGTTAGGTAATTATAATTTGTGTTTTATGAAAAGCTCCTGCACTTGTTCCAGGAGCTGTAGGTATCTCTGAAGGCCAGGGAGGCGCCGCGGACTGCATACCTGACATGTTACATTACGCCAAGGGACCGCCTGCTTCCCAGCTCGGTATTCAGAGCACACATCTCTCTGCTAATACTGGGGAAGAAAGCTCGCTTAAATAATGTCTGCAGTCCTTCTGGTTCAGTCTGAAAAGGATGCGGCTCTGCAACACGTGTTTAATAAGAATTAATTCTGTTTCTCTATACAAGATATGTAACTAAACCTGGCAGGCGCTGAATACCTACTGAGCAGTGTTACTGAACGCCATCTCCATTTCTACAAGGTTAGAAGAGATCTATGCCAGTGAAGAGCTCTGTCAGACATACAGAAGATGCATCGCCACTTCAAAGCGGTGTTTTGTTCCGCAGTTATCTCAAATGACTTGAACTCACAGAAAGTCTGTTCAAGTAGCCGTATGGTGAAAAATGCACGGTAACGTTTTGCAGCTAACTCTTGATTCACTTTCCTAGAGCACATTAAAACCTTTATGCAGAAAGCAGAAATTTGAACCACAGGTAAAAATAAAAATTAAAAAAAAAAAGAAAAGAAAATGCAGATGGCACAGCACTGCCAGTGTGACACACGTAATGAGTTGTTTATGCTCCACAGACAGGACATATTTATGTTAAACATATTTATTATTAATTATTTTTTAAACATATTTATGTTTGATTACAGATTTTCTCCGCCCAAATCCCCCTTCTCCTTCAGCATGGAAAACAACCACTCCCCATAGGGGGTTTGATGAACTTGTCAGTTAAGCAAAAGAACTTTATATCGCCACACTCATAGACACATACCTCTTAGACACACCGTGTGACAGCAACTAAAAACCCTAGCGAGGCAGGAGGCGCACTGTAAGAGCTCCTTTTACAAGCCCCATCCAGCGAGGAGCTCTCAAATGGCTCCTCAGCAGCAGCACCTGGTACCTGCACGTGGCGCTTCTGCATTTCAGGACGGCTGACGGGCTGGATGTGCTCTACTAACAGTTTGCTCGGAAAGGGAAGGTAAGAGCAGGCGCAGTTTGCACACAGCAAGGGACAGCGGGGATCCCGCTTGCACAGCTCCTATGGAACAGGACACAGCCCGCTCCGAGGCCACCTCCCCACGGGCGGCAGCCGGCTCGCTGTGTCGGACGAGCCTGTGCTCTGCAGGGACGATCAGCCACCGGCACAAACCTGTCACCGACACGGGTGATTTGGGTGGGCGGGCAGAGTTTTCTGGAGACATCACAGGATACTGCTCCCGAGAGCAGGTTTCTGCACCAGTGCTGGGGCACCTCCAGGGCCACACGCTATGGCTGGTGGCTTCCCGGCATGGTTGCCCGTGGGCTACACCAGCGTGGATCTGCCTTACTCAGAGGTGACTTACCCTGGGCATGGTCTGACCCAGCGCTGTCCCCTTAATCCCGGGCTGCTGTGATTGCAAAAGCTGCAACCAGCTGAGTGCCAGTAATATTTTGGCATTGATTTTTATGTCCTTTTGCTGTTAAGGGGTTGAAGGTTAAATAATTATTTAGTCAACAGGGTCTTTTTGGCACCACGCCAGCGAGGTTTCCTACCTTGCCTATGCCGATGGCAGATTAAAGGAAAGGGAGAAAAGAGCTTTTGTAGAACAAGGCAAGATGAGTGACACACAATGCTTCTCATGACAAATGGGAGCTTTATAAAGATAAGGGAAACTGATAGATATGCTTATTATGCAGAGCCTTAGTTTTATGTATTTTATCTCTGCTTTGTGGTTTTACCAGTCAAACATAAAAATGCAGTTTACATGAAACTATTTCATTTCTTATTCCACTTCTTCTGATAAACTCTCTGAAAGTATTTTAGATGAATGCAAATGGATGACTTAAAATACAAAGGATGAGATTTAACCGACAATGGAGTGTAGTAATTCACGCATGCCTTTTACAGCTGGCTGGTGAACCTGGTAGTTTCCAAACCTGAGATCAACTGAAGAAATTAAGATGCAGATTTAGTGAGAGATGCTCGAACTTGACATGAATGAGAACTGGGATGGAGCTAAGCGTTGCCAGTGGAAATCAAAGCTTTCTAAAAACAATGTCACTTTGGTCTCTGCGAGCCCCCTCCCGTGGAGGGTGTGAAGCCACGTTTGCCATGGCGTAAGGACACAGCAATTATGGAGGGTCACCCTCCCTCACATCTCTCACCTTCTCTCTCTCAAGCAGCTTCTGAATTTTGACAGATTTTATCTTAAACTGAACACACTGCCATTACAGATGCATCAGACTTTGAAGCAGTGCTTTGGAGAAAGCTCAACCCCAAGGATATCATTCACATGCAAAGGCACCTAGATTTTATCATTTATTTTACATAAATGATTTCCATTTGAATTTTAGATTTCTACATTTTCCAGATTCTTGCTTTATTCATGCAAATGGTGAAAATTACCTTCACAACCTTGAGAGAAAATTAGACTGGTCTTGAATACACACGTCTAATAAGCAGCAATTTTTTTAGAACAAATCATATCAATGGACCATTTTGCATGAGCTAGGCTTACTCCTAGACGTAAAGCACTGCAGGATCAGGCCGTTCGGTCTTTGCTAACCCAGTGGAGAGATTTCCAACTGCTGAGCCATAATAACTGAACTTAGAGCTGCAAATCTTAAAAAAGTCTCTTTAGGAGTCAGAAATACTTTTTTGTAGGCTAATGTTTTGCATTCACAGTCTAATCAGGAGCAACTGCTCCTTTTATCTAATTCAGCTTTCTAATTATGCAGAGAATTGTGTTATTTTGTAATATGGAAATAAAGTGGTAACGAGATATTTTTGGACTTGTGTTATTACAAACCAATTTATCTCACTTTTATATGGGAATTAAAACAAATGTTCTTACATATGAAGTAGACAGTTTATAAATCTCCCAGAAGGCTCTTCCAGGTCATCTGAAGATTTCATTTTCTACATTATGTTGTGCAAATATAAGAATGAGAAACATTTTTTAATAAAAATTAAAATTAGCTTCCACTGCATTATACGTTTGCAAAAATATGGAAAGCAGAAAGACTTGAATGCAAATGCGCTCTCAGATATTTCTAGTGTCTGATGCCCCTACCCACCCAAGCTACCACATCATTTTAAAGGCAAACAAAACACCGGAAAATACCTATTTTCCCATGAAAGCTGCGCTGCTTGACCTTTGACGTTAGAACGCCTTTGCTTAGGGAGGCCCACCACGGCCCTTGCACCTCCAGCAAGGGTGCTGGCCCCTTGGCACCCGCGCTGCTGCAAGGGGCTACAGCGCATTTCTCGCAGAGCTGCCATCACGGTGGCCCATGGCCAGAACCCGGGGCTGATGTCACTGTATGAAGATGCCCAGTCACAAAGCACCCCTAAACCTGCAGTAATTTGAGAGAGCCCCGGGAGCCAGCTGCTGCTGGCAGCCTTTCTGGGACCCTCGCTGCCCCGCCACCCCAGGCTCTGCGTGGCAGGGAGGACAGGCTGTGGCCGCAGCTCTGCACGGGCTGCCTGGGGTGAAGGTCCTCCGGGGTGACCCCTCCTTTCAGCAGCACCGTACCCTCAACTGGGGAATACCCAACCCAGCTGTAAAAGCAAACGCCTTTCTCATTTCCGTAGACAGCTTGATTTATGTACGTTTCAGGCAACAGCAACTTTACCCAGGCAACCATGTCTTTCCACAAGGATTGTACACTTGTGTTGTCTGAGAAATATAAAATATTATGTGTGAAGCAGTCCTGTCAGCTCTCTTTACCGACCTGGCTCGGTAATCCTCTTTTCATGCCCCACTGAGGCTTTCCAGCAGCCCATGCACATCCCAGGTTCCCGTGGATACAGACATACACTCGCTTTCTTCACTTGGATGGTACCAGTTCAGCTGCAGATAATACCACGCCACCCTGAAGCTTATCTACTGGCGACTCCCAGGACCCCTGCCTCCATCCCCATCCTTTTAAGCATCATAATCTGCTCAAGCTGTCATTTAGCAGTGCCCTTTGGAGAATAGAGCAGTTTGAAAAAAAAAACCCCAAAACCAACAAAACACAAAACAAAAAAACTCTATTCCTAGATTAGAAGGTTTTAGCAGCGCTTAGGGAAATTGGTTTCCCTTTCTTTTAAGCCAACATTATTTTTGAAGAAAACCACCAAACACCACAGCCCCCCTTCCCTGTGAACACCAGGCTCCAGCATTTTGGACAAAAGGGACTAACATCTGGCAAATGATGCAAAAGACAGATTTCCAGTTGCAGGTCAGTTAATAGATGAAAGGCAGTGACTGCACCACTTATCTGCTGTTCCAACCTACTGCTCCTAATGGTATTAATATAATCCACACTGTATCAGTAGTTCATCATGCTTTTATAGCATTCGAGTATTTTACAGGCAGAAAATGCACACGGGTGCCAACACCACGATCTATACCTATGACAAACACCAAAGGTTGCGACGTCAGGCAGCCACGTGCTGCAGTGTCAGACCAGGGCTCCCTGTGCTACGTTAACCTGGTCTCCTGCTACAGCCCACAGCTACGTGCCTGTTCCTCCAGACTCTCTTCATTTGTGGATGATTTTTTAATACGCTTTTCTCCCCGCTTTTCAGCCTGTTAATCCCACTGCTCAATAAGTAGACCCTTTGATCCCTGTTATGAAGACATAATGCCTACTTTCTTCATAAGATTTTTACAGGTTTTTGCCTATCTGTGCTGCTGTACGGTTCCGTGCGCACTTTTCACAGCATGCAAGAAGACAACCGTGTTCTTCTGCGGAGGTGAGCATCAGCACTGCTTCAGAAGCGCAACTCAACAGCAGCGTGAAACAGGCAACAGTATGTAAATCGTGATGCTCACAAAGTTTTACCAATGACAACAGATGCTACCCAAGGGACGTTTGATAAACAAATCATAGTAGTTATACTGATTGCAGTTATTACTGTACAAAATAGCAAGGCACGCAAATAGCCTTTGTGAAATGTCTATGGGAATGTCACAGAATCAGTCATACCATTTAATTATAAATTCTGTGCTTAGTAATTATATGAAAGGTGACACCGAAGGAAATGATGGGATTTTAGTTTCAGAAAATTTCCCTCTAATGGTTGGTTGTTTTGCAAGCTGACAGCACTAGGGTGGCTTATCAAACACACACGGCTCATGAACATCCCTATCTGAGCTGCTCCTGGCGCAGAGGCCAGGCTCAGCGGACGGGCTGCGCACCCCTGTCACATGAGGTGCACGTGGCATGGGGGACACGGAGGGTTTGGGGCACACGTGCAGCCCCATGACATTTTATTTTATTTTATTTCCCCTAAGCTGACACCCGTGATTTTTCTACAGCTCAACAAGGAGCTTTGTGTGCCTCACAGGAATCATTTTACTGGCTGGTTGTAGCAGACCTGAGGTTGGATGCCTTTCATCAGTGAAAATAGTTGGTCTATTAAGTTAGCGTCCTTTGGAAATTCTCACAATATTACATCTGGTAGATCAGAAAAAAAACGCAGGTTAACTTTGTGGACATATTTCAGTGTAATGGAAAAATAAAAATAGTTCCACAGAAACAGCAAGTACCCACAGAGTAACATCTCCGTTCTCGTGGAGATATGAAAGTGAAGAAGATTAAAGTTTGGAAAGTAGCCCCCCGAATTACTTTTCTTTTACACCCAGTAATAATAGTTGTGTCTCACTCTTTTGAGAGGTCATCAGCTATCTGCTGGCCCTCACTAAGCAGGGGCTTGTATCAGCACAGCGCTGAAATCTGGCAACAGGAGCAAAAATATTTGTCTTGCGGTGGCAGCTCTACAGTGACGAGGGGGGATGCGGAGCCTGAACCCCCAGCCAGGCACCTGAGCGCTGGCACAGCCCTGCGAAGCGGGACAGCGGAGAATTCGGTAAGCCCAGCAAAACCCCTTCTCACACAGGCAGGGAGAAATGTGCTGCCTTTGAATTATTTTTTTGCCAGGGCAGCTAAAGACAAGTCTTTCTCCCAACAGGTTCATAAGCCTTTGAAGGCTTTTTTTTTTTTTTTTTCTTTGCTAATAATAAAATGACTAAACATTACAGACTGTTCTGTGCTTTTTTTTTTCAGATGCGATCTCTGCATTTACCCTCACAAAATAGAAATTTAGACTTCCAAATAAACTACAGAAGTAATAACTATTAGATCATCGCAAAAACACTGTGTGCCCAGGTGAGTTTCTTTCATGCATTTAACCAGAGACGATTAGTATTCCTACTAAGAGAACAAGGGGGGAGCTGATAAAAGATTCAAACGTGAAGAATTGCCACTGTTGAAGCAGAAAACAAAACAGCATTAATCTCTTCAAGAAACTAGCCAAGCCTTGCATGTTAGATACACTGCAACAGAGACGTGTCAGCCAGGTTTCCACAACGCTTCTCCAAAGGTGACCAAAAGCAAAGTGCCCGTTAGTGTTACATTTAATGACAATATTCGGCTGTCCTGGACAAGCAAACACACGGGGGACTCAGTCGAAGAATTACTCCTGTAAATGGTGGCCTCAAGGACTATAAATAACCATTCACTATTGCCCAGTTCTGCTCTGGTTCTGGGAGGGATTCAAATTCAGTGTTTGCCTGGCTGCTGTGGGAGCAGTAAATGCAACACATGGCGTGGAGTCTGGGCTGGGCAATGGCAGAAGCTCGAAGGCATCGCAGGCCAGCTCTCCCTGGGGTACAACACGTGACATGGATGTGAGTGTGCACTCACCCTCTCCAGTCTTTGCACAACTCGTGGCCTCAGACACCCTTTCGCCCTGTGGCAAAACACGCACCTCTTTAACCTCAACAAGGCGACGCAGCCTACTTTACCAATGCGGTCTTCTCCCTGACATGCATCAGCTTCAAAACACACCTGCAGAGGCAACGATCTCTCTGCTTTACCCGGACAGCCCTTGGAAACTATTGCGATGGAGCAGGACCCCCCGACACGCACCCTGCTGCAGCAGGTCACGCGGGGACTGCCACAGGTGCTTTCCTGAAGCATCGCCGTAGCCGTGACGCCCCACAAAGCGCCCGGCTGAGCGGCACGGTCGGCTGCTTACCAACCCAGTGACAATTCCTCGGGCAGGAGAATCTAAAAGACTGACTTGCTGAGGGCGAAGTCAGAGTCAAATCAAGGAGCTGGATGCTCCTGGAGATGCCACCATCGTAACTGCAAGCCCAGGACCCACCACAGGTTCCTGCGAACAGCATTTCTAAACAGAAGCGTAACCCCCTCACGCTCACCTTAGTCAGCCAGTTGTGACACACGCGCGTTCGCATCCCGCACTCTGCACGCCTGTGCCCTCGGGGCCCTCTGCCCACCTCCGCCTCTGCTCCAGCACGTGTTGCTGCAGAGGGATGCTCTCAGCCCCGCTCACGGTGGCGAGGATGGCCGCTTCTGAGTGGAACACAAGAAGCATCACCGTCACTCACGGGATGCCACACAGGCTGCGAGCAGTGACGGCCACCTGCAGAGTAACCACGGCTGCTTCAGAAACGGAGCTGCCCCTGCCCAAAGAAACTGCTGATGCTAAAGCGAGCTTTGATGTCGGATCTGATATTTCTGGCCACCTGAGGACAGCCTGTGATGTTCTGAAAAGCTGCTCTAAGTCACATCACGAAGTAGAGAGGTCTGGGAGAAGAACATGCCCAGGGCCATGAAATTCCCCTCGTCGCAGACACGCCAGATGGGAACTTGTTCCCTCCTTACGATACAGTAAAATATGACAGACATCGATGTGCAGGTATCAAGCTGGGAGAAAGAGCAAGAGTGTGATAATGCTGATAAACCTTCAGATGTGCTTACAAACGCCGTCACGTTTGCTGCTCCTGGTGGTTACTAGCTTGGCAATGACAACATTATACACCGGAGTTATGCAGGTAATGGGTGTGATGCGTTATGTTTCAGTATGTTCCTAGCAGCAGGAGGCTTAGCAGACAAAAGGGAAAACTGGGGTCACGTTCTGAAACATTACCACCTGCAGAGGCCAAATGCAAAGGCAGACAGTATGGCAGTAAACAAGTCTAAAAGGACTAATTTCCTATTCCCTCTGCCTGCACCATAAAACTGTTCCTTCTAATGTCACACTGCCAAAGCCAACTTAAATTTTCATGTCCTAAGAGCGCCTGACACATCTAGTTTTTCAGCTTGCATTTCACAGGCAAACATGCAGCATAAAGATGAAGTCAATGTATGTATTTGAAATATATCTCAGCTAGTCAAGCTAAATATTTTATACAGCTTGTTCCATTACAATAGGAACTTCTTATGCAAGTAATCTGCATACCTCAGAAAAAAATAAATATTTATGAACTATATCCATAACTTCTATGATAATTCAAAATACCAAATGTCAAAAGCACTTGCTCTGAGGGTTATGATGCAGATGCAGGAGGAGGAGGAATTTTGCCTCTCCAGCCTGTAAGAGAAACTCTAGCAGCTTATCTAGAAGGAAATTAAATTAGTTAGATAATTGGTCAGAGCAACGATGGAAAATCATGTTGCTGCTTTCAAAGGGCATCAAATGCCTAAAAAAATAAACAATAAAATTGAAGCAGTATCGAAGACAATCCTATAGGTGAAATGATTTATACAGACTATATCTGGCAGAGATTCCACATGCGCTGGCAAAAAGAGCTGTCTTTACTGCCCTATAAGTTAGAGACAATAAAGATGCCCGTGAACTACTTCGGATCATTTGGGAGTTGCTCAGCCAAGACACAAGCAGCGATGGCCCCGGCTTAAGTCAACAAAGGATTAAAGTTATTGCAAATTGGTGACTCCCTGGAACTGACTTTATGAGGATTTCTGAATTCTGTTGTCTCTTTCAAGTAGAAATCTGTCAGAGAAGAATGTGCCAGCAAAGCAGGCTTCTTGCAAGGACAGTAATATTTGAAGTGAGGTCTGTGTATCTCCACCACTGAAATCAGACGAAGTTCTGTCTCCTTTTGGACTCATCTGCTTCTGGCCACACAGCAGTGCTCTGCAACGCTGCTGTCCCGGGCACGGTGATGAGAAACATGTGTGCTACTGTGGACACGAGGGCGGTGGGTGGGCAGCTGGTGGTGCTGGCCGGGCTGTGAACCATGTCCATACAGCGAGGATGAGCCCTCCCGGTCCTTACCTGTTAACACAGGCAATGGCGATGGAGTGCCGCAAAACAGCTGCATGTACCTCTCCTTGCATTCTTCTTCTGTGCTAATTACGTGCCTGTAAGCTGACGGACATCGGAATGTGGAATGGATGAGGTTTTCCCAGAGGGATCTCAGCTGTGTGCTGTCATCCAGTGCAGATGTCTGTCCACAACAGCAGCATCCCACCAAATCATTTTGTTTGGGTCACCAAAGGGTCTTCAGGTGATAAGAAATTGCAGTCACAGCTGAGTTTGGCTGTACTTCAAGCAGAGACAGAAGCAAATAGCTCAAGAAATCCCATTATCAATCCTCAGAACTGGCTAATATCTCTTGCTTGACATTCGTGTTTGTTATAATAGCTATAAAATAAGTTACACATCACTAAATGAGACAAACACAAAGTGCAACAGAAGTAATGTACATCCCCAGCTTCTATTATTAAAATAATGGCTTTTCCCTCTCTCACTGGCTGAGCACTTAGCTTTTTTGAGCTAGGAATAATTCTTCATCTGTCACTTTAAAAAAAAAAAAAAAAAAAAAAGAAGAAAGAGAGAGAAAGCCTTCATTTCATTCTTCACCTTCACTGCTGCACTGCTAAATTGACTGACACACAATCTTGGCATTTCAGGGTATTCAGTGCCAGACTTCAGCTGCTGTTATAAATCATATTTCTCCACACTTATTGCATTTTATTCATTTTATACATGACCAGAGATTAGAGTTCAAATGAAATAGATTTTGCTATCCTTCTTATATTCCAAACGTCACTAGTCTAGAAATCTTTAATTTTACTCACTTCAACTACTGAATAATTCAATGTAGAAGGAGAAATCCCGCCACCACGGTCAGTTGGAGATTTTGAGCAGAACCACGTGAGGATGCTGTGGCGGTGCCCTGCAGCTGGGCGCAGGTGCCGAGCCCCTGGCAGCAGCCGGGGTGTCTCCCGCGGGTACCACAGGGCAGCGCAGGGCCAGCAGCCACCCAGCCACGCTCCTGCTGGGGGAAGGGCAGGACCATGCCAAGAGCTGGGCACGCTCCAACCCCCACCCTGCACGCTGGGGTTTGAGAAGGTATGGTCATCAGCTGACGCTTTTCAGGCAATATAACCTCTGCAGTTACCAGAACCACTAACTTCTAGACTCAGTTTTCCAGGGAATATTTTCGGAGGTGTTAGAAAGCCCTGGATTGGAGAAACGCTGGCTGGCCAGCGGGGAGGCAGTGCCGTGAGGTCCTGAACCTCCCCAGAACATCGTGGGGATCGGACATGGCTCCTGACAGTGGAGACCCGCAGCATCACCATGCTCCCAATTCTTCCTTACCAAATAGTTGCTGAGTGAACACGAGGCAAAGCTGTCTCGCAATTGTTTCTAAATTATTCAGCTATCCTAGAATAGCAACTAAACTCAGGCCATACAATTTCAAGGCAATTCCATTTATGTTAGATGCAGGAATAACCGAGAGTGAATATTCAGCGAAAGGTATTGATTATAAAAAGACAAACAAACCGCAAGCTAATGTGTGTGCATAAGTAAACATATAGATGAGCAAGCAGACGGGGAACTAAAAACATTATGGCCCTCATAGTCACGCATAATAAAAAAAAATAAATAAAGAAACTCTCACTCAGAGAAGCTGCCTAGCTTGCTAGAATTTTACTTTGCAGTCATTCAGGATACAAGGTGCCAATAAATAGTTCAAGAAAAAGAAAAAAAATGTTATTTTTTTATAAAGCAGCTTTAAATGCTTAATTTCATGCCAATAGCACATTAAGGTCAACCTCTCTGATAGCAAACTACAAAATTAAGTGTTCTCAGAAGACGTCTCTATGCGACCAAAAGAGGTGCTGGCATTTACTACTCATGACAGGAAAACCTGAACCCATGTTTAGGTTTACCTGTTTTCCCACACTGGTGATATCTTTCCCTGGAATAAAAAGCCCATCATTTAGAGGAAATGAAGAGGAAGCATCTAAGCACAGCCACGGCTGCAGCCTGCCCTACGCTGCCAGCAAAGATGTGTCCAACATTCTTCACTCCAGTTCAAACCCTTACACGTGCAGAGAAAACCTCTGAAACCAATTTGTACCACAAATTGGCACTTGTGTATCACACGATGTACCAAGTGCAAAGACTTCTGACAAACAGAAATACAGATGTGCAAAGCATCAGTGGCCTGAGGCTACATGACATCCTGTTGAAAGAGTGCATCACACTGGGATCTAAAGCCCAGAGCATGGTTTTGTAGTGACGGCATGGCTTATGTGCTACAGCTTTCACATATGGCTGGATTCACAGGGGAACACAAAATAACTGAAATGAGAAATTACCACTGAGGCATACTAGTAACTCATCCTAATTTCTCAAATCCTAAAAATTTAAAGCTGCAGAATAGTAATTGGCAAGTAAATCTCATTTTCATTTCTTCTTAAACGTCACTTTCATCTGCTGAAGCAAAGATGTTTATGTCCTTACAACACTGGCTTGGGATAAGGTTACACAGATGCCATATCAGCACAGCAATGCCTGCATATATATGTATAAAAAATCCTATTTTAGCATTGGTGTAATAGTACAGCCCTTAGGAACAACATACAAGCTGTTGGTTACACGTGATCGGAATAGGGATACAAGGTGCTGCAGGTCTTTCCTGCCTATGGTCAGGGAAAACAGCAACCAGGGCATCAGCACGCCCAGTTCCTCCCCTACAGCGGATGAGCTAGCTAACTGGATTTGCCTTCATAGATCTACCATCTCGTTCTCTATGCAGAAGACACAAATAAATGTAGAAAAGTAACAGAATTACTTTTCTATTTATCTAGAAGCAGATCTCAGCTGGGAGTGAACTTTCTACCAGCACTGAAGTACGCATTTATTCAGCAAATCTCCTACTGACCCTCTCCTCAGCCAATCCAAATCAGTAAAGATACTCTGACCTCACTGCAATAACTTCTCAGGACACACAACCCCCAGAAGGACCAAGCCCTTCTCTCCTGTCCTTTGCAGGGAGCTACGGGGAGCCTTTTGGAAGCTGCACGAGAAAGGCAAGGCACGAAGCATCTCAACACACGAAGAATCACCCTCTAAGGAAAAGCAAGATGGAAACTCAGGGTCAGCTGGAGCTTCTAAAACTCCCCTTAGTTCACAGGTGGCTCCTTACACTGGGTATACTTTTACCAGCGTGGGCAAATGAGATAGCACGGTATGTATTATGCAGGTAGGCTCCTTTGTCAAGCTGCAGGTCACAACCGACGACAGGCTTGACAATCAACAGCAGCTCACGCATCTGCCCGAGGTTGTCATGGCAATGAAATGTCTGCGAATGCAGCTGATACGAACTGCTGCTTTGCCTTGACAGCGCTGAAAAATATTGCCAAAATTATTCATAGCCTGGAAATGAGAGGCGCAAATGCCCTAATGGTTTTCTCCCCACTACATGCTGTTAACTGGTTTGGGGGTTGCAATTTTCTTTATTTTTATTGCACAGTAAATCAGTCAGCCTCTCATTACAATGGCAAACAGACCTTTTAAGGTATTCAGATCTTGCAAAATTAAATTTATAAGCCAAACTAAATGTAAGCATGTTATAGTTTTATAATCACACACAGTAGCATAGTAAGCTAATACTGAAAAATGAAAGAAAAAACAAAGATAAAAGAGGCAAAAGAAAAAAGTCAAGCCCCAAACCACCCTTAGAGGAGGGGCCAGCCTCTGCCAGCACTGCAGGGCAGCTCTCCATGAGGGGGTTTCTCTGGGTTTGGCTGGGGGTTCTGATGGAGAACGTCCATGCACGGTGCCTGTGCCTATCCTGCTCTGTGGGAGCTAAGTTCTCCAGAGCTGTCAATTTGAAGCCTTAACAAGGGGAAAAAAAAAAAAAAAGAAAAAAAAAAAAGAATGTATTTCAGCCCATGCTATGCTCCTAATGAAAAGGAGGGCTCCATGCAGAAGACTCATTTTACACAGCAAGCTTCAAAATTTTTTTCTGTCCTTTCACCTTCAATTTTGTCTCCCCTAGTCCAGCCATATGAATGTTTTATTTATATCCAGTCACTTTCACCCAGTTGGAAGGCATTCTCCAAAACAAAACTGCTCTTTTTCCAAGACAGTCCAGTCAACAGATTCCCTTCACATCCACTCTCTTCACCGACCAAACCTCCTTGATCTACTGACACACCAGGCTTATAAATAAAATCCCACCCCAAATCACCCCCCTCTCGAAACAAAAATCCTCTGGCCCTCCCAGAAGAGCGAGACTTGCTCTCCTCCACAGGTGGGTGCAACATCTTCATTGACTGCATAACTCTGAACACCCACCTTGGCGATACTCTGATTTGCCTCAGAGATTTATTTCTGTGAGGCTGCGGCCAAGTAAGACAAGCAGCACGCTGCTGTGCTGCATGGCCACGGGGCACTTATTCCACCTGCACCACCACCACCTCTGGGAACATTTCCTGGAGAACTTATTTGACTTCCTCATAATTCTACCAGCTCTGGGGTGTTCATTTCTGGGAGCATCTTTCACCTACACACTCGTTCTGTCCCTCCTTTACCTTCTGTCTTGGAGCAGACTCCCTGGCTGGCAGGCACGGAGGTCTCCATCTCACCCTCTCACATGGGTTGCTGAGGCAACCACGTATTCCTCTGCACGAGAGCAACCGGCGTGCAAACCCTCAAACCAACCCCAGAAAACATCTCTTGCTCATCTAACCCCTCCGAGAACTGAACTATGGCAACAGCCCTGCCCGTTCCCATGCTAATTATGGTCATCTCATCACCTCCATCGCCATGGCCCTGCTATAAACCCCAGAAAAGTCAGTGGGAATCTTTCAATGTCAGTGAAGTTTGACCCAGGCTTATACTGAGAATATACTCCATATATTTGCATACAAAGTAAGATCTAATTCTGGTTGGAGACCTTCAGGGGAATTCAAAGGGCAAGCTGGTGTCAGTGGAGAGCGAGGAAGAAAAAGCTAATCCTACACATATTATTTCTCTTTAAAGACCTTTAGAGTAGAACACTGGTTACTAAAAAGCACTGACATGACATAAATATATATATATATATATATATATATATATATAAAGCACACCAGCTTTTCACTGACTTCTTATATTATAATGTAATTATATATAATTAAACAGAGCATTTACATATTACTTGTGGTACTTAGAAACAAACTGGTTATGGGGGGGAAGTGTCCTTTCGAGGCAACCCCACCATCACAGTCTGCACAGGGAGCGTATGTGACCACGCAGTTGGGATGCATTTTGGGATCTAAAGGTTGCATTTAAGCACAGAGATAAGCCTGCAATTCTAATCAACCAGTTACTTGAACTGGGTTCTGATTTACTTATTAGTATGAAAAATATTATATTTTCTAAAGTGTAAAAGTAAACAGAGTATGTCAGTGCTGCTTAAAAGAATGGCTGGATTCATAGAGAATAAGGCAGCAAAGCCTTCATTCCCGACCAGCCATTAGGGATTAGGAGTAAATTAGGAGGTCAAACCCTAGCAAAATAAAAATAATTCCTTATGTTAAAGAAAAATAAGCTAAAAAGTTTTCCTTTTCTGTGAGTTACCTGAGGATACATCACTATTTTAACCTCTCAGAAGCATCTACAGGCAAGGAAATCCACGGTGGGACAAGCCTGTGCTCGGGAGCAGCCGGGGCAGCGGTGCCCAGCGTGGGGTGCACGGAGCAGCCCCGTGCTGGTGGGCTCCTTCACGGACCCTCGGCTCCCCCAGCCCACACAGAGAAGAGCTCCTGCTGTGCCCCAGGATGGAAAGCCCCCACCCTGCCGTGCAGCCCTGCCAGAGCTACTCAGGGGCAGAACATTACGCAGGGAGACAAAAATAGTTTTGCCTTCTGTTTCAAAATATTGGTTCTCAAAGCTTTATATTCCTCCGTAACTGCAGAACGGTTTAAGTTCAAAGTGTTTTAACCGTGGCAGCAGTGTACTGGAACCTTCTCATCTGCATAAAGCAAGCCCCCAAACCAAAACCACAAGAACCTCCTCAAAAAACCAACCCCCAAACCAACCTAAATCAAACCATCAAAAAAACACAAACCTAAAACCAAACAAAGCCCCCCAAGCCACCCCAAAACCACCAAAAAGGAAGGGATTTCAGGTGTGGGCAGCAGCCAAAGCCCCAGCCAGGTTTCAGCCGTGCATGGTCGCTGATAACAGCTCAAGCCAACTGTGCTGCAGGAACGATGAACCCACAGAAGTTTACTCCCAGCTCCAACCCTTAAATCGTGCCGGCAAACCCCAGCACCCTCCTTTCCGAAAGCGAGCCCGGGCTTTGGTGCCGGCGCGCACTGGTGTGAACGCACGAGGGTTTGTGCCAGCCCTTCCCGGCACGAAGCCCCGTCCCCCCTCGCTCCCAGTCACGCTCCCCAGCCCCCGTCCAGCCACCCCCCTCACCACACTGGGCCAGCGCTCTGGGGTCTGCCGCACCGCATCCCTTGGGAAAACACCCAGCGCCAGGAAAGATGTCAAGAACACAGAAACACTTCAGGATTATTTTTTTTTCAGCCAAACTGTTGTTTTGTAGGTGAGTACTAGTAGGTGTTAATTTTCTCTATTATTTCTTCAGAGCTGTCCAAGTTTGCATTTAATTAACTAAATGACTTAAGCCATCCAATTCTTGTTGCTACTAATGTATCACAATTAGAACAAACTGTTGCCACGGCAACTGCTCAATCCATCATAATTCATAAACTGGAGCTTGCTTGCTATGTGGTTTATGCAATCCTTGGGTTTCTGTGACACACAGATGGGTGTTTATTGTTATGCTAAATTGGGAATGGGTAATCCCAGAATACAAAATTATTTAGGTGCTCATTTAAATGAGATTTAATTAGAAAAAGTCTATCATTTTAGGACCTGCCAAATTCCAGTCATTCCACGATCCCCCATACTGTCAGGAGGTATCCATGCGTACCAACACTAATCCAGAGTATTAGGAAAGATCTTACTCTCTTAATTATCAAACATTGCATTTATTTTATTGCAAGAATAAACTGCATCTCTATCTCAAGTTTGACGCTGCAATGACAACTTACAGCACCATCCAAACCATTTTCCAATGCAGTCTAACAAGGCGGCACTGTGTCCCATATCACCATACGACAGCTCACAATTCCTCCTTACCAGCTCCAAGTGAACTCTGAAATTAACTCCTACACGTCATACCTCAAGAGATAACAGTATAAATCACCATGAATTATTTAGAGCTCCTTATCAGCAGCTTCATTTGGGGTATTTATACAGAAAGCAATTTGGAATATTACAGGATGAGAAAAACCTGAGTTCTAAGCCAAAGCAGCTCACACATTTAACTAATCCATGGGCTGACAAAAGTTAATGGCCCACAGCCCCTATTCTGCACCCATGCCTTATTATGTTCAGCTTTGACAGGACAAAAAAAACCCCAAACACTCTTTATGGCTGGCTTCATAGCCAGCCAGCATACCTGCTTTTATACTTAACTGAGATTTACTTACTGTCTTCTATCCCTTACTACGTCGCAAGGAATAAAAGTTGAGTACCTCGTAGTTCCCTTATCTCTGCATGAGGAAGCCACAAGGAAGCTTGTAAATACAAAGCTGAATTTGTGAAAAACTATACCTTCTGCCAGCGACTGCAAGCCCTGAGCCTCAGGGGAGAAAAAAGCATCCAAAAGAGGGATTTTTCTGTGTGTATGATTGCAATCAAATCAAGCCAGTTCTGCTCCCACAGGGCAGTTTACTTTAATAAAGGCTGTCCTACGCATTGACTTCCTGAGCCCGGTGACAGCGCCGGGCACCGCGCAGCCCCCGCGCCCCGCAGGCACCACCTGGGCATGCATCCAGAAGACGTGTTTATTTTTTCCCAAGCAAGTCCATGCTCAGGTCCAACTTGGACTAAACCTGCTGCTGGCGCTGGGCTAAGGCCGATGCTTGCAAGGCGGCTGGCAGCGCACGGCACATGGAGCAATTATCAACCGGGCTGTTTAGGGGCCCTGACCTTTCCTATCTTCAGTCGTTAACAAATTCCATCTTCCAGTCAATAAAATACCCTAAAACTACACTCATTTTGAAATTCCAAAGAAACAAATCACTTGATCTTTCTGCTTAAACTTCCAATTAAGGTACCAGAATAAATCTTAACTACTAAAAATATCAGTTCTCACAAGACTTACTCTCCAGCTGTAATCATGCTTTAAGCACCTTGGCTAAACTAATTGATTTTCATTCCTTTCTGTTAGCATCACCTAACACAATCTCGTGCTAAGCTTTTAAATGCATTTTACTCTTCAACTTCCTGGTGAATTATTGTTGCTAGTTAAGTTTGTTAGCAGGATCTGTTCCACTACTAAAAAGAGCTATGTTATCTTCAAATTATATTTAATTATCTCCATTAAACATTACAGGCTGCTCTGATGTTGAACATGTAAATCACGGGGAACAAGAGGAAGATGATAGCATATTGTTCATCACATACTTTGTCCTCCTACTCCCTCTGCATTCTTTTAAATAAATGTCTCTTAAGAGCAAGTCCAGTGAAGATCTTGGGGAATGCTCAAGCTACTCAATTTACAATACATACATCACCTTTCAGCTGTTACAAACACAGCACGAACGTTACTTACGAAACGTTACATATGAAACCATACAACTCGGGCCCTGGTAGTTAAACCTCAGGTTCCCAGGCTGTGGCAGAGGCAGTTAGTGGCTGGCTGGCATTTAATGGGCAATTAGCAGTGTAAGAAAAATGGTTATTACTGAGGGAGTAACCTGTTTTTTGTAAATATGAGTGTCACCTCATCCCCTCTCCCTGGGTTTTGTCACCACAGATACTTCAGCCATATTAAGGGCAAATGCCAACACAGGTTCAATAATCTTTTGGTGAAGCACCTGACATCATTTGCTGAAAAGCACTAAACCTGAAAAAACTTTCATAAAGCCTTGACAATTAAAGGGGTCAACAAGTCTCTCCTGCCCACTGCAGCTGACCCCATCAACAGAGACCTGGCTGGGAAGCACCTGCTGGGTAACGCAACTGATCTTCCAAAACACTCTTTCGTAACAGTAGCCCTCAGTGGGTACGATTCCATTGCTCCCTACCCCCTTTCCCACTCTCACTACTCAGTTTGGGAAAGAAAACATCTGGATTTTCACTTTCTGCAGCTGACAGACTCCAGAGGCGGGCACGTTAGCAACAGCAAGGACAAAGTTTAACACAGAAATGATGCCAAACCACCAAACTGCAGAAGCAAAAAGCTTTCCTTGCTTTGCTTTTCCCCTCTGTGACAGGGCACCGCACTCACCGGGGGGGGCAGCTGTGCCACAGCTCCAGGCAGAGGTGGCCCCTGGGTCCCGCACCCCCAGACCCTCCGCCACATGGCAGGGATGCAGGCTCAGGCTGGCCCCAGCTGCCGCTCTGCCCTGCTAGTGCGCCTCCAGCCTCCCGACGCTTTGCTCTGACCTGCCGAGTGGGGCACCTCCCCAGCAAGACCCCATCTTTAGCAGGAAGGAAAACCAAAAAAAAACCACCCCACCTCTGATCTCTGCCCCTAGGCTCCCTCTTCTCTTCCAACTGGTCTCCTCTCCCATGCACCAGAGCAGCGCCTCTCATATTTGCACGCAGGCATCTTTGTTTTGGCGGTCGCAGACTAACTTCTTTCTCTTTGAGAAGATTTTCATTTGTCATAAGGTATTGATCCCGTGACAACAGGTCTCAGCTGCCTTCTGCCATACAAACAACATCACAGGTTTCTAACACTACCTGGGAAATGAGGGCAGAGCAGGAGCCGGTGACATCTCCACACCAGGCACTGGAGGCGGCTCCATTCACACTTGCTGTTGAACGGGGACTCCTCCGTCCCTCTGCACCAGGTTAAATGGCATCAGAGCAGCCCAGCCGCTGCAGGGTGAGCTGGCCAGGGACCAAGGGATGTGTCCTGCTGGTGGCCATGACCTGCTGGTGGCTTTGGTCCTTCCCAGCCCCCCCCCAAGAGTGATGGCCACATTCTGCACTGGCACAGCACAACCGGGTTTGTGGGTCCCTGTGGCTCTGCTGCACGGTGAGGAAGGGTCCTCACTGGCTTTTTTTACTGTACTGTTTCTGATGAATACAAACATGATTTTTGAGAAGTCGTTATTTCAAAATGTAGAAGTCTAAACATGTTCAAATCACTTTTGATGGGGTACGCTTGGGACACAAAATTTTTGCTTCACTGTATGAGAATTTATTGTCATTTTGTCTTAACCTTCTGCCAAGCTTATGCCTCAAAGACAAAATACTAGGCAATTTCTTTGACTGAGTATGATGGTTTCTACTTTTATTATTATTACATGCCTGCTTAAAGCATTTAAAACAACAAGTAAATCCTTCAGGTCAATATTTTTGTGTTCATCTCTTATGTATAGTGAAAACTACTTTTTGCTTTGCATTAAATTGGCCTTGCTAGACTGAAAATGCACTTTCAAGAATAGCTGTTCTCCTCCTCTGCAAATCCAGCTATATTTAGCTCACTGGTATGTGCACAGGACCTGACATTTTTCTGTTAGAGGACCTTACTCAAGCAAGCTGCAACCATCTCCCCGATCAATGGTGGTTTTACTTTGCCACAGGGGGGATTTCCTTACCAGTCCCTGCAACTTCAGACTTATTTACTGATTTTGTAGAAATGCCATTTCGACCTTACTTTCTCAGCTGAAAGCAGCTCCAAAGCTGCAGATTCTTTCTTCTTTCCACACCAGTTTGGAGCAGGGTAATACGATTGTACTACACGTAGGAAGACACTGCTCTGTGACGCCGGTCCCACCAGCTCACTCCATCCACATCAACGGCAAAAATTCACTTGGCTGACTCTCTCCTAGCAGGTTTGTTTTCTCCTTCCATTTTGTTTCTGTTTATTCTAAAATGAACAGCAGAAAAATTTAGCTCTGAATGCGTGACCCCAGTACAGGCAACAAAGGATGCTCCTCCTGCATCGGACCGACAAGGATACTTGATTCCGTGCCCTTCCACAAACTGCTTTCATAAGCCATTCATACGCAATGACAAAAGTGCTTGAGGACCCATTCTTTCTGCTGAAATGGTCTGATCAAATGAAAGCCTCACTCCAGCATACAAGTTCAGCAAGAAAACTGAGAAACATCTGCATAACTTACATTGTATTGAATAAGCCCTTCATGGTTTTCTTTTTGTTCCTGGATGAGCTTAGAATCAGCAGCCATTATTTCTTACTCAAAATAACATTATTATGTTTCTACAATACCCGTGGGGTTCAGAAACTGGTTATGATCTGCTCTCACAAAATGCTTCTTCAATTCCTAGCGGCTGGCTTACAATGTTAGCCACGATCTACAGGATTTTTCTGAAAAGATGATTAACTCTTGTTCAAACAAGAGAGCATTAATGGGAACTGAGGTTTTCTGCAGCAAAATTCAAACTGCACTCTACATGGCACAGCCCTGGCAGAGCACACCACCCTCCGGCCACCTGTTCTGTGGAAAAACCCTGTAGATGTTAGCACGGGGAATGGCGCAATACAGCCCCAAACATCCCACCTGAATCCCTGAAAGAGGACTCTCCCCCAAACCCCACGCATGACAGGAGAGAATCAGGGTTGCGGGCATGTATCAATACCACTGGGAAACCACATCACCGTTGTAACGTACTTCTCTCAAGCCTCACATACGCAGGAAATTCAGAGTAACTGTTAAAATAGGTTAGCACAAAACCAAAGCTACCTGCAAAGACATTCAAACAAGCTTACCCTTCCCTGTTCTAAGCAAATGAGATAATTTTATGGTTACTTCCCTGAAAACTAACTTTGGAGAGCTATTTTACAGTTACACAGTAAGCCCTTGTTCATACACGTAGCTACCTAGAGGTATGTGTCAGTATTTGCACCATTCAGAAGCTCTACTTACGAAACAGGTTTTCTGCAAGGCTGAGTTTTCCCTGTTGCTACCACAGAAATACAGCAACTTCGGAAAAAATCCCCCACTAACGCCCAGCAGCAGTTGTATGGTCGATGCAACAGCTCTGCTGGAGAAATTATGTTGTCAGCTCAAGTGAGTTTGACATTGCACAGATATCAAAACGCAAGTAAAGAGAAAAGTTTCATCAACAAAGTAATTACTTTTCTGGACTCAATGGAACCACAATTATTTCACGTTGAGGTGTTGTCAGTTTATGCTGCAGATAAAAACTGTTAGGTAACACCGACAGGGGCCTATGCAGAGATTGCTTTTCAGATGTAAAACCCTCCTGGCAGTTCTAAATTTTCTAAAAAAAAAATAAGGAACCAAACCCGTACATGTCAACACTGTGCATTAAATGCCTACACATTTTTCCCTTTAAAAATTACATTGCTTTTTAGCCAGAGGCGGTTAAGTCTGCACTAGAATCACAGGGAAAAAAGGTACCCTTCTTCCATGCTTCGCCCTGGCATCTTTCTGAAACAAGCTGCCCGCTGGTGGGTGCTCCCAGGACAGCCACAGCTCTGCACCCAGCAAAACTGCGCTGGGGCACTGTGCCGGGGGGCTACAGGCAACCGCCTCTGCCACCTCCGTGGCTCACAATGGGCGATGTGAAAAGGCACAAAAAAATATTCCTACGTCTGCCCTCCCAGGCGATGCGAGATTGCCCATAGCTTGTGGCTCTCGGTTAAGCGGACAAAACTGAAATCCAGAAGGCTGAGGAGGAGCCGGCGCTGCCGCAGCGCAGCAGCTCGGCTGCTCTAGGCTGCCCCAGGCACGGAAGAAGGGCTCTCCCCAAACACCAGCGAAGAATGACGGATTTATGGGTTTGCTCCACAACATCCCCTTCCTCCCCACAAGATGGTACCTGCAGCAGCACGACCTGTCGTGACAGGCTCGCAGAGAGCCGCGGTTTCTCTTCAGGGGGAGGGCATCTTCAGTTACTGGTCTGCGTAAGCGGTCCCGAGAGGGAGACCACAGCAGGGCGGCTGGCAGCCCCCGGCACTGTCACTGAGGAGGAGGGGACGGGGTGACCGCTCCGGATTTGGGTGGGGGTATTTTCCCCTCTATAACGCACGCTTCTTTCTGGGTTCCATTTGTTTTTTCCATCTTCTGAATTGATTTTTTTTTCTCTCTCCTCAACACAGAAGGGAATGGAAAAGGCTAGAATTATCACAGCGAAGAGATTCCTCACTTTCTACATCAGACATCAAAGCAGCATGCTCGCAGGCTTCAAAGAGTCCCTCGGTGACTGCAGAACTACCGCGGGGTTGCTAACTTGAAGTAATTTCTGCCTAAATGAATACATCTCTGTTATGAGACAGCCACATACAAATTTAAATGTGGTATTATTACTCTGTTATGAAGATACCTGCTTCAATAATTGAAAATTTCACAAAATGAATTGATAGTTAATTATCTTTTAGTTTTTACCTATACATTCCTGTATAAGCATGAACACGATGACTGCACTGCTTATACCTGACTAACGGTTGGTGGCATCCCTTCATTGGAAATGTACACCCTCCTCCTTAGGTAATCATGTGGAACATGATTGTGGCCTTGGGCGCTGCCTGCTCAGTGTTTTCAATTAGATTTTACTACAAAAGTACAAATTAACATTAAAGGAGCATTACAATGCAGCAAATGTGATAAAGCAGATCAATGTTAGATGTACCTTATGCTTCTGTTGTTTCAAGAATCATAATCACCACTAATTTATGGTCTTCTGAGGAGGATCTAATTACTCTAATCATCTCTTACTTCACCCGGAGTAGGCACTTTTGCTGTTACCTTGCTTTAAATACCTGCCTTGACAATACAGACAACAGAGACCTGCACTTTTAATGGTCCTACAGCCTTTTGTTGGCTTGGATGAACTTAGAAAGTTCTGAGCACAGTCAGAAGCTTGGGTGGGACATCTCCCAGACAGGACCAAGAGCAGGTAGAAATCCCTCTTCCAGATGAATCCTGACTTGGGAACACGATGCAGCACTGTGGGTAACATACTTATGACCAACGTGCCTTCATTCTTCCAGTCAGTAAAGATGCCTCTTCGAAGAGCCCAGGTGTCAACCCCCACATTCTGGCCAAGCGCTGGGTGACTCTTTCCTGCCCAGTCTGCATCGCCCGGTCTTCCCTACTTGATGATGCTGCTATTAATGCAGCTAATGCACTCCTGGAGGGCACTCACCATACCCCAGTGATGTGCACAGTCTGAGAACACATACAGAATTACACACACCTGCCTGCCTTAAACTGTACATCTGAGCACTGCTAAAATTGCTAAATACCAGCTGATACAAAGCTTCTAACACGTAGTTTCTAAATCCATCCGTAAAATGTTTTAGTTTTCTTCTGCATGCAAGGAACTGTTATTACTGTTATTATTGTATTCATTTCTGAAACACTCCAATCTCTGCCTGGCTGAACGCTATACAAATTAGTGGTGGATAAAAATCCAGAATCATTATATAGTTCCAGAAATAAGTGAAAATCAAAGCTTTTAAAACACATTTAAATATACAGAGATATTTTCCCACCAGTCATTGTTTTCTACCCAGTGTAGAAATGCAATTACAAGAAATTTCATGGCAACGCATATTAATATACCATTTTAGTCTCACTTCAGAGAGTAGCAAAACTTTAGGAAGTATTTAATGCTTTAAAAAAGTGACTCAAACTGCTTTTGAAACACCAAGTGTCAAAGCGGGGGTATAGAAACTCAGCTCCACCAGTGCAAATGAGATCGCATTTGGATGTCCCAGAGCCACGTTCTCTTTCTTACCCAGTTGCTCCTTTTTGTGTTGCTGTTGTTGCTTCCTGCAAAGACCCCGGCTACCTTTCCTCACCCGTGCAGCGCCTCATGGCATTGCTGGTGCAGTCTCAGCAGAAAGAGCAATTGTTTTCCAGGCTGAGCTCGGCAGCAGAGCAGCTCTCTGTGCTTCATCTCTAACAGATGCCAGTGCTCCGGGACCGCAGCGAGCCCACTGCTTGCAGCAAGTCCCGTGTGCGGCAGCTCCAGCCCACCGCCCAGGAGGGACCCACTCCCCAGTGCAGTGCTTTTACACCCATCCCTAACTGCGGGAGGATGCTGAAGGGAAGACAGCTCCCAGTCGCAGCGGAGGGGTTGCACTCGGTGCAATGCACAGCTGCTGGCTATTCTGCAGGAACATATCCAGCATCTGCACAGCTGAGGCATTACGGTGTCCCCCATCTGCCCCCCGACCCAGGCAGACCCCGGCCCCGGGCCCTGTGGGACCACCACATTCTCCTGCAGCACGGATGCAGGCTGACACATCGGGGCACGGGCAGCTCTGCCGAAGGACAAACCCACGCTCTTCACTCTCCATGCACAATTCTCCCATGGCAAGCAGGAAGGTACATTTAAAGCTTGAGACAAGGCAATGAAATTATAAACCAGCCTGTCTGCTCTAGACATGCTGCCCCAGGCACATCCTGCAGAGCCACACAGTAAAACAGCCTCAAGTTTTCTTAGAAATACAACCGCCACACAGAAGTAAATCTATCTTCCAACACGCATCTGCTCATGGATCTCGGTGCCGAACAGCCTTCACCTGACCCATCTCCTGCTAATGAGAGTCACGCTTGTCCTCCATGGGAGCAGGCACAACATCATGTCACAGCAGCCTCCGGATCACCAGCCCAAGTGGTGAACACTCAATCATCCCCCACCTCGGCCGCAGAGGGAGAGCAGGGCACCAGCAGCATCAATCTCCCACCCTTCTTGGCATCAACTAGTCTAACAACTTTTTCTATCAAAGCTTTAATTTGGCTTTCTCATCCTGAGCCCTAAGCCATTTCCCATCATGTCAAATAGAGGGGACAAGGAACCACCCTTCTCTCCACCATACCGAGCGTTAGGGTATGGTATATCCAGAAATCCTGGGTGCACAAGTTTAGGCCACTATAATTCTGCTTCACTTCTGCTTTTTTTTTTTTTTTTGTTTCTTTTTATTTTCTTTCCTTCCTCCTCCACCCATATTTTTTTATATATTTTTTTTTTTTTTACAGCAGCCTACCGAACAGAGGGGGATGGGGCAGGTATTCCCCATCTACCAGTCAGCAATACTCTGGTTTTCCTGAGCTGGCTCCCCTGTAGGAGTTCCTAGAAGCAGCCGCCAAGGGCCGTCAGCCAGCTATATTCATAAGTGGTAGGGCTGTGAGTGTCTGTCTGTTTAGGGAAGAAACCTCCCACCAAAGCACCATGGAGAGAGAAACAAGCGTGTGGCAAAAGATCGACAAATCCAGAACACAACACTCCTGTAGCACTTGCTGCTTCAACAATACGTATGGAAATAGTGGGGGGTTATTTTAGGGTTAGATCATCAGTAGCAGTGACATGTTACACGCTTTTTGTGCTATTCTTTGACTAGTTTTGACCATCGATTTCCATTTGGAAGACAAAATGAATGCAGAAGATAATAAAATAAATCTTACTGAGAAATTTACCAAGAAGTTATGTTTAAGATTTTCTGTTAGTTCTACAGAAATTAACTCGGAAACTCTATACACACTCAAAGGTATTCACAAGGGTTTTTATGTGCTTTTCCAGTAGTGCTCTTCTACCCTGATAAAAATATAGGCCGCCAGGGTTTTTGCAATAAAGACTATCACCAAAAAAAAAAAAAAAAAAATCCACTGATTATTTCATCTCTCCATTTCAAAGAACACTTAATTTCCCCCTCAGTTAAAATGAAACACTATGTACTCACTGTGAATAGCCCAGTGCAAAGTCCACAGAAGTGGACTTCATTGCATACTCTGTTCTTGGAAGACCTCCAGCCCTCACAGCTTCAGCCTGGAGAGACTAAATTGGAATTTTAGGAAGCTGCTTTTCAGTTTTTTTCAGTTCAGGCTTCCCTCAGGACAACTCTAACGTCAGATCCTTATATCCCATGGTTTTCTCAGGGATACAGCCTTGATGCTGGATAAAATCAAGAAACTTCAGCATCTGAGCATCCCTAAGATAATGAAGTGATAGGCAAACTGAAAGCATATCAATGACAGAAAATAGTATTTGTGGTTAATGAGTTCTATGCAGGTACTATTACCAGAATGCTTCTTTAAATAAAACTCACAATTCACAGCCATCCTTGTATGAGCTCAAACTATGGTAGTTACATACTCTGCGAGCCTCAAAGCCTGATTGCTCCACCATCCAACAGTATAAAACTCCAACAAATGTTGCATTAAAATCCTTATAACTCCAAAATCCACATATGTAGAGTTGCTATAGCAACTGTCATCTCAAGCCTTCCCAGGGGAGAAAATAAATGTGTGTCCTACCTGGTTAATCGGTATTTGTGTTACGGAGAATTGAAGGGTAAATTAGTTTCACCAAAAAAGAGAACATATACCAAAATGCTACTGTGTTAATGTGACATTATTTAATCTGAATAAGAATCCACTTTGCATGTGCCTTCAAATTATAGTATTTATGTATCATTCGACAAAATAAGTAAAAACGTTGCTGCCAAATATACCTGACTTACCCCTGCTTATTGATGTGAATAAAACGAGCATTAAAAATACAAAGAAACAAGAAGGAAAGTGGAAGAGTAGATGGTATTGAGGACTTCAAAATATCATAATGGTTCTATTACAATAAAAAATAAAACCAAACAAACCTACAACCAGATGTTCATGCAATCTGGATGCAAAAATAAGCTGATGGAAGATGATGACTGTATGGGCAAGTTTTCCCTGTTTCTCTTCATTCCAGTGTGAATAAAGTGCCCAAGCAGGAAGACAACCCTGGCTGAGAAACCATCATCATTCCCTCAGAGTTGTGATCATAACTTTTTAACTTGAAAAAAGTCCTGAAAATAATTCAAGAAAAAATCCTATTTTGAGAATATATTCAGGAGCATGTTGACAGTTACTACTAGCTTGTAAACACATCCAGAAATGTATTATTTTAATCTTAGCAATTACTAAATAAAAGTAATCACAGCTACAAGGCAATAAAATCTCTGTGAAACATAAAAATATAATGATGACATATCCCTCTATATTAGTTCAGTGACATAATTTGAGAAAATAAGATCTAAGGGGAATATTCAACGTACACAACTATATCTGTACATAGTTAAAGAGTACAGATATGGACTTCAAACCTGCAGAGACAATGATTTCTTTTAATCTAATGGTTATAGCTCTGGCAAGTTTCCAGATTGCACTCCTCCTTCGAAATCTGAAAAGCAAGCTCCTAGGAAGCCACACATCTGCACATACTAATAAGTCTGAGCAAAACCTGCTTGTATAGTAATGCAAAGCAGCGCCAGGCTTTGGGCAAGCCCAGTACCCAAGTGGATTCTGGTGTGTGCTTGCTACATAGGGCACATCGATGTTCAGGTTTGCCATTAAAAGGATCTAATTTTTCAGTATTACTTTCTAGGGATTCAGGAAATCTAATTTCAGCATCAGTGTGTGCATATATCTATATATGGTAGTACTCAATAACATTAGGAGAAGAAAATAGCTTGTGATCTCATAGCCCTTCATAATTGGAGTTAAACATTGTTAGAAGAAAGGGAGAACACACCAGCAAGAACAACCCCCACCCTAACCAAGGCTAATTAACACAAACCTGCAGGCAATTCCTCCTGCCCTGTTAATCTCCATACACCACCATCAATACGTCCAAAGCCAACATTTCCATAGACCCCTGTCGCATCTTTCCTGTCCAAATTTTTTAAAGAGATTACATCGAAAATTCAAACTTCAGATTTGCTATATGTTTTTACCTCAGCTACCTTCCTAGGAGATTCTCCTGCCAACCGGCAGGAGAGGGATGAAGCACCTCTGGGAAGGTTACTGCATCTTCAGGCTTTGCTGCCAGGCTGGGAAGTGGCTCTGCTGCTGCTTTGCCACTTGCCACCAAGTGCCAGGGAGCGGGGACGCCGGGGTTGCGCTGCAGGACAGCCAGCCTGCCGCCGGCTGCTTCACAGCGGCTCCAGAGGAGGGGGGTGAGTTTCTGTCCGTATTTCTGCTGAAGGCACTGACTGCAGGTGCCAGGCGCGGGGCTGGGAGGCGTGCTTCTACCCACCTGTCTCAGCCACCATTAAATATTCACTTAATCATAAATAAAACTACCTTACATGACAAAGGTTAAAAAAATGGTAATAAGAAGTGTTGAAAAGCATTGTTTTTCCTGAGAGTAAATTGACTTCTATCTCCAGAAGAAGCAAACCAGTATTTTAAGAACTCTACATATCACATTGATTTAACTGCAGATACTTTTCCCCTCCTTTGCTTTGTTTTTACCATGAAAGTATTGCCTTCAGAAATCTGCAACGGTGTAAGTTTTAAAAAATTTACATTACAAGAGAGACTAATAATAAAAAAGCAAACTATTACTGCCACCTATGCAGTATTGTTTCCAAGATCTGTTAGAGCATATCACGTGTTCTGCTATGCTCTCTTTACAGTATCTGTAAAACAATAAAAATAATAAAAAAGAACAAGAACTGAAAACACCTGACTTTGTGAACCCGGGTTAATCTCAAATGCATCTCCCGAAACATGGCTTAAGCAGGAGTGCACTGCCAGGGAACAGCCTTCCCGCAGAAGGGGCGACCAGCACACCCCCACAGCCGCAGCAGCAGCATCCCCTGGCCGCGGCACAAGCCCGGGGTCCCCAGGCACCATGCGAGATGCAGCACGGCGGAGAACCCCATGCTGCACGCAGGGACGGGGCACGGGGACTTGGCCCCAAGTCCCTGGCCCTGAGCAGCCCCAGCAATCCCCAACTGCAGTGCCCTGCCTCAAAACAAGATATAAATCAGAATCCGATAATCAAAGTGGATGAACAATCAACCAAGAGGCTGCAGGGACTAATGCGCCCATGGTGCAGGGCTGCGCGGTGCAGCTTCCCGCAGGATGCATTCCCACACCACCTGCATCCCTTTCCATCCATTCCCTTTTGTACTTTTAAATTTTGACTCAATTTGGCTTATTGATTTAGCTGTGCTTCGCCTGACCTTACAGAGCAATCCGTGCTCTTTTCAAGTGCCACTTTGTATTGACTCTGCCGTGGAGCTATGACTCCTATAATTGGTTTAACAGCTCTTTGAGGCCACTTTGGTTCTGATAAGATACCCACTCATCTGCCGAGAATATAAAATAGTTTTGTTGTCAAAAACAATTACACCAGGAGTGAAAAAATAGCATTGCATCCCTACACTCCCTCTTCAAACGTTCAGGTTAACGAGCTGAGCAACACCAGGGCAGGAGCTGGGCAGCAGGCAGCGATGGACACCGTCCCCGGTCCTCAACCCCCAAAACCCACTGACCCTGCAGCTGATGATGGTTTTGATCATTAGGAGCTGCTCAGAGTTGAACAGTAAGTGACCCCCTCACCTCTGTAGGGATTCCTCTCTATATTTATTGGCTTTCTACCAAATACATACTAAAGGAAGGTTCTTTCTCAGCAAAGACATGGCATGAATCCAGTCCCCAGTACTGTGTCCTGGTCCTCAAAGTTTGCACCAGCATTTTAGAAGATATGCTAGAACTTATGGGAAAACACACACAAAAAACATACTCCACCCTGAACCACAACCCCCAAAACTTTGACAACAGCAGTGATTCCCAGGCATGAAGGAACAGCTATGTGACTATTGCATCGAAGGTGAAGAAACTCAGACAACAGTGAAACATGGTCAGGACAGCCATGTCACGCATCCGCTAGGACACGACACGCTGTGTTACCAAAATGAGCCTTTATAGCGTAACTGACCATGTGCTTTCCGGATCTTTAGGTAGCACACAAACCAGCTGAGTAAATGCAAACTGTAAAAAGGTCAAAAATCTGCTTTTCCCACGTGCCAGCTCCCCTACACCTGATGTTTTAACTCCATCCTGTAGCACAAACTCTGATATCTGGCTTTTCTCAAACCATACAGCCTCCCTTCCATCTGCTGCAAATGCTCCTGCCTGAATTATTTGCCTTCTATGAATTACTTGCAGCATACTTCTAGTTCTTTTTTGTTGTTGTTGTTATTTTCTACTCTGAACAAGGTAGGTATTTTCAATATGCTTTCTACCAAACAACATTATGCTTGTATTTATTGATAAAATAAATCCATACAATGAAAATCACAACATTATATATAACACCATTTCTCAGTTTAAAAGATTGTGTTGCATGAGATTTTCAGCAGGTGCAATTTCCATTTCAGCAAAGATCTGTGTGGCTAAGCTTAAGCACAATATTTTCCAGAGAAAATATCTGACAGGAAATCACTAGCAATCACAAAAAAAAGTACAATCCCCTCACCCCTACTCAAGAAAATAGAAAAAAAAAAAAAAAAAAAAAGAAAGTAAACCAGCAAAGCTACTGCAGCTTGGTCTTCGTGCAGAGCAGAGGGGGAAAAGCCCCAGCAGCAGCCGCAGGGCCAGCACGCAGGGTGGGCACCGCGTGGATGCAGGCTGGGCGATCTGGGGGGGTCTGTCGGGGCCGCACCTACAGGCATTCACGTACGCGCGCCACTGCACAGGTACGACCACACCGGGTGGTTTGCTGGACAAAAGACAGCAGCTCTCAGCACTAAGCACCAGCAGCAGCAAGCCAGGAGCTTGGGCTGTGGCAGGCAGCAGCTACTGAAGTCCCTTGTCCCCAGCACCCCCCACCGCAGCTGCCCCAAGCCAAGCGCCACCGGCCCTGCACAGCGGCACAGGGCTGGAGCACAGCACGGCGAGGGGCTGCTTCCCTTGCCCCGTGCCCTCTTCCATGCTCTGTGTGAAATAGAGTTAATCATCGTCTCTCTTGCTGTCCTACATGAATTTGTACACGCGTGGTGTGCTTTCAAACAAGCGCAGGGTAATCCAGCTCTGTGACTGTGTGGAAACCTAAAGCTTTTGCTACTAAATGCTTCTGAATGCTGGCAGCAGCCTTTGAAATTCTTTGGGTCTTTCTATCAGCTGGTTAAATCTTTGCAGACAGCAATTTAAAGCACTTCATCTCGGTCACCTGCAGGCCTGAAGCGTTCCCAGGCAGGGAGCACAAAAGCTGTGCTGTACTCCCTGCATCAGACCAGAGTTACAAACAGGCCCAACTGTGTTTAAAGCCGCTTACGCTGTTTCTTATCTCTCCCTCGACAGGGAGAGCGAGGTGTTTGAAGCATTTGTACGACTTGGCAGACCTCCTTTCCAGTCGAAATTAATTCCCTTTAGGGATGCAATGGCTGCCTGTGAAGCCCGTTGCAGAGGTGAGGTGATACATGAAAACCTCTGTAACCTCTGCTTCCTCCTGGGCGAGCCACTCTTCCACCAGCCAGCTGAGGCCAAAACAACCGCAAATCTCTGTACAACCAACGTCCTGAATTGCAAAGGCCAAAGCTCTGGTGCAAGCACCGTCCTATGGAAGAGACCTGTAGCCTAAGCATGGACCTGCATGAACGACACCACCGTCTTCCTGCGGTTGTACCTCAGTAACCCAAAAGTTTGACAACTGCAAATTGGGAAATTATACCCCTGGCACAAAATGAGATGTGTTAGCTGGGATCTGAAATCTGCTCGCTCATTTAAAAGATGCAATGATTTTATCCACAGCAGTGAGCCTGCCCAAGAACAAACATTCAGTGAAGACTGAGGTGAAAAAACGGGAGCAAGAAGCCAAAGCTCTTTCCTGCACGGGGAAGACTGGGTTCAGTAAGTGGGGATAACTGACAGTACACAACTAAATCCATGCAAAATCTGTAGGAGAGCATTTGAGGTGAGGTCAATGATGCCCAGATTTAGCCAGGGAATACCACGTGTAAGGGGACATGGCAGCAGTTTCCTCCAGGCTGGGGACGAGATAGGATCAGGGCTGGGGAGGGTGAAATGGCCTGACAGCAGCTCAGGACAGCCTAATATTTTCATTTCTCCTTAAAGACTAGGCTTGCAGGTATTTGCCAAATCCTTCCAAAATTACAGCTATCTCCAATGAGATTCAGAGCAAGGTAAAAGCCGTTCTCCATCAGCATTAGCTGGAGCCACCTGGGCAGCGACAGGAACGTGCAGAAGGGACCCGACACCCAGGAGGTAACTGAAGTTGCAATGCTCAGTCACAGTTTAATTCAGCTCTACACATTGTAATAATATTGTAATAAAACCTACTGAATACCATTTACTCAAAACACACACCAAAGGTTCTCCCTTTTTAAAAAAGTGCAAATCTGAAAAGGACTTTTCTTGCCAACAGATGTTCTGACGTTTTGGAAAATTAACCTTATTGTCCTCTGGCTGTTAGCCTGCTTTCTCCAAGGCCACCGTCCCCACCAATAAATGTAATGAGAAGAAGGGAATGATTTTCTCCTAGTTCCTTTGTGTGAGGTGAGAGAGGCTGTTAACGTCTGCACCTAAACCACCACAGCATCCACTGCGACACGCGGCGCTGGGATCTGAGCTAACTGCTGGTCCCAGCAGAGCTGATCCGATCTATTTACAAAGAGCACTTTAAACCTGATTTCTGTTGGCAGCAAAGCTCTAAGTTGACCGAGTTTTGCATCTCTTCCCAGGCACGCCAGCTCTGATTGCCAGGGCGTATTTCCCTAAGCTGCCAGCGCCTGAGCAGCTGCGAGCACGGGAGGGGAACGCTGGGCACTTGAGCCCTGCGACAGACACATCGCAAGTTCCTCTGTGGCGACTGAAGCCTCTGAAAGTCAACAGGAACCTTTTAACTGAGTCTGACAGCACTTTGCAATAATTCGTACTTGCAACAATCCAACTAATGGGTTAGGGCCTAATGTCTGGATGTTTTTTCTTAGGTTGCCTAAGTGTAACTTTTTGGGCTGGCTTTTGGAGAATGAACTCTGTGGGCTTAAGTGGATCTTGCCTGTGAAGAAAAGCAGCCTGGCATTCAGTCCAGCACTCCAGCTAAACCCTTGCCATGAGCTGTAGAGTCAGTCTATCTGGGCTAGTTTAAAAATAACTCGTGCAGAATGCAGTGCCAGGCCAGTCCCAGGACAGACCGTTTACCCTGTGGTGCCAATGTGCCCCGAGGCTGCTGTCTGTGAAGCAGAGCACTCAACAGACTCATCACACTGCCCTCAGTGCTGAACTCCAGAAATGCAGGAGTCTACTCAACTATTTTCTTGACAGCTTTTTGCTTACATCTTGTATTCAAAATGATTTAGTTAAGAGATGCCTCTTTCTGGACAATATGACAGCTAATTCCCACTTATCCAACTGAAAAGACACAATTGAAATGGATGCAACAATAAAACTAATGGCTAACGTGATTGCTATTGATCATTTGCCAGTTTATCAAATGAATAGCCCACCAGCTAAATGGAGAAGGAAAATAGTGCTGTATATTGCTCATGTCTCAGTAAGGAGCTAACTGGATAGCTCATTTTAAAATCTATGCAAAGCTGAACATCAGTACGTAGTCTACAACTGCAATGAATCCTGATAAAACAGATGCACATTTGTTCATTTTCACCTACCTTTTCGGCTGACTGGGCAGTGCCAAAAAATATTGGAATGAAGGCAAGCCATACTATACAGGTAGTGTACATAGTGAATCCAATGGGTTTAGCTTCATTAAAGTTCTCTGGGACACCCCGAGTCTTGATGGCATACACAGTACATGTAACCATTAGAAGAATGCTATAACCCAAGGAACAAATGATTTGTAGATCTGTAATGTCACATTTGAGAACTCCTCTGGCTTGATCAGGGTTCATAGTTTTCTGCTCATCATAATCTATGATGATGTTGGGTGGGTCAACTGCAAACCAAATAAAGACACCTAGAAGCTGAACAGATATCAAACTCGACGTGATTGCCAGCTGCGACGTGGGGCTTATCAGCCTAGGTGCAGTCACCGACTTTTTGCCCTGTTCAAATATGCGGTAGATGCGGTTTGTTTTAGTTAGCAGGGCCGCGTAGCTGATGCACATCCCCAAGCCCAAGAAGATACGCCGGAAGGAGCACACGGCAACGTTTGGTTTGGCGATCATCAGAAACGTGATGATGTAGCACAGAAATATCCCTGTTAACAGGACGTAGCTGAGTTCCCTCCCAGAAGCCCGGACAATGGGAGTGTCATTATATCTGATGAACGTCGCCATGACAAAAATGGTGGCAATAATTCCCAGCATAGCCAAGAAGACGGGTATCACAGCCCAGGGCGAGTGCCACTCCAGCTTGATGATGGGTATCGAACGGCACCCCGTTCGGTTCTCGTTGGGTCGCTCATTGTACGAGCAGAGCAGGCAAGTCACCTCGTCGGCCTGGTACTGATAGCCGTCGCAGAGCTCGCAGTGCCAGCAGCACGGCATCCCCTTCACCATCTTCTTCCTCTCTCCTGGCTTGCAGGGCAGGCTGCACACCGAGGGGGGGACTTCACGCACCCCTCTGCCCCACTGCATTCCATCGATCTGCAAGACAAGTGGAATAGAAAGAGGCTGGTGATTTAGATGTTGCTGTCAGTCAGCCAGGGTGGAAATGGAAGAGGGGAGGACCAAGGGGGAACCTGCAGCAGACAAAACCCAAATGGATAAGCTTTAGACGTGGTAGCCTCCTGGAAAAGCACCGTGAACCACACACACACACTAGTGTCTTCGCATGGACTCTAACGCCGACTGTATTCACTGCTGTAACTCTTCGTTTTTATTAGTAGCTAATGCTGGTGGAATGACACACAACATCACATAACACGGCAGAGTTTAGACCTCTCCCTTGTTTCGTGACAGTAAGAAACACTGCGATGGCCTGAGGGAGGGCGGGAGCTACAGTCACAGAACTGCTTCCCATGCCCCTAGAGCTGAGGCTTCTTACCAAGACCAGAACAAGAGATACTACACGATTCCAAGATACTTCTTGGAACTGCTACTGAACAGGTTAATATTTTTAATGAGGTGGAAGTGTCTTATATAGGGTGTGGGATCAGTGAGAACATGGCAAGAGCTGCAATATGAGCCATGTAAGAAACATGAAGGACAAAGGAAATAGTCATAAATGAAAAATGCAATAATTAGATAATAATTCATTTCAAAGTCACATTCCACTCTCGAAATACCATGCATGCTTCTGGGAATACAAATTACAAATGGTTATGCTAAATAAATGGAAAGCCTCACTTGTTCTGCAGTCTCAAGAACGCCAAAGTCCAAAGTATGTTACAAGGACTCCCAAGTACTGCAGAAAATTAGACTTACAAATAATTTCAAAATATTCCAGACTAAAGTCACTAAGCAGTTTCCAAGAATGAGGGAGGTTTAGTGTTGGAACCCCCCTGAACTAATCCAGCCTGGAACCACTGGAAAGGTCTTGACATTCCCAGTGCCAATTCATTGCACCAATTACCAACCCAGCTGCCCAGCAACACTTCAGTGGCTCCAATAACTGTTCTGTGTGGGGGCGTACATGGCTTTTCCAAATATAAAGCCTGATCTCCTGGGACAGATGTGAGCAAGTGTTATTTAAAACAAAATTTCTGTTTTTTTTCTTTTAGGTAACCTAAATGCTTACAAGTTCCACTATTTTCCCTACAAGTAAAAAATTCTAAGATTAATTTCTTGAATCAGCTGCCTTGATTATTATTGTATATAGGAAGACTGGGGTTTGCAAGTCTTAAATTGAAGGATTAAGTTGCACTTTCCTAATGCAATTCAAAAGAGATCCCGTATCATCTTCATTTCATATATTTGCAAAAAAGCCCACAACCCTACACAGTCACACACTGCTCAAATATTATACTCTGCTGTGATTGTTATAAAAATAATCCCTGAGAGGTCTGCCACTGCTTGAGAAACTTCATTAACCTTCAATATACACAACTTATTCTGAAGAAAAGAAAAAAAAGATCCATGAACTCTTCTTTCACACCGCGCTGAGCTGAAGGCATGTAGCTTACAGAAGCTGAAGGAATACTGATGATACAGGAGAATACAAAGACTCGTTTAATTGCAGCAGTAAATGGTAGTTTGGTCTTACTGGAAGAGTGTGCACAAGGAGCCAGGAAATCCATTCCTATGCCCAGCTCCGTCACCGCTCCAGCTGAAGGCTAGCAAGCCCTTTAGAAATCTGGGGCTGTACTCCCAGGCTGTGTGCATGCCTCGCAAGAGAGCTGGAGTAAGCTGGCACATGTCTGCGTAACTTACTGCAGAGGCATGACAAATAACATTAGCCAAAAAGGGAATCAAAGAGGTAGCGAGCAACAAGAACCAGGGCTGGGATTTTCTGACCCATGAGACAGATGTGAAAATTTCATGACAATTCCTTAAGAAACCAACTGACTGCAGCTTGCCTCTTCTTATTCACCAGTTTGTGTCTTGCCCTTTTTAAAGGCAGACTGAGACAGGGTAACTATAACTTACCTGGGTTTGTACAGCTAGAAAGTAAGACCCATCGATCCAGTCAGGAGCCTCCATTTTCCATCATAACTATTAAACGCAGATGTTACTTGATGCCCTTTTTACAGCATGCGTTGATATGAAATGAGAAAGGCATCCTACACTTCATGGATTTTGATCCAGTCTGCAGCGATAAAAGGATTTTCACCAATCTTCTGCATGCTAATATCTCATAGAACCACAGCATTATTGATGTGTTATCATATTCCACCCCTTATGCCTACATGAATTTCTATATTCCCAAATGTATTCTGTGGCATTGCTGGGTAGCTGTGGCAGCCTAAAAGTACTTTATTCTGTGCAGATTCTGTGTGTAAAAAGATAAACAGAAGATCAGGCAAAATTATGGCAAGTCCTTTTTCTGGTCTCCCGAGACACCACCGGGATAACTCTATATCACTGGCCTCAGAAAGATTTGCAGTGTTCTGCTGCTTCTGGTGAGAAAATTAATGATGAAAACTGCCCGTCAGATAAGGCACCAGCACCAAAGCCTGGCGCTGGCAGGTGAGAACATGAGTCAAACTAGGGACGCTTTCCCCACTCAGAAAAGAGTATTTTTGAAAAAACAAAAATTGTCTTTGAAATAAATTATTGTTTCATAACTCCTTTCAGAAATGCAAACAAAAACAATAAACTGTTTATCTGTGTATTTGGTTGCTTTATGACCGAGTAATTGTGCTTGGTATTTTTTTTTTCCTGTCCCACTTTCCCTCTCTCTCCTCCTTCCATCTTCTACCGCAGTTTAGCTTTTGAAAACATGGATCTAAAAAAAGACTTCTATTGTGGCAAGCAATTGTTCTGTTCACCCATTTCTTGCATTTACTTAAACCTAAACCTGCTTATATTCAATGACTTTTGCCCAATGTTTTTAGTCAAAACGAACTGGAAACTGCTTACTTAAAAGATTTCTCTCAGTTCAGAGTTTCAGGATCAGGACCATAAAATCCTGATAAAACAGCAAGGATAACTTTTGCCCACAACTACTATAAGAGGAACTTCAACAAAAACAACAGCAGAGCCTGTCCTGCAGGGGCAGGAACCACCGACCTGCTCCGGTGGCTTCTGGCTTGACGTGCCCATGGGCTGCGGCTGCAGCACAGCCCGCTGCGCGCCCTGCCCAAGCTCTCACTTGTGACAGCAACCCAGCAACTTCACATCTTAAACTTAACGCTTGACCAAGTCAGTACGAGGGACACAAGAAACCCCTCCACTGCAATTCTGCCAGATTTGGGAAGCGTGCCAAACCTAGGCTGCACTAGATACTGTAGACACATGTGTCTGATGTCTTGAAAAATCACATCTCTACCCATCATCCACTTACCATATCACGTGGTGCACCTTCAACAGTATTACGTTATAGTTCATGCACTGATGAATTGATCTGATAAATGGGGGGGGTGGGGGGGGAACCAAACCACAACTGGTTCATTGCAGGATTTTCAAAGCAACTGGTGAGTAAAGAACTTTAAAGTTGGCCCTGCCCTGCTCCACAGCACTTGCATCTGCTAGAGCCACTACGTTACAGTGGTACACTTTGTTTTGCCCTGCCACCGCAGTACAGAGGACAAACACCAAAAACTGAACAAACATACCCCAAAAGAGAAGAGCAGAGAAAGCTCTCTCCCAGATCCAGTACCTTCCCCACAACCAGAGGGCAATGCAGCATCCCTCCTCGTTCTTCTAACTCCTCCTATCCCCAAACTCTCCTAACTCCCACCTATCGCCCAGTTCACAAATGCCTCAAGGTAAAGGGATGGGATCCATTTCCAACATAAATTCTCATTATGTTCACTACAGAACAAACATTAACAAGAAATGCTTAGTCTGTCTCATACAGCCTAACATAATTGTTCATTTCAATGAACAAAGTAACTCAATATATGTGTATAATTTAAACATTGCTGCCTTTTTTCTCACCACCACAAACATGCCTGTAATAAGCTATTTGTTCTGAACAAAATTGTTTCACGCAATGTTTGATTAAAATAGAAATCAGTACAAAAATAATTACATTAGTGATAATTAACCTACTCAGGGAAAAAATAGCCACGTTCCCCGATACGACTTTCATAACAACTGTGCCATTAATTTCACGGACACATTAGAAAACAATTGCGGAGGATTGTGCTCAGATTTATTGCCACCTTACAGATTGCTTTTAGACTCCAGTTACTAAGTCAGCAGTTCAAACATTTTTTGTATATTCAACTTTACAGATAGCAATATTTGCATGACTTAGCTCTTAGGGCTTAGCTATTAATGTCTTGTAATTAGTTTCTAAATCCAGGGCTTTAACATGATAATGGTTTTAAGCTAAGAATATGTCAATAACAGATAGTCAACAGAGCCTCTGCAAAATATCAGCTAAAATCCCTTCAAAAGATAATGGCAATGATAAGCCAGACTACCAGAGAAGGATGCAAAGCTACTCCCATGATTTGACCAGACACTGCAAATAAGGTGTTTCACCTCATACTGTAACTTATTTTAATTTCACTGCCTGTAGGGGGTTGATGAAAAGCCTTAAGACAAGCACAGAGCCTGCAAGGTGATACAGGCAAAAAACACTCATAGTTTTTGCTTGTGACTAACAAACCACTGCATTCTGAGCCATGCATGCTCAATGTCTTTTCAGGATAGTGAAAAAAAATCCCCAGAAACTACACCCCCCCTCCCTGTTTAAGCAGCATGACTGTTCTTGCCGCAGCAGCGTACCAGCTCTGCAAAGCCGCTGCATCCTTCCCCCTTCCCGCGGGGACCGACACTGATCCCAGCTCTGCTTGCCCTCGCACCCCTGCCTGGGGAGCCGTCCTCTAAACCCCGGTGCCCTCCTCACAGGTTTGAGTCCAGCTACACCCCAGCACCCTGAAATGTGGCACCTCACTCCTGCCTCTTCATTTTTCTTCCGTATTCTCATTTTGTCTTGTCTTTTACCCCCTTTCTTTCCCTCAGTACTGTGGATTCAACCTGCTACCATAGCAACGTGTACCTCAACCATCAGCCGCATGTCCTTGATCCTGGCTCAATTTAAATCAATTCAATAAATATTTATTATTTGCCTACTGTGTGCAGTACATCACAGATGTTATTAAAAATTCAGCAACATAGCTTTTCTTTCCTGGTCTCCCTCATCACAGCT
>JAVJGJ010000047.1:23216212-23226665 GCA_035590215.1 Microhierax caerulescens | reverse complement strand
GCTGTACCCCGCTTCCTACTCTCAGCGCAGTGGGAAAGTAGCTGCGTGGGGAGCAGAACGGCTTCTCTGCACACACGTAGTCTTTTTCTCTGCATAGCTGGGTGAACTTCTCCAAACACAACAAAGCACATCTGTCATTGAAAAGCATCTTTCCATTTTGAGGTATTAAAAAAAGAACTATTACGCCCTCAGTAACACAAAACCTGACATTATTACTCCTGTGAAAAGCAACCAAACCTGTTAATTATCCATAAAATATCCCAGCAAAGTATTTGCTCTTGAGTATCTTTGCTGACAAAAATACATTAGCCTTGCAAAAGAGGATTTAAGAAGTGATGTGTAAAGAGCAATAATGTCACCTATTTTAAAAACATAGTGATTTATGTTTTGACCTTCTATTTCTTATGTTACTCGTTCTCAGACATTGTCTGACAAATGTCTCACGGACATTTAAGAGAACACCACAAGATGAAGCAAATTCTGAAGTCACCAACTTTTCTGCTACGTAATTTTTTTCCATTATAGCTTTCATGAGCTGCTTACGTTTCTGGTTTTGAAAAGATGTCTTTGAAAAGATTTCTATCTTTGAAAAGATATGTAATACATCTCAGATATTTGATCAGCCTGGTTTCTCTTAGCATTTATATCCTTACAAATGTTTTACCTTGTGACATTCTCAGACCTGGAGGAAAATTACACCGATGCTCAGAGTTGCCAAAAGCTGATAAAGCTTAATTCACTTTGCCTTGCCTACGGTAGTGCAGCTCACACGGTACACATTTCTGCCGAGTCAAAATGGGTCAATAACAAAGAGGAAATGACATTTCACATCTTTAATTCCAAGTCTGAGCTGGCTCTCAGTGAGAGGTGTAAGATTTAACTATTGCTTTCCTATTTTTATATAGCAAAAATTTGTACAGAAAGCTCAACTCACTGAGTAAATTTTCTTTTAAAAAAAAAAACAACACAGAGTCTCCATGATTTTCAAGCATGGCAAAGAACAGCCAGGAAAGGGGTCCACACTGGTCTGGCTCTTCGTGGATTGTTTCCTAATTCTGCAGAGGGTGGTGACCAAGAGCTGCAGGGACTTGTTGTCCGGGATGGTTCTATTCACACCCAACCTTAACAAAGCCTCCTAACACTTCCATTCCCTACGTTACTTTCCCCATACCAAAAAATGCCACCCCGGCAGGATTTCTGATTCACGTCATAGAAGACCTTGCTGCAGAATGATTGCACAGGACTCCCACCCGGGTACCAGCTGTCGCCGCACACATTCTGACTATTTGCCAACGTTACATACCCCTCAGCTTTCTCGTGCATATATGTGGATGTTAATGCAGTCAACATTATGCTGCTCCCAAGATTTTCGGGTTTAATTTGGCATTACATGCTAAATGTTTGGCATGAGTGTATTGAAGGACAATTGGAGACACGCTCTGAGATTCTCTGGATTACAACATGCAGTACCTAGGGCTATTTTCAAGGCAAGCCCAAATACAGGCAGGATTATCTGCATTTATTGATGATTTGCAATGAGTTGCTTAGCTCTCTTCTGTGGTACAGAAGAAGTGCTGCTTGATTCACATGGTTACTATCGTGTATTTTGAGGTTGTGCCCTTATCTGAATAAAAATTATTTACAGCAGCCATTTCTAAACCTAATGCGTCAAAACCATCTGCGGTACTACAAACCTCATCGGTTTTATTCCAAGAGCACTTACCAAGTCAGGCTGTAATCACAGCTTGTGAGCAGGACCTACGTGATTTCGGTCCCGCCGCCTGTTACAGTTTGGAGACCTGATGGAGGACTAAGGAATTAGCATATGGTAATTCAGCGGGCCAGTGGTTTGAAAAATTCCCTTCCAGTTGGCTGAAAGTTAATTCTGCAAGATAATTAAAGGTGTTCATGCCGGTCATGGTTGACATGAGCAATGAAAGATTACAGAATCTAATGACAGAACAAAGTAAACAACATCTATTATTATAGTATACATTATACTATTGACATGTTGGGCATGGTAACTTGTTAGCCAAAACATGTAGTAGGGACGTATTTTAGTAACATGTTGATGTAATTATTCACCTTTAAATTTCTGACTGGGCTGCACACACAATTTGGCTGAAGATGTAATGAAGACTGAGCTAAGCTATGGCAAATAGCTTTGCAAACAGGCTGCAGACCTTTCTGGAAGGACTGTGTATTCAACAGGTTTTATGCTGTGAAATAATTCCCGTAAAGCCGGGCACCCATGGCCCCTCGGGCACAAGTGTCACTGTGTGTCGCCCAGTGACATGCAACACGGCAAAGCGGGTGGAGGGAGGGGACCAGGGTCAGGGGAGCAGATGATGTGGGGTGCCAGTAACAGTGCCACAGGGGAGAAGGGCATTTAGGCAAGTTTAATTCATCTCAGTGGGTTGTAAATGCCTAAAGCAGCAGCCCAGAACTTTTTTATGTACCATAAAACTAGTTATTTTTGTGCAGAGTAACATTTCCAAAGAGTGCCGTGAGAAGATAAGGAGTAGCACTGCACTTGGATGTGGCCCCCGTTGAGGACCAGGGTTGGCAGCAGTTCACCAGGAGCAGCGCTGGCTGAGCAGTATTTCCATTGAAAAGGACAGCCCAGCTTATATTGCTTTCCAAAAACGTCAATGAGGCAATAGCAGCTAAAATAAATCATATTTTTCAGCTATCAGAAACCCAGTTACTTCTGGTCACAACCGCATCTCCATGTATGCCAATACGCTGTGAAGTACTGCTAATTAAATCTAAGGGTTTAGCCAGTTTCATTAAAAATGTAAATGCTGGTGATTTTCAACAAGTGGCTGCATCAGTTGAAACCTCAGGGTTTTTCCCTGACGCGTGGAAACAAAAGATACTAATCATGCTTAATACTCTAAAATCTTAATTTTAAATCACATCCTGACCTCGTTTGCTGAATTTGTTTAATGAGACTGTCTAACACCTGAATAATGCATACCTCCTGTCAACCCACCAGCTCACAAGATTTCAGGCTCCAAGTTGTAATAGAGATGTATTATCTTTGTACCAGCTACTCATTACAGTCTGTAACAGGAATAAGAAATGACACTAGAAAGGCCAATTTATGTGACGATAACTGAAATGAAAGCAAACTGATACCCACTTTTATCTATCTTGACGTAATCTTTGAACCATGACTTTGAGCTTACTCAGATGTTGCAAACAAACAGAAATCTTCAGGATTATATATTGCAAAGGTCTGTGCATGTACATCCATCCATTCATCCACATGTAAAGGCATGTAAACACACATTTTATATATATTTGCAAATAGGGAGTTTGTAATTATACAGTCTACAGATACAGGAGCTAGAACTGATAGTGCTGTCAGTAATTGTGCTTTCAGTAACACAACCTCTCTAAGGCAAAATTGTTCGAGCTGAGATTTTCTGAGTTGGGAGATGCCCAATTTCTATTTTGAAATTTCAGATAAATACTTCAAAATACATTCTTTTAAAAGCATCTTAAAATCCTCAAAACAACCCTATGGTCACTGTGGTGAAGTTCTCTCATCCCTGCTATTTGAAGCAAAACCTTCGGATTGGCCATACAGGTGCCCTTTTGCTCTCCTTCCACCAGGAACTGGGGAAATCCCAGGCTTTCCATAAACTGAGATTTGCGTATGGCTCCAGAAAGATTTACCTTTTGCTGCAAAATATCTGGGGGGGCGGGATAATAAAAAAATCCATCTGCTCTGAACATGTTCTACTCTAAAGAAAAAAACAAAACCAAAATCCAACAACAGAATCAAACCCAACAAACAGAAATAGATTTGAACGCATTATTTTAGAAAAATACCATCTGTTGGCAGAATATTCCTGAGCATCAGACTCCACTGAATAGTTGCTTGGATCTAATTGCCATTCTGAATATTTTACCAAAAAAAGTCAGGTAGATATAGGTCCCTTGCCAGAAGGTTAGACATGTAATTACTCTTTTCATTAGCTTGCTGTTCATAACATTTATTTCCAAATTCTGTAACAGAGATGTTTATGGCACATAAACAGATGAGTCTGAGCCCAAACAGATTCAGTAGGTGTTGAAGTGGATCAGGATCTGCATAAATTGCACAGGCGATTACAGAGTTACTAACGTATTTCGGTTTGTGGGGGAAGAAGCATGGGAGCTGCACAGTCCCCTTGTCCCTGCCTTGCTGCACGTGTCCCTGCGCGCCGTCAGGGCTGGCGGTGGCTCCCCAGCCCCTGCGGGGCACAGGCTGACCACAAGCGATACGGACGCCCCGGGTGCTGCAAAAGCAGTGACTCTGAGGTACGGGAACGTCACTTTCTTTAAAGACTTTCCCCCTGCCAACCCCCCCAGCCCCCTGTTTTTCATGCTCCTCTAAAATACTGGCTTGAGCCTACAGCGAAGAAAGCAACATCATACAGCTCTTTCCCCAAGGAGCAGGGAGTTATTAATAACCACACAGCGATTTGCTCCGCACCGTATAACACGAGCCGGGATTTATAAGGGGAGTCAGATCTATGTAACATACGTGTTTATGGAACCATATTGATAATTATCAATACTATTAATCTTCTGAGCACTTGTTCAGAAAGATTGCAGCAATATATCACTTATTGCTGGAGGAAATTAATAAAAGCGTAAGGCATAGCTAAGCAGCCAGCCTTCCTGACGCTGCATGCAAAAGGCTCCATTTACCCAGCAGTCGTGTTTGAAGCTGTACGCTGCTTCACGTGACCAAACAATTTACAATCCAAGGGCACATCTATAAAACAATACAGGCTTCTTCGTTTATCTCTGCACATGGTATGTTTAGGCATCTTTAATATGCATTTGTTTGTTTGCAAACAAATTAACAAGAGAAGTGTTTTAATTTTATCTGGAGCTTGCAGTTAACCCTGTCTGATGCTTTGGAAGTGAGACACATTTCAAGTAAGAGCTGTCTGAAATCTCTACAGTGTGATAAACGGATAGGACATCATGTTTTCCACCCATAGTCAAGGATACACCTTCTTCAGCCATCCTGAAAATGTGCTGCAGCATCTGAACAGAGCTTGAGTGCCCAGTGGCACCTTTATGAGCCATAACACCGAGCTGGAAGAGCACACTTGACAAGCTGAAGATGCTGATGCAATTAAAACAACATGATGCACCCTATGCAGACACTAATAGGCTAGAAGTACAGCGTTAATTAGACAGTCAAACTAAAAAATAAAAATAATTTAGCTTGCTCTAAGAAGATCTCTCTCTCTAATGACAAACATGTCTCTAAACATTTTCACTACTCGCCAAGATGAGGGTGAAGGTGAAACAGGGTATCACGACCACCACCGTGTTGCAAGCTGTGGAGGGACGGTACGGGATGAACACCAGATCTCAGCTGGGTGCACCACCACACCACGAAGGTGAGAGCTTCCTTCCTGGTACTGAGCCAAGACCTCTGGTCCATCACGTAGGACCTCAGTAGCCCAAGAGGCCCTTTGTGGCCAGGCCACAGAGAGCAGTCGGTCCCCAGCCTGCTCACGGCTCAGCCCTGGCAGCGCCCGCACAGCCCAGCCAGGGCTGAGCCGCTCGAACCGAACACTTAATCGAGCTCAGCCTTCTAATGACCCCTAAAGCTTGTCATCGTGAAATAGGAAAACAGGACAGAGGTGGAAGAAAAGGCCAAACCTGTCTGTTTGGTCAAATGCAAGTCTGCCACACACTTCAGCGATACAAGAGATCAAACATGTATGCCTGCTGGTTCCAATCCAGTAGCAGCTGGCTTACTGGGCAACAGTTTTGTGTAAATCACATTTCAATATTAACAGCAAGACTAGCTCTACTTTTTGTTCTGCACAACTGCTGGGAATTTCTAAATTTCGCTAACATTTCAGAGGAAAATACAAAGGAATCCAAACACATGCACGCTCTGTCTTCCCCTTCATGTCTGTACCAAGTTTTTCCCAATAACTTTTGAACGTGCTGGCCAATTTGAAGCATATTCACTACAAGCAGAGATTTCTGAAGGATGTGTTTGCAGGATCAGTAAAACTCAGTGGCTAGCTAGAAGAAAGATCCCCCCAGCACTGAGCTTCTCTTTCACCCTTTTTGTTGGGCCGGCCAGCCAGCCCGCCTGCATCCGTGCCATTCACAGACAGCCACGATATGGGGGTGTGTGGGGGCATTCGGGCACTGCAGGGAAATTGTGGAGACAACTATGGCAAGGAGTCACAGGGAACGTGATGGAGAGTGCTGCTGTGACAGAGTATACAGAAGACAAATCCTTGGAAAAATAAGATTCAACAGTTTCACAGGGATTGTTTTCTTTCTTTTTTTTTTATTATTTTGACAGTTCAGGGATATTTGCAGAGGTTTGGATGTGCAAACATAAACCTGGGACCTGCTGAGTTAACTCTATATAGAGAAAGAGAAGCAATATCACCAAATTTCCCATGAGAACCTGCAGTTCCTCTAGGAGTGATCCATTTCTTTTTCCTTCGGGCACATCAGTTCCTCCAGGAGAGATGCGTTTCTGTTTTTGCCAGGCACCTCAAAGCATTAGAAGCTGCATTCAGAGAAGCCAGCCAGGAGCTGGGCAGGCAGCTCATTCCTACAGGGCCTCCTACGGTGCAACCTCCAAGGGTTTCACAGACACTAACAAATAAAGGTGCACATGTCAAGAGGACGTCTATCGTTATTGGATTTGTGGTGTACATGGGGCCAGACAGAGCATGCAGAGTTAATCACCTTTCTCAAATTCAAAGTGAAAAATAAGGCAGAAAAGCAGAACCTGTGTCTCCTGGCCACTCTGCCTTCATGCTTAAGCCACAGAGTCATCCCCACTACTTACTGCTTGAACACCACAAGCATGAGAGATTTAATTATTCCTAAAGTAAAAAACAAACAAAAAAAAAGTTGCACATTTCAAAAGCTCAGACCAGCTGGGACACGACACACCTCCTTTTCCCCATGGAGGTCTCCTCCTTTTCACCACTAGCACTACTGGCTTTTGAAACACGTTAAAGCTAAATAGAGTCAAATCATTTCTCCTCATATTGATGCAACTGCCTTGTAATACACAAGCACACTCTCAACACTAGCATAGTAAAACACAAGCCTGGTTTCAGATGGTAATACTACTGTGGTCAACAGTTTTATTGTCTAATTGCATTAGCTGCATCTTTGCTATTCAAAAGGCTCTGGGGGTCACGGTACAGGATTTCAATAGGGATGCAGCTGGCCAAATTTCCGATCCTAAAATTCAGGGCAAAGCATTTCAAATTGCAGGAGGATGTAAACTATGAATATTGCATACTAAATCTGCGTGCAGGGGGCTGAAAAGGGGCTGACAGAGCTTGACATAACCTTTATAAAGGAGAGAGAGGCAGGAGGTGGTGTTCTGTGACCTCTTTTGGGAGGTGGGTGGGCATCTTGTAATCACAACTTCACTGCAGGGAGAACAAAGCACTGCAACAGTTTTTCATGGAATACTGGCCAAGCCATTTAAAATTAGACATCTGCTCATTTTATCCTTGCGTAGATATCTGTGAAATACAGCCAATTGTTACTAAATCATGCATTGGGTACCAGGCAAAGCTGTGCCTGACATCAGGCAAGCAAAAAAAAAAAAAAAAAAAAAAATGGGGATTATACTGTCCGTACATAAATACTATATTATGTCCTTATGTCCCAAGTTTGCTGCAGCAAAATGTCATAAAATATTTAATTGGTTATCAACCAAGTTCTGACCTCAGATACAGAAACGTAAATCCAGGGTGAGTCAACTGCACTCAGAGGAGACACTTCACATACAAACTTGCTGCGGGGAGGGCAGAGCTGGCTCCTACGTGTGCAGGGAGCAGACACCTGCCTTTACTGAACATTTCTGCCAGACATGAAAAAGCAAAGGTGGTACAAAGACATGAAGCAATCAGGACTGAGAGAACTCAGACATGGCGTAAAACCAGGTTTATAAACTTAAGACAACGAAAAGTAAACAAACTGATATAGCATATTTGAAGACTAAGAAATAAGTTGTTAAAGACCTCTTCAGTCTATCTACTGACTTTCGCAATAGAAAGTGTAAAAAGAAGTTATTCTGTAATTTTACATGAAAAACATCTGCTATCAAGATTAATCAGCTCTGTGCCCTCCATTACTGCTGCCTCTCACTCCAAACCACTATGAATAGGAAGGGGACATATACCATTGTGGATTAGACTGACAACAGACTGAGCAGTAGCACTACTTCCAAGGAAATCAAATGGCAAAATATTCCTGCTCCTTCTTTGAATGAGGACAATGATGAAGAAGAAGAAACACCTATGATGGTCTTTGGCACTTATTTACCTGCTGCCTTTGAACCTGGAGTGTCCTTACCATTAAGAACTGCACAACAGAGCAGAACAACTTTTCTCTTTTGCAGACTGCCCAAGATGACAAGTCTCTTGGAAAACAAAGCGTCACTTCAGCGTTTTCTAAACCCAAATTAGCACTCACCCTTTTGTTGCCCTTCCTGTGTTAGTATTAAAGAAATAAGAATTGGGGAAACATTTCCTGAAGTGTTATCTCTACAATAACTACTGAAGACAAATCGTAGCCTTTGGTAGTTTTTCCTTGGATGTACTTAATAGCAGCTATTATTATGGTTAGTTATTTTACGGAATCCTTGACTTCTCTAAACTCCACAGTTTTCTTTATTATTGTAAGAAAACACAAACAAGGACTATCACAGTGATGCCAATCCTGCATGAGAAACTAGGACCCGTATGCAAGTAGAAGGGAAGTTAGTGAGAGTCTCAACTACTGATACAAGCCTGTAGCCGTGAGGACATGAGGGTGAGGAAAGTGTGCTTTTTATGGAAACATTTAACACAACAACAGGAATACAAATCAAGCTCCACTAATTTAGCTTTAAATTTTAATGAATCAGGATGTCGTTTACATAAAGAAGGATTTACTTAATAAAATATTAATATTTTTGCTAAAAGAACCATAAATTGCAAGTTAATATAGTTTTCCTTAAATAGAATGTCAAAAGTCAAAAAAACACTGAAAGAACACACAGCAAATCAAAACGAGCCAAAATTCAAGAAGGGCAAAATTTTGCAGTCAGTCTCAAAGGCTGGACCCTTGCTAATCCACATTAACTTCATTTAACAAAAGACATGAAACCCTTACAAACAGAACGTGTCCTGCATTCAGTTACGCTCCGAACACCGGTGTTTCGGTCTCCCTAGGAAGCCCATGGCTTGCATCCCAGCTGGAGAGCTGCATAGCTGGCGTGGCAGCCCAGAGCTGGACCACGCTCACACAGCCTGCCCCGTCACCCTGCACCCCATCTTCAAAGGGGAGCCAGCAGCAGAGGCTGGGAAGGAGCCATAGCACACCAAGGATGGATGACGTTAGGGGGGGGAGCTGGGGTGACCTTGGGTGGGAACTCTGACTGACAGAGGAAACCCTTCTGTAGCAACTGGCATTTCACTTCAGGAATACCTTGATTTTATTCAGGCTCTGTCACTGAAGAGGTCAAACCACAGTGAAAGCACTTCCTCTGGGCTTTAATGGAAATCTGCCCGGAGCTGAACTACTGCAAGGTTAAACTGGCGCCACTTCTCCACGAATTCAAGGCTCAAGCAACTTGCAAAGTGTCAAACAGAAAGCCTGAACCCACATCTCTAGAGACCTATCACAGAGCATCCTTGTGTGGAAGAAGCTGACACAAGACTCTCCAGCTTCCTCAGCCACCACTCATGTTTTTTTCCATGTGGGAAACATCAAAGTATCTTTGATCACCTTCTCTTATGTGCTTGTTTTTCTGCAGGCATCATTACAAGATGGCCATCTCATTCGTGGGGATATCTTTGCTACATGCTGAAATCTAACACCAGAAGAGTGAGTCACTCAAAAACATTTTAGCTTCAGCTTTCCTAAAACTAGAAAAACTGAAGGGTATAACCAGAAAAAACTACAAAGTATCTGCAAATGAAAGCCCATTGAGTCCAAACTACAATACATTATTGCTTCATTTTCCAAGCTGGCAACTAGGGACTTCAGACACACAAAAGTAATAAAATTTGCATGATCACCTGATGCCTCCATCAGTCTAAGGAGCTTCGGTACTCAGGGTACAGAGAAAAGGCTGCAGGATAGTAAAAGATTAACACACAAAAAACCCCAAAACATTGCGTAGCTGCAAAGAAATAGTAAAGATCCTTACTAATTTTTGGGGGATGAAAAAAAAATAGTGAGTATACTTGACAAAAAGGAGAAAGCAAAGAACAAGACAGACTCACGTTGAGCTGGAGATCATCTGTCCACTGGCCAACAAGGCGGTAGCCTGGGGTGCTGGTGTTCGTGGTGTGGTACTGGAAGATGTCGTAGCGCCCCGGGGCATCACCATTTTTGTTGAACATCACTGGAGTGCCTGCACTGCCTGAGGGAAGGAAAGAAGACAAAATCCAAC
>JAVJGJ010000047.1:23195834-23206597 GCA_035590215.1 Microhierax caerulescens | reverse complement strand
AGAGCAGGCCCATTTTCAGACAGGGATAAACCCAGGCAACGGGCACAATTTTAATTCCAACTTCAACACTAGTGCATCAAGTTTTTCCTCCTCCTAGGTTTAGCTGAAAAAGCCAAGCAGAAAGTTTTCCCGCATGCTTCAGGAATAGCTCCTGTGCATACAGGTGTACAGTAATTCAAGTATGAATTACTCCTGGAAGAGCAGCAAACTCACAGCAGTCATTAGCTGTCACAGCACGCCCCAAGCTATCAAGCTGCAATAAGGTCTTTTACCACCTCATACTGGCACACTCTCCATCCCAGTCCCTCTGCTGCCTTCTCCTCATCTCTCCTCCTCACTCAGGGTATGCTCTCTGCTCATCACCTTCTGCTTCTTTCTCTCTCTTCCCTTGCTGCTGCTTCTTCTCTGCCCCCTTCTTCCTTGGCTCTCAACCACTTCACTTAACCAGCCACACCTGCACCTTATCTACATCGACCAACCTGCTGCCCCTGAAGCCAGCCCACAGCTGTATATTATCAATGCTAATTAACCCATCTACATTCTTCTACAATCCCCCCTTTTTTCTATTTTTTCTTTTTAAAACATTCATACCTCATGTTTTTACCAATCATCACTTTTTACAAATAGATACAAAATTTTTTACAAATAAACTTTTCATACAGTCCTCTACAATTCCCCCCTTTTTAAAAAAAACATTTCATACCTCATGTTTTTATCAACCATCACAAACTTTTTACATACAGTCCAGACAACTTCTCCTTAACAGAACCAGCCACAGCTGCACCTTATCTACATCAACCAACCCGCTGCCCCTGAAGCCAGCCCACAGCTGTTTATCATCAGTGCTAATTAACCCATCTACATTCTTCTACAATTAGCTTCTTACCAACAAAAGCCGGTGCTGTGTATGCCTCCTGGCAAAGGGGCAGGCTTGAACCCCCAGCCCAGTCACGTCTGGACTGGGGGCATCTCAGGGGAGCAATCCCTGGTGTAAGACAAGGAACCAGCACAGGAGCTCAGGTGCTAGGTGCTGCAAGCACCCAGTGTCAAAAGACACCAGAATCACAGGTGAACATAAACCCCATTTGCTCTGATGTGCAAATCTTCTGCCCTCCTTATGTGCCCTTTTCTTTAAAGGTTCTTTTTTTTTTTTTTTTTTTTTTTCCTTCTTTCCTTTTTAACTTGCTGATCTTCAGGAGCTATGCAATAACATTATTTTCTTCAGGAATGAAGTAGCTGACACCCGAGACACAGGCACACAAAGTGATTTCAAGAGAATGCACTTTTGTTCCATGGATTTTAAATGGAGTACCTTGGGATGTCAGGAGAAGGATGAAACACAAAAGAAATTTATTGACATGAGCATTTTTTGCTTCCAAAAGATCTATTTGAAGGTGATGACAAATAATTTAACCTCACTTCCTACTAGAGTCTCAAGTGCTCATCACCATGATTCCTAAGAGAGTGAGCAGTTAGGTCTCTTGCTTCAGGCAAATCTTCACAAGAGAAAAATACTGCAACAAAGAGAGGAAAAAAAGCCCCAAACCCAGAGCAGTGAGAATGCAGAGTAAGAAGTCCTCTTATACCATCTCCTTCGGATGACAGAAATGAAATGCAAGTTTAAGGATTTCTGGTCACTCTTTCTGCATCTCCATACCGGCAATGCTCAACACCTTGTACAGAAAAGGCGCTGACAACATAGTTTTCCATGTTACATTTTCTCAACATCTCTCCTTCAGCTGATTTTTTCTGGACTCATCTTTGATCATCACATAATGTAGGGGGTATGTTATGATGTATAAATAGTATTGCAAGGACAATTTTTATGGCGTATAATTCAGACAGACAGACATCAAAATCCCACTTAATTAGTGCTTACATTACATGAATTCAGACAGTGGTTCAGTTTCTGAAGGATTAAACACAGTTTCAAAGGAACTTACATAATAGTACTGCTGAGAACCTGGTGATAGAGATTCAATTTAAAGATTGCAGAATGCTCACAGTATCAAACAAACAGCTATTATTTGTACCAGCTAGAATTCAGCAGCTGGTTAAGTGCTGACAGAAAAAATATATGCTCTTCATCCAACTCCAGCCTATTTAGCATCATTAGAAACCTGATGCCTGTGAGCTGAGACATCCGTGATGCACCAGCTACAATTACTAGTCTGTAAGTGTGCAAGTCCCCATATATGCTATTTCATATGACACTGCGGCTTCCTCCAGCTACACACAGTGCCGAGAGCTCAGCCTGTGCAGTTGCAACAGTTGTGCTCATGGCACTCCAGAAACATCCACAATAAGACAAAACAAATGGATCCGTCCCTAACAGACAAGTACCTACGTCCAGGGCTCTCCAAAACAAAATCAGAGCTATTACCCCTCAGCTATTCACTCATGCTATAGACACTGCCGTGCACACAGGAGGTGTAACGTCTGAAGGCTTCTCCAAATAAGCTCTTTATTTGAAAGTAGCTGAGTACTAGAGCTTGAGAAAAACTAACAATATGCTAAAGTAAATATTGTAATTTAAACAAGCAGAGTATGACAATCAGCCTCTTTGCCATATAATCCATGTATTGTCATTTTGCAAAGAAATACAAGATCCAATAATACAGCTACGTAGAGTCATCTATCCAGCCCAGCCTAATTCAGAAGATCTCATTACAGACAAAAGTCTTTATCTCAAGACCATCAATCCAATCCCCATGGATTTTCATGGGGAAAGCAGATGAACCTTCATGTTTCTACTGCTAACCACATACGAACATCTTTTCTTAGTGGTGAGCTTGGCAGTACTGGGTTGGACTCTGTGATCTTAAAGGTCTTTTCCAGCCTCAAAGGTTCAATGATTTTGTGCTAGGACAAAATTTCATCCCAAACATCATCTCCTTCAGGCTACAGTGAGCTGGCAGAGTCAGGGCAGCAGCACAGCCCAGGACGGCCAGAGCACTCACCTCCCTAACGCTGACGTGTGTCACCTCTGTCTTATTTCTAGTGGCTAAAGAAAGCTCGCCCAAATCTGCTCTGCAGCCTTCAGCATCAGCATAGCTCCACAGCCTCCTGCAACCTGACGAAGAGAAATAACTTCATATCGCACAATAAATTTGAAAGTCAGACCAGCTGTTCTATTCCAATAACCAGCAGGAAAACCTTTTTTAACTAGAAAGGTGTTTTTTCTGAAGTTGGTACACACTTGACCCACAGACAGAGATCTGCAACAGTAGATACAGACGTACAAGCAGACATACAGACTCCAGTAGCACCACCAAAACCCACAGACAGCAGATGTAGCCAGCTTTAACTATGCCTAATCAACTAACGCCCTCCAACCAAACTTTGGAAATCAGGCTCTCACAATGCCTTACAACATATTCCTCACCCAGGAGGACCAAAAAAAATACTTCTGTACTATAATTGGTCTTCACTTATAAGTATTAAAGTAAAACCCAAAATAGCATAGTGCAGCAGAAAGTCCTATGGAACATTTGTTATTTCAATACTAGAAATAACAATATTACATAATAAGGATCATAATAGTAGTAATAATCCAGCCGTTTACAGAAAGCTTTCATGCAAAGGGTTTTCTGAAGCTACATCCACTTCCATCTGTCAGACAATGATTATTTTCCTCAATTACACTGATTCAACCCACCATAACAGTGTCTCTTCTCAGGTGTGTCTGTGCATCTAAAAGAACAGATTTTAGATTAGAAAACTGACCTCATTTTCTTACCTGAGATGTTTTCTGTGCATGCAACACTCCTACTAAAACACATGCAATAGGTCGCATTCAGATTCCAATGCTGAAGTGCTACAGTCATAAAAAAATCACCACCAAGCTGGCTGACACTGATGTAAATCACAGACACTTTACAGCTTCACACTGCCAAGGCACAGATGAAGAATGTTTCCTGTAGCAATAATTGCCAGTGAGGCCAGTGATCAAGCAAATGTACAGAAGCAGCACTTTTCAAAGATCAGAAGGCCTAAACTGGAGCTGTCTTTATATTTGAGCACCTGGGTAAAAACGTAGTTTGCACATAGGGGAATATGTATGTAAACAGCAAGACAACAGTCATTTGAATCACAGGGCTTTGTTGGCAAATCACCTTGGCAGTCTAGAAATACAAGCAATTCTAAGAAATGTATTTCTGAAAGATAATCGAGTTTAGACATCCACAAAACTGGTTTACCTTAAAGATTAAACTCTTCAAGGCTGTTTTAATGTTGGTTGCACCAACCACTGCAGGGTCCTTTCAGGAATTTCAGGTTATCTGTATTTTGAAGTACCATGATGCTAAATAAGATTAGCTTTTCAAAATGAAAGCACAGAGATCATTAAGCTATAATGCATACTGGGAAAAAATGATATTATATGGAAAATATTTTGTTTAGCAAGAGTTTCATGCAGCTAGTCAACTTGTAAGCTAGTGCGTAACATGGGTCGTTTGCTCCTAAATTTGCGCACATCCCATTTTTCAGAAAAAATATATTGACTTTTCTTTCTCATGGGTGTTAGCATTGGTATGTTTAGGCAGTCTGAAGATCACTGAAATATTTACAAAACAAGATGCAATGCAATCTTGTAAAAGAACAGAGAACTGAAATCCTGGGTTTCAAACTGAAGTCAAACATCGGCTCAGTACGTGTCCTCACCCAGGTCCCCATGTCTCCGAGCTGTGGCTATATGGCTATGGCTGTACTGGCCCAGAGAAGTTAGAGGCATCACCCAAAGATGAGCCGCACTTGGTAAAAAGCAGTTTACTGCAGAGCACACTGCTTCATTCGTGAGATGCATCTTGCTTTCCCCCACCCCCTTTGAACACCGCAATTTGAGAGGGAGCCTATTAGCAAGATCACAGGCATCTTGGAAGACAGTCAGCATTAGAAAGAAAAGAAAAAACAGAAACTGTCAATGGAAACATGTTAGAAAAATACAGATCAGCCAAATACTCGCGAGGAAACATGGTATCGGTGTCCTGAGGGATGGGGGAAAGAGGCAGGCCCTATGAGCAAAGCAGGAAAACAACTACCTACATCGGTTATTTACCTGCATCAGAGCATGGGACGCAGTTGAGAAGATAAATTTCCCATGCCGGTCTGCCCCTTAACCTTATCTGTATCTTGCAGGGCAAGCAGGAGAAGATAAATTGTAAGTCTTCACCCTTTCTGCACTGAAATATTATATACCTTCACACACATGCATTAACACACGTCATATCTTGAAGCCCGGAGGAGAAAATGCACACAGCAATCCCTGTAACAAGAGCTAACAAAAGCTTTTCCGCTCATGCCTGTGTCATCAATCACACACCACAAAACCCCGGGCAAAAATCCACCCAGGCACGTAAATCCTGCCGTGTCCAGGGGCAGCTGAGGGAGGGTATGCAAGTGTTTGACCTAAAGCAAATTATTTTACAATTTGTATAGAGGATTCATGACAACCAGCCTTACTTTAAGTATTTCTGTATTTCAGCACCGTGACTAACCGCTGCTTAGGATTAGACTACAGTTAGGACTACTGTCTAGGCAGGACTACTTGGAGATGATGACAGCGGGCATTAAATAAAGACTTGGTCAGGTAGAAAGATCCAGTATCTTTGGCCAAGATTTGGAAATAAAACCTAACTGAGCAAAACAAAAAGCACAAACACAGAAAAGACCCCTGACGATTTGATTTTAACCTTGTTCTGTTAAAAAAAAAAAAAAAAAAAATAGTAAGAGGGATAGCAACAAAGCCTGGACCTCCACAGTCTTAGCTGCTCAACCACAGAGCTTACAGCTTGTCCTTGCATTACACACAGAGATGACAAGGTCCCCCCACCTTTACAAAGCACAGCTGCAGAAAAAATTCATCTTGATGTACAGAAAATTGACTGCTAACTAAAGGGAGCTAACTGAACTGCTGAGCTCCAGTGCAGCCTTGGAAAGGCATTTCGAGGTACGCTCCCGTAAAGCACACTCACGACCAGAGACAAGGTTTTTCAAGCTGCAGATTCTTGGACAAGAGGAAAATGTACTGTGGGTGGTTTGGATCCTCCTAAATCTGATTTTTTTCTGAAATTCTGAGGAATTCTTGATATTCGCTGTAGGACCCAGACCCAGTGATATCGACAGGCCTTATCACAAATAGGAAGAGGGTGCTAAGAAGAGCCGGCAGCAGCCTGCAGAGCCGGGGCAGCTTTCTGGCGCAGCTTTGCTTTCGGCCCTGCATCCCAGCGGCAGCCAACGCTCGTTTGTACAAACCTGCCACCCCCAACCTGGAGCGGTGCTGGAGACGGAGCACCTTCTGCGGTCACAGCCCTCAACACTGTCAGTAGGAATCAGTCTAAATTTAGCCCCTCTTCCTGACATGATTTGTACGGTACTGCGAACAGTTGAGGTCCCTGTACACCCTCAAGTCCAACAGATATTCATCCTAATGAATACCATAAAGCTGTTCTCATAAGAAGTGAATCACGCACACCATGACTGCTGGCATTCATTTTTAAAAAATGCTTTAGATATTGGCCATCTGCCATTAAGTTGCTTGAGATGTCTCAGAATATTTTTTCCTGAGATATGGAATTTTGATAGCATTCTGAAAACTATTTTTCTTACCATAGTAAATTGCACTTTGCTAATTCGTTAATGCACTAGATCACTTTTTGTAGTCAAATTATAAATAACATTCTGATATCCTCAGGCTCTGCTATTTGACATCTTCTGTTTCTCATTATTTTTCTTTCCCTAACATATGGCTTCATAGTACAAGCCATCTTGACTGCTGGTGAAAATAAGACAGGATATGGCTATTATCTTCCCTACCCTAAAAAAAAAAAAAAAAAAAAAAAAAAAAAAAACCCAGCGATTGGTAGCATTTTAAACCAAACCAGTGATAATCAAGTGGTTTGCCAAGATTATCTGGGCTGTTTTCCCCAACCCTTCCTTTTCGATGGTCAGGAAACACAGTGCAGTGCCACATTTGGGGTGATATGCCCAATTCTGACTTGAGCTTCCAGCATTTTGGATACATGACATATTTCTCAGACACAGAAAACCCAGACCAAGTGTAGCTCTCAGCACTCTGTATTGCTTCTTCCCCTTCAAAGGGTAAATCCCCTCACACAAAAAAGCAGTTAGAGGAAATTCTGACAGATGCATGACACATGCTGCACAACTTTATTGTAGAGTATAAACATACAGGATAGCAATTCCTTGGCTACTTTAACCTTTTCCTTTACTAAATGGAAATCTGACCTTTTCTTCCCTCCCTAAACAACCACGGTACCCAAAGCGCACTGAGACGCCAAGCAGAGCATCCACTGAGCTTGTCCCAAGTCCCTGATGCACACCACAGCATGAGGTATTCTCGCCCCAGCTTTTGAAGCGAGTGTGTGCGTGTACACATATGCACACTCAAATTACTGCCTTTTTAATTACTTCTACCTCAGACACCTCTGTCCTTTGCTGACTTTTAATCCTACCTTGTAACATTTTCAGATGAGAGAAACTCAGTCCTTAGAACAGCCTTTCCTGACTGCTGCTTCTTCCATTTTAAAAGGGATTTGCCCTCTCTGAGCCACCGAATCTTTGCCCAGTAAAATGCTGCTGACAGGGCCAGCCTCCTCACAGCATCATCCCTCCACGTGCCCCCTCCTCTTCCTCCAGCCTTCCACAGTGACCCAATGAAGGCCAGGGCTCAGAGGTGCCCCAGGACGGGTGGGTTTAAGAGTTCACTGCCAGCATAGCACAGCACATGAATTTGCTCCCACAAGGAGCAGGAGATGCTCCTCGGTGCACCATGCACCGGGAAGATTCAGAGTCCCGAGACTGCTCCTGCCTGCCTGCTGCCTGGGAGGGTCAATCTGGGTCCCTTTGAGGCATTTTCTCATGTTCCAATTTAAATTCTAAACACATCCATCCCTCTTTTATGAGCCCTTCTGCTGAATTTCTGTCACTTCATCTTGCAGAGACCTTTCTCCCAGCATTTTCTTTAGAGCAAGTTGTTGTCTGAGCCATCATGTGGGCTGTATATTCAGACTGATTACACTTGCAGATAATTAGAAAAGCTCTCCGAGTAATCTACATTCTGATAAATGACATCCAAGGTGACATCACCCTTATATCGCTTCGTTAAGTCTCCTTGAGTGTAAAGTTCTCTGAATTAAAAGCTATGTTTAATAAGTGAAAACAGTCAAGTGTTGCAATTTCCTCCCCAGGTAAGGCAGGGGCGGGTGGTGGGAACGCAGGTGCTCTCAGGCAGCGAACACCCTGGGTACTCCCAGCACTTGCGTCTCTCCCTGGCGTGCACCTCTTGCTGCTGCAGGTGAGCGCAGGTGCTTCTGACGGAGCAGAGAATATTCCATACCCGCACGTGGAGACGCTCCCGTTGGAAACGGGAGCACCCACAGGGCGACCACCCCGATGGGTGCTGTTAGCAAAGCAACCTGTGGGCACGCTGCGGCTCTCCGCACCGGTGGGGCAGGGCAACACCACTGAGTGCTCAGTGCTGTGCAGTTGATTTCAATAACCACTTCAAAAACTATGAGCAACTTGGTTCACGACAACATATACACAAAAAACATGGTTTACCATCTGTTAATTCTAACTCCCTTTATCTCAGGGCACTGGCAGTATTAGTCCGATGGGGTTTTGCAAGGAAAATACCTTGGGCTGGGACAAGCAGCGCCGGAGCTCACCTGCACGTGGCGTGGGCAGAGCACTCAGCATGGCTCCTTTGCAGGGTCACGGCTGTCAACCACAGCACCAGTCCCTTCTGCAAAGACAATTGTTTTCCTCCTTAATCCTTCCCTATAAAAGGACATTTTTACCATAATGCATGGTACTGCAAACTACTTTTTTCCCAAAATGTTCCTGCATTAACCTGACACAGCCTGTTATGACTGAAATGAATCTCTCTAATGTTCTTAAAAGTAAGCAGCAAGAAGTAGAACGACGAACTGCCTAAAACCAATGCTTGTTACCGTCAAGCTGTTTCAGTGATTACATTAGATTCCCCATGTAGCCTGATGAAGTGTCCTCAAAAGCAAACTGCGGCATCCCTCAAGAGTAGAGGCAGCAACTCCGGGGCCCAGCGGAGCACAGAAGGCAGCACCTGCCGCTTGCAGAAGGCACCAGCCCCTCTGCCCTGGGGACAAGCAAGGGGCTTTGCTGCTCCTGCCAGATGGGCACTGCCGCTCTGACACGGCCCGCACCCCAGCACAAGTTATCTGCACCACAACATAGGTGTCCTTGGCAGCAGCACAACTTAGCAGCATGGGATGATGCCCTGAACCATGCCAAAATAAGTCAGTTGCTAGAAACAGCAGTATTAATTCCAGCAACGTGTGTATTTAACCTTATCTAGAACGTGGGCTAAACGTATTTTCATTTTCTCATACTACATCTTACTCATCCCAACTGGGGGAAGGTTTTCATGCTTAAATAAATATAAATGGCATTAATGCAGAAGTTCTGCATACAGAAATACTGCAGAAAGTTGCGATATGAAAAGGTAATTTGCCCACGGGGTGTCTTCCTGGAGAAGCTTTTCTTCTTGGTCGCAGACCGTGACCACGAGCACCGAGCTTCTCCCTGCTACGTGCAAGTATTTCCATTTGGAGCGCGAGACCTCAAGCCAGTGCTCAGGAGCCCTATTGCTCTCAGAAACCGATGGCCTGTAGCCTAGTACCTTGCTGCATTACAAATTACCAATCAAATTTTAAAATAATGATGATGATCATTCATAATATTATTACATCAGTGGGACATTACGACTCTCATACTAGCAATATAATTCAAAGGTAATGCTTTTTCTGATGCACAATTTACTTCAGTTTGGAGAAGAGGGAAGGAAGATGTCAGGGCATGTCATTTGGTACAGTATCAAGCTATAACGTGGCGTCTCAGTTCGATAGGGCAAGTTAGCCATCAAAAACAAATGTTTCTGCTGAATCTATGCTGAGGGAAGGCAGAGCACCATTTTTATGTTCACATCGGAAAGCACAGGCTGCCAGCAATTGTAATAAAATAATGGCATAAACAATAAGGGTGATAAGACACTCTTAGAAATTATCCTAAAGATCTTTTAGTGAGTGATTTTTAGTCAAATTCCTCCCTTTAGGGGAGATTCCAAATGCCAAATTTAACAGTAGTGTATTCCCAGCGGTAACTGCACTGTTTCTAAGCACAACACTCCTACTCCCATCCGTGAATTGAAACCCAAAGCAGATGATATGAAATATGGAAAGTTTTCATCAATTTTCAATCAAAGTAAAGCACACCCTCCTATGAACTAATTTCCTTTGATCGAAATTCAAGGCAATTATTCAACATAACACATTTAAACTGCTGCTGTGAAAAATTAAAAGGAGAGGGAAGGAAAGGCAAAGGGAGGCAAGGGCAGGGTGGACATCAGATGGCGTTATTGGCTTTACCTTCTGTACCGCAGGTTCTGGCCAAAGCTCACCCACCTCATTTTAAGCCCTGAGCAAATGCCCCAACCCCACAGTACCAACATTCATACCACACTTACAGGCTCACTGGGACCTCACAATTTGAGGGCAGACACCCTACATTTGTGAATTTTAGAAATACATTTCTAGACCATCTAACACCTTAATTCACACAAGATCATTAAATTGGCAGTGCTGTTATTGTCCCTGTGGATCATCTGGCAACACTTGGTTCAGCTCTGAATAGCCGCAAGAACATGCACGACTCTTGTTGTTCCCCTTCAAAACAAACACTTCAAGTTCAAAGAACCAGATCACCCC
>JAVJGJ010000047.1:23132829-23194360 GCA_035590215.1 Microhierax caerulescens | reverse complement strand
TTTAAGCTAATTAACCTCTCCAGACCTCCAGAGAAGGCAGTTTCATCTGAACTGGCCATTACCAGGACACTCACTGTTTTTGTGGCATGTCTTTCCCCCTTATTTCCTTTCACATAGGTACAGATAAACTCAAAGAGCAAAACTCCAACGGTGTAACTGTGAATCACTCCTTAAACCTGTGAGACTTTTTGTTACTGAAGCCAAATAGCCAGAAACAGCTTGCAAGAATAAAAATTACATATAACTCCAGTACCAAAATAATGCTGAAAAAAATTACAATTTTTAACAGCCGATTTGAAGTTCAGTAAAAATATCTGAAGCCCCCCCCCCCCCCAAGTCTTCTTTTTCTGAAAATACATAGCCCTCTATTCACTGAAAGAAACCATGTAACAGCTATTGAATAGCTGCGTAGCAGCCACTAGTTCAGAGTTTTCATGTGGCTCCCAACCATAATCCGTTTCTCTCCAACCTCACCAACTTGCCGGAAGAGAAACAGCTTTTGCTGGTTTTTGCTGCCCCCCTGAAATGAGTATCACTGTATATACATACACATATACGTACAAACACACACATGCTTGTGTATAGCAATTACAGAAAAGGTATATCTAAAGGCTAACAAACCAGGAGGGCAAACAAGAATAATTAAAACTCTACTACAAAAGTATAGTTTGTTAAATTCCGATCACAAACTAGGCCTGCCATACTGTAAGGATTTTCTCTATCAAGTGTTCAAAATCTGTAGTTTAAAAACAAATCAAATATCCTTTACTGGTCCAGACAATACCCATTCAAAGACCGTGGTCATTTTAATGGATTTTTCTCATAATACGATACAGAACTCTGAAACAAAAACTTACTTTTCCAGTAAGCAATGGCAACTTTAGACCAAAGGGAACATCATGCTTCTAACTACCCTGGGTACTGCTGCTTCACTTCGCCATGCTTAAACACCTTCCTATCCATTAGCCTCTTTCAAAGCTGAGCCTAAAGAAACCTTTGTGCATACAAACAATTGTAAATCAATAGACAGATATCCTCAGTACTGGCACGACGGCAGAAATCCCACCTTTGTTACTGCAGTGACCAAGGCTCCAGGACACCACGGTGCGCCAGCACCATGCTCGAGCGGAGCACCCTGCTGGGGTGAAGCTGCTCCTGTCAGGCACCGGAGGGTTCTCAGGGCACTGATCAGCGGAGATCCCCACCCTCCCACGACATTTTTACTCTTTTGCCATTCCAGCATACTTTTGGTTTTGCTTGGCAAACAAAAGATTTGCACGAGGACAAGTCACAGCAAGTGGGGGCTGGAAGGGACCCCTGCAGCTGGCCCAGCCCAGCCCCGTGCCGGAGCAGGCTCTCCCAGGCAGGCTGGTTCCGGCTGGGTTCGGGATGTCTCCAGAGACTCCAGCACCTCTCTGGGCAGCCTGGGCCAGCGCTCTGCCACCCTCAAGGGAAAGAAGTTCTTCCTCTTATTCAGAAGCAACTTCTTGTGCTGCACTTTGTGCCATTGCCCTGTGCCCTGTCGCTGGGCACCGCTGAAAAGAGCCCGGCCCCGCCCTCTTGGTGCTCGCCCTTAAGGTGTTTGTGTACCGACAAGGTCCCCTCTCAGCCTTCCCTTCTCCGGCTGAACAGACCCAAACATACTAGTGCATGTCTATGTGCTCATACACGAAGGCTTTTATCTCTTTTTCTTGTCTTATCTTCTTTTTGTAGCCAACCGAAGCTGTATTCTCTCATCCATTCAGAAGGAAGAGTATATGGAGTGACACAGCCAAGTATTCTTGGCATAGAACACGGAAAAGGTTTATCACCTCTGCACCAGAGGTGCCAGGGAAACATGCAATCATCGTTCCATCCCTTCAGCCAGGTCACAGGCTCCAGGCAGCTGAAATCCCTGTTTAATTTTACAGGTGTTTCCAAATCTGACAGTCCTCAGAAGTAAGGGCGCTGTGCCTGTTCTCTTCAGAGACCGGTATTGGTCTTATAATAAGCATATTTGAATAGCAGCATATTCACCATTATTAGTAGTGTCGAGTAGTTCTCCTAAATCCTTCTCAGCTATCTGTCTTTGGCTTGCTATGAGCAACATCCGAGCTTTTGCTCATGGAGACAGTTAAATTCAGTATTTTTCACCTAACCTTCCAGAACTGCAATCTTAGTTCAAGTTCAGTTACAAGAAAAGAGTTTTTTTCCTTTTACTATGAAGGCTGTTGAGGTATTTAAACTATGCAAATCTGAAACGTGGATAAAGCAGATCAAATCGCAAAGAGGACTTGAAAGTGCCAGCTGCACGCTGAGAAGCTCAGAGGTAAATTATATGTCATCCTGAAAGTGCAAATCCACTGAAGACACGAGTCTCAGAATATCTGTTTTGTCCGTTTACCTGCCTTCACGGGCTCTACTAGCACTGCGGAAGGGGGCAGGAACACAGGAGCAGCAAGCTCTTACAGAGGTACTAAACTCTCTCTGTATATTGCATGATCACATGGTTCCTTTGGATTTTGTGGTTAAAAAATGACAGTAAACACATGTTCCATTGAAAGAGAGAAAAAAAGTTCCTTGTACCATAGCCAACAATTTCTCTCCCTGAAATAGGTGGGTAAAGTGACTCAATCTGGCACTCCACACAATGAAATTGAGTCAGAGGAAAAACATATGGTATCATTAAATTAGCATAGCAATCCATCCGCTATGGGATAAAAATAGACAGCATGTAAACAGATGTTTTCAAATAAGAAAGAAGATGAGGAGAGGGGTCAATCTGTCTCCTTGTATCAGCTTTGCCTACTGTTGACCCAACTGTAATACACATTTTTCTAATTCTGAGTCTACTGTTTGTGACACATACACAAAGCCCATACTACTCATGAGCCACAATGCACATCATCTCCAAAAATCAAACCAGAAAAATACTGGGGTCTTCCAGAAACAGGCTGAAAACAAAATTTTACCTGCAGCCTCACTAGAAAATATGCATAGGTCTCTCCTGCAACGACAGCATCAGGGTGCTTCAGAATGATGGCAAACCCTAAGCAACGAGCCATACCAACTTACTGCCACGCTGCCTAGTTGGTAGCCAGCGCCTGAAGGACTGCAATCAAACCAGGGAAACCTGCAAGCATAACACCAGCATGGGACAGGAGGAAACCTCAGGGGTGTATTTAAGTACTTCGGAGTATTTGAGGCAGCTCCATACACTCAGTATGGCTCGCCCAGCCCTTAACGTGTGTTTTGCAGCTTGAAATGAGAATGTTACAGAATAAAACCGCATGAAGTTGCAGGAAAAGAGCCAACCTGTGATGGCAGAGACCCCTGATCACCTCCTTCTTATGCTGAAGCAGGGACTGCACCTGGGTTTCCCACGTTTTAGGGATATTGTTCAGTAAGACTCTCCTGCCACAGCTGTTCGACTTGATAACAAATCAGCAACTCATAAACGTTTCTGCACATGGTCTCCAGAAGGGACAGCACTTTTTCTGCACTTCCACGATGAAACTTCCTAGAGGAAAATACCCATGTGGATGGGGGTCAGAAGAAAATTCAGAAAATAGATTTTTAGGTACATACAAGCCAAACCTGTTGTCTTGTAAACCTATGAGCGTTAGTTTTACTCGTAATTAAAAGAGCATTTCAAAGGGATATTCAGTCATAAGATTTGCAATATATATATATATATAGTCAAAAAGAGAAACACTAAACCTTACTGATGTGCCAAACTAACTGACCTCTGGGAAAAGCGCTCTATAACTTAATAAGATAAAATCAATAAGTCTTGATAAAACTGTAATAGAATTCCGTAAGAATTACTCTAAACCTTTACAGATTTAATAACAAATAATAACATTCTCATTGATTTCTTTAATGATCCCTCTGCATTCTCAAGAAGGAATAAAGGTCCCAATTAAAGAGTGTACATTTTTTATCATTATTTACTATTGATCAAGACAAGCAGGCCAGTGTCTGACTGACAGAGGGATGGAAATAAGCATCAGGCTAAATATCTATTAATCCCTTACTGGGTGGAAGTATTGGGTACCCTCTGGCTGCATTGCAGACCATGGCACTCCTGCTCCCAGAGAGCCAAAAGCCAGGAGAACACCTCCAAAAGGCATCACCGTGGGGAGCTGCCCTCCTCCCCAACATACCTAGGACCAAGGAAGGTCCCCCCCAGCCCGGGCCAAGTGGAAGGAGTCCTGCACGGCTCCACAGGGCCGAGGCCAGCAGCATGCTCACAGGCACCAACTGTTATTTGAGTAATATTTATAATTTTTACACAAAGTGCTGGCACACGTGCACAGCCAGGGTGCGATACACCACAGAATAAGACCTGGAATGTTTCATACCATCTGGTGCAAGCCCATGCACCTGCACTGAATGAACTGTGCCGGCTACCAGGGGATGAGATTTTCATCCAGTGTAAAAGTTAGTAAGAATGCTCTGTGGAACCTCACTGCTCCTAGGATGGTTTTTTTTCCCCCCTATATCATTCTCAAGAATACTGTCAGGGAAGTTATTATGACTGTCTGAAATACACCGGTTGAACTGAATAGACACCATGCTTGGTGCTCTGATTTAAGCCAACGAATCAATACCATTTCATTTTTTCCCCCACCATTATTTTCAGAAGGGTAAGTGTTATTGATGTACTTTACAGCAAATTAAAAAAGAAAAAAAAAAAAAAAAGAAACCTAGAGGAAAAAATATATTCAATTAAGAGAAATAGATGCATGGATAATAAGCAAAGCAAACCCCAAACATTCATTGTCAGCAAATGCTGATCTTTCACAAGTGTTGCTGCTATCACGCAACCAACTTTGACAGTGGACTTTAATCAAACATTTAGTAGTCCCATGATGAGTTTCAGGATTTAAATTCCTATTAAAGAACAGTTTGTAAAGTAGTTACGTATCTATATTACCATATTTTGAACACTAATCATAAGGCTATGATGGAGCCATGCAAAGATTAGAGCTGCGCAAATATTGTGAGTTAATGCATAAGGATTTAGGTGACATGAATTTATTTAATAGCCATGACTATAGGAGTTCTCTGACTCTCCTGAGCAAAACTGAGACAAGCACAAGCACCTGCTTAGGAGGAAGGTGGTGCAAAATGCCACAAAGTACTGAGCCAGGGAAGAGGGGTACAAGCCCCTGGGCAGCGGTGACGGTGCTGGGCAGCTGCGTTTCCGAAGGGGCAAAAGAGAAACGGTCCATGAATAGGAGCCACTGCAGCACTTGTTCTGCTGCTGATCACACGTGACAATACGACATGGCTGCACGCTGCAAAATGCTGTGGCAGCACCTTTGCAGGTTGGTGCAGAGCGAAGGAACTCCCGAAGTCACGGGAGGAATAACAGCAGCAGTGTTAGGTGACTCTTCATCAGATTCAGACCAGTCTGTAATTTGTTAACTCGGAAAAAGCCAATGCTTGCCACTGCCTCAAAAACATAGTCCGTCTTAAACCTCTTCTCAGTCAGGACTATTTCTGCTCTTCCCATGTACCACAAAGATGTCCTGCAAACACAAGCAGTCCTGTCCATGTCAGTGGGTTGGCGTCACAGCGACATCTTAAATGCACATCTAATTCTAGGTACCTTTTTGTATTAATACGATTCACAAACATAAAGCTGAAATACCAGCAAACGTGTTCCTTATAATAACGACAGACTTAAGCCTGTGCTTAAGCTTAATCTTTTTGAACTGAAGACATTAAGACAACTTACATGTGTACCGCTAAACATAAGAGTTTGGTGTTGAGGGGCTCAGGGAATTAGATGACCCAACCCAAAAAGCTGGATGCTTAAACGTAGGAGTAGGAATAATCGCTTCTTACCTTTGCATGTGGCCAAGTACTACACTTGTGTGACAAGATTTAGCGATTTCCCAGTGTTCCCCATATATCATACTTAAGAAAATTACTTTTTTCAGCAAATAGCTTTAAGAGATATAGATAGTTATTTTATCAGATTTTACAAATTAAAATAAATCTTTTATCACTTTAAATCAGTGTGATTTGATTAAATCATTATTCTTACACATAGAGAGATGATACTACCTAATAGGTCAATTTATTTTCCACCCCAGGATTAATATATAAATTCACTACATAGTGATTAAACAGACTTATGAAATATATATATATATATATATATATATATATATATATATATGAAAGGCGGGTGGGGAGGGTAGGAGAAAAGGGAGAAAGAGACCCAATCCCAGGCACTGCAGTGAGCTGATGAAATCCAGGTGATTGACAAATGTGACTTGGCTGCAATGCCACCAGAACAAGAGCACTTTTGGTTGTTTCCCTGCTTCCCTCAGGGGGATACTCACAGTGCCAGCCTCAGCACCCCTTTGATCAGGGAAGGAGTTACCAGCAGTGCTTCAGTGATTGAGATTAGAAATTACCAAGGGAAGATGGGAGTGCCTCAGCCCCAGCTGGCTGGAGTCGGGCTCTGCATGTCAATTTTTATCTGGGCATTTTATTGTGCACCGATTACGGTCCGTCATCTGGAGGGAGAGCACCAGCACAGCACCCATCCCTTCCCCAGGAAACCCTGCCAGCCCTCCAGCCCCCTGTCCACTCTCAGAAACCCCTCCCGGCTCTGGGCATCACTAAACAAGGATGCCACAGCACTGCAGAGCCAGGAACCCTTCAAGAAGTGGCTCGATTCTCAATTGGAAAACCAGGCTGGCTGACTTGTGGTTGCTTTTTACACCCAAAACCCCAAAATAACAATAATTAAAAAAAACCAAAAAAACAAAATAAAAACCCAACCAAACAGCAAAATGATTTATTTCTAACATTAATCTTGCATCTCTCCTTCCATTTGATGTTACACATTGCCCATTTTCTGCCTGAAAGCATAATGCTCAGCCTCCCTGCCAGAGATGGCTGAGGGAATTATACGTGCTTTGGAGAATAAACCAGACTCCCAGACTAACAATGTGGTTTGCCATGGTCAGCTGCGCTACGGAGGGGCGGGGGGAAGGCAGGTTCACAGAGGAGGCATTTATCATGGGGAAGGCGTCAGGTACACATTGACAGGGAAAAGAAGGCTGCAGCCAAGACAGACAGCTGTGCAGGAGGGCAGGGAGGTGCCCAAAGAAGAGCAATCCCCTAGGAAAAGAAAGAGATTAAACCAGGGGATCCAGCACCAGTGAAATCAGCACCAGCCAAGTGAGGTTCCCTATCTCTGGAGGCGATCAGTGGGCGGGGGGATCCTGAGGACCCGGGATGATAACTGCTATTGGCACGAGCAAACCAGAGATGATTTTTTTTTTTTTTTTTTTTTTACAAGAGACTTCTGTCACTTTGTGTTTACCAAATCACTAGCACACGCTGGGAAGCATCTACTTTGTGTGTCAGCAGTGACTTCGAGGGCTCTGAGGTTATTTAAAAATGAAAATAATTACACCTAATTACAACATAAAGTTGTTGACCTCCTGTGTTTCTCATGTGCCTTAAGTGTTTTCATTCTCAGCCTGTGTGGCTTGTCAGCAAATAGAACATATTGACCCAGTTTCACTAAAGTAGTGATTTTATCATCTAAGATACTTTATATTTTTCTCTTCTTTGTCCAAAGTATGTCCACACATAAGTAGTTAAACAAATTTTATTTACCCAACTAGTAAAAAAACTTACTATTATTACTAATGCCAAGCGAATTCAAAGCAGCTACAAATTTTACTGATTTTCCTAGCATTCAAGCCAAAATAGTTTAATTTGCTGACATTAAATTTGGGGTAAAAGCATTAGGTGTGGAATGATAAGATCTATTTTAAGACAGCTAGTCTTTTTTTCAGATTTTATGATGTTGCCCAAGCCACACACTACACAATATTATGGAGCTATTAAGATAGTCTACAGATACTTTCTTGACCTTCTTACTCCATAAAAAGGCCATAATATTAAATTATTTTATTAACTCCCTTCACATCATAAAAATGCTTTGCAGTTGTTTTGTTTTTTAATAGTTGCCGATAATAACAGTAAAAAAGGGTATTTTAGTTGATGTCACATTTGACTTTTTATATATAGTGACATAAATCCTGCACAAAGGAAATTCGGCTTGCCATACTTAGGGCAAACGTGGGATTTTATGCTACAAAGTGTCTATTATGGAAACAGATATATATTGGCCAAGTATAATATTATAAAAGCGATAGTGATGCCACAGCTGCCACAGCAATGAGATCATGACCTAGGTGGTGTCTAGCCAGTGCTGTAACAGAAAGGTTAATATAGAAGTATGCTATTACTCATTATTCTACATTTTACTGCCCTCAGGCACTTCTCACTTCTGCAGAGCTCTCATCTATATCCATATAAACAGTGGAAAGCCCTATATTTATTTCTCCTATTAGTCATTTTCATTGCCATACCAGCCAGAGGCCCCATCCGCGGATCAGATTTCCCTGTCGCAGCAGGCACCGGACACACGGACACACAGCCAGGAGCTCGTCCCCATCCCCGGCTCCTCTTGCTGCCACGGTCTTCTGGGCAGCACCAGGACCATCCTCTTTCCTGGGCAGGAGGCTGATGTTGGAACCCAGAAGGACCTACTGTTTATGAGCGGCAAAAAGACCAAATCCATGCTACAGGCAGAAGATGAAGAAGGCTTGTGTTCCTCTTCCCCCCAACAACTGCAGACTTCATAATGCATAAGGGTTTTGCATTTTCAGCCACAGAGGGACTTTCTCGGTTGACACCAGCATAAGTCACCCCGGTTGCCTAACATGCACGGTGCTCTCAGCTGAATACTCCACTTCTTATTCAAACGACTCCTGCTGCGGGAATGAATAATTTTTTTATGAATTGCAATACGCAGAGTGCCAGACAAGGAAGAAGCGCTGCTCAGATAAGCCTACTCTTGCGAGTGAGGATCTGTATCTGCTGTAAAGATTATCACCAGAATCAGGTCAAACAGAACAGATCTAAAAATACATCCAGAAGCAGAAAGTCTCTCCCAGAAATTAATCCTTTCCTGCCGCCTAGTTACTGAAAATGGGCTATTTCTCTTGCCAAGACCTCAGCCATGAAGTACTTTTCTATTCCTCGTCCCCTGCCCCCCAAACTGAAGATGAGCAAACCCACCCACCCCACCCCGCTTTTTTTTTTTTTTTTTTTTAATGCTTATCACCAGGCAACTCAGTTAATAGCTTGCTTTCCCTCTCACTTGCCTACCCAGTCTTCTTGAAATTATATTTTCCAGTAAAGCAGAAAGCAACAGATACCAGCTTTTGCATTAATCTCATCTGGCAGCAGTAAAACTCGAGCGGAGTTACACAGCGTCACCCAGGGACACGGAGCCAAGCAGCGGCAAGCCAGGCCCGCAGGTCAGGATGCTACTCACTCTTTCCTATCAATAACTCTTACCCCCAGATTCTGAGCTCTTATTTCAGTCTTTCCTTTGCTATTAACTATTTAACTGAATCCCTTTGTATGCACTGAAGTCTTTTTCCCATCGGTTTTCCAAGTTCATCCTTCCCACCCTTTTTACAGGAGAAGCTGCTCCACAGATGGCCTGTTTCATTTTAATAACACAGAGCAGTAAAACCGGAGAGGTACAGAAGGTCTAAATGAAGAACATGAGAGTGGTTTTCTTCCCTTTGATAGCAGCAGCAGCCGACAAAATGCACATTGCATATCCTTAAAAGCATTTAAGCTCAAGTCATCTGCTTGCATAATTTAAAATGAGGATAAAAATACAGAAATCCCTCTATGTGGTAATGCAGCGGCTGGAGTAATCCCTAAAAGATGTTCAACAGGTTGAAATTCATAATAAAAAATAACAAAAATCAATCAGTATGCATAACAAACATGCCAAAATAAAGTAAATGGGAGATCAGAGCCGGAGCGGCTGTGGTCACTGCCCGGCGCCGTGGCAGGGATGGGGGGCATTCGGCAGCGCAGTGCCCAGAGCACCCCAGCTGCTGGGTAGGTCACCCCCCATGCCCCTGCTGCACACATCCTCTACTTCAGCAGACAAGCCAAGAGCAGGACCAACAGCGATGCCACACAGAAGGTGATTTTCCATCATTCTGTGACATACGACCTAAATTCTGAGACGTAAAGCCATAAATAACCCCGGCGGTGGTCAATGCACACCCCCGGCTGTGCCGTTCTTGGCACACGGCCTTAAAGCCAACTTGCAAACACCGAATCAATGCTCAGTTGCATTGTTATACCTTCCCAGCAAACAAAACATGAAAGGAAATCAAAGCCTGTCCTCCTCCTGCCTGCGGTGGGAGAATAAGGCGAGACACACACTGACAGCGGCTGGGACGTACCTGGCTGGTGCCGCAGGGAGGGCAGCGCCGGGGCAGCTCCACTGCGCATGGGGCAGCCCCAGCCCCAGGCTCTGGAATTTGCTGGGTTTCAAATATTATTTCCTTATGCTGCATTCAATTCCTTCAATATGCAGAGCTAATTTTCTTTCTTTCTCCATATACATTTGCGTGTGCTGCTGAAGTGTTACCATGTCAACAGGAATAATTACGGTATGTGTAAATATATTTGTGTATTCTAAAATTTATATGCACACTCACAGACCCATACTTATACACACGCAGCACCCCCAAATCAGACATCGAGAGTTGCCTTTTTTTTTTTTTTTTCTGTTGACATGGTAACACTGGCTAGATGAAAGTAACAATGCTCTTTCAAAATGCTATTTAACATGATGCCTCTTCTCTGCAGAGCCATCATTTCCACAGTACACATGGCAGACACTTGCAAGCCTGAGCTGTGAGCTGCAGTCAGGTGGAGCCAATACATAAACTGGCACAACAGAGACCATCCATGCATCGCGCCGGGAGAGTTGATATAATTGGCTGTGCACAGCGAAGTCACATCTCACTAGTTTAAACTACTATATATGCGACCGCTCTTATTCTCACATTCCCCCTGAGATAACATCCCTAAGAAATTACCCAAAAACTCCATTGCATTCTTCCCCCTGAGCTTAGTCTTAAAAAAAAAAAAAAAAAAAAAAAAAAAATCACTTCCTCGAGTCTTGACAACTGACTTCTTCATTATAAGGCAGTTTTAATAATGCCGTCCAGCCAGAGTGTGCTAGGGCAGGAGATGGAGTGATATAATGACTGCTCTCTCCTTCCCTCTCTACTGTCTTCTCGCCTGAGGCTGCTAACCCAAAGTTTCAGCTTCTATGCCAACTGTGTGCATTAATCACACCAAGCCACGCGGTACAATCCAGAACATTGCTCAGACTTGCATGTGAACAGATAACAAGGGTGATTCCTGAGGCTGGGGGACACGGTACGGTCACTGGGGCTGGCCTTGAGGCCATGGAGTCCCGCACAGGAATGCCCACTTCGTGCCAAGGACTTGCCATTGGAATACCCTGAACCTTTTAGGGAGAGCAAAAAAGCTTTCTAATTTTGTTTAAACATTTTGGGAGCAGAACACCCTCCAAGCACCCATTCCTCATTACCTCCATTTTATTCACTTTCCATTTTGCAGGGCTACCCTACCTTTAGCTCAGCATCCCTTGGGATCCTGGCCAGCTTTAAGGACCACTGGGCAAGCTCCTTTGGCCAGTTCCTGCCTCGGATCCTCTCCTCGTTTTTCTTACAGGCTGCAAGCACAGCACTCAGCACAGAAACTCAAGCCTTGTCCCCAAGGAGCTGCATGCAGATCTTCTGAGAAGATAACTACCCAGCAGCATCTCCCCCAGGTGCTGTGGTGAGAGCGAGTCCCCAGCGCCACACTGCCCGAGCACCGAGCACCGGGCACCGGCCGGGGCTGCGCTGCTGGCACGGGGCAGCAGGAGCTCAGCCAGAGCTGGCACCTTGCAGGGCACTTCCAGACCCGGAGGGTTCAGGAGACCTCCCTCGTCAGAGATGCAACAGCAGAGATAAATAAGGCAGTCTAAGCATAAGGAAACTTTTAAATAGCTCTCAAGTTGCAAGATAATTTGTATTCCCCTCTCTTCATACCAACACATTAACCAAATACATTATTTCCATAATGAGGAGATGAACATCTGTGTGGCTTCCCAAAATTTCAAGTGGCAATACTCGAGACAAGTATTCTCTCTTTGGGGACTGACACATCAGCATTTTAAATAACTGCCAAAGCTAAAAACATAAGTTAAATTCTAAGGAGACGTTAAAGAAAAAGTTCAGGTACATATATCTTTTGTAAATAAAGCACACCAATTTAACTCCACAAAAGCTGCTGCAGTACTGTATTAAACTTCTTACCTGGCCCTGTTTAAGTGAACTACTTAATGCAAACTTTAATAGAGTACGAGACACAACCATCTGAAGCGGTTTTACGTTATTGAAAATTTCCGTAAGACAGAGCTGGGTCTCCAAAGCAGCGCTCGGGCTCCCAACCCCGCGGCGCAGCGGAGCAGCCCGTAGCCCCTGCGGGTGGGATGCCACCCCCCTAGGCAGAAAGCCCACACCACCAGCCAGGCGCAGGGACGTGCTCCCAGCTAACCTGTGTTCACTTCCTTCTAGCTTTTGTCCAATAAATCCAGCAGATCCCCCCCTCCCCCAAAACAAACCAAAAAGAACTCCAGAACCCAACTTTGCAAAGAGGCTGTTCCACCGCTTAGTTTCTGATTTAAGCCATTGCTTACAGCAGCTGGAAAGCCTCAGAAGCCACTTCCAGCCCCAAACCGGGCACACTGACGAGTGCCCACCACCAGCCCCCCCCTGCGTGGGACGGGGCCAGCAGCCACTCAGACCTCCTGCTCAGAAGCAGCCACCCCACAGATTTGGTTTCAGCCCAACCCAATGCCTCAGCTGTGCACGACTACCGATACAGACACACAGGAACCCCATCTTCAGCATCTCTCCTTCCACACTGCTCTGAGAGTTTTCCTGTTGTCCCTGACTCCTGCACGCAGCAGCAGGCTGTAGCCATCGCAAACCCACAAACTCCACAAGCCAAGGGATAAAGGCAGAGAACAGGCTCTCCCCACACAAGTGCCTTTAGCAGCAAAGCCTACGTGGAAGCCCCAGCACACCTCTGCTGAGGAACAGAAGGGATGTCGGTAACATCCAGATGTCATTAGCAGCTCCTTCCATTAGATCCTAAAATATTTTTCTTTGGAAATTCGCGCTATGTGAAGTGGTAATTAAACTGAGAAACAAAGAATGAACTTGAAAACAAAGATTAAAAGTATGTCCTCATTATAAAGGCAACTGAAGGCTACTTTCAATCAGTTAACCACCGCGAGTATCCCAGAAAAGAAACTGGAGGGAGAAATAGAGACAAAAGCTTAGTTTCACTGCAGAAATACTTGTGGGAGCTTACTGCGCCCCAGGTGCTCACGCACATGCCACACTGCAGAAAGCCAAGAACTGCACCTACTGTCCTCAGCACGGAGAGGTAAAAACGCGGGCACCATACCTGCTCGTGGGGAATATATGGAAGTCTAGGCACTACAGGTGGTTGTTATCAGTGTGATAGCAAAACGGTGACTCTAATTAGGCTTAATCATCATTCACAAGCAATCAGACTATTCTCTTTTCAGTAGTAATAATCAAATTGAGGCCACTCATGTGCTTCATACTTACTTCTTGGAAATTCTAACACAATTACTTTTTGGAAGGTGAGATACATCAGGACCACGAGCCGTTGCTAACCACCAGCAGCGCTGAGCGAGCAGTACGCAAGGTCTTTTCTTCCCCCACCGCCTGTGTTTTTCTATCCGTGGAAACCTTCAGTTTGCCTGGCCCTTTATTAAATAGCTTCCATGATTAATCACCTTTTTAGTTGTGTCCTAACTTAGTTAAGAGGGAGGAAAGACTCAAGTGCAAGAAGCTTTGGTTGACTGCAGCTCGATGCCAGGTGTGTGCGGGGAGCCCTTGGCCCACCCCCCCTGTGCACACGCGTGTGCATCCAGAGCCATGGCTTTTGCCTGTTTTGCAGGGGAGGAGCAGCACAGGGGCAGCTCAGCCAACAGCAGGACAGACACCCAGCACCCAGGCTTGGGCTGCACCAACAGCCTCTGCTCCCCAAATCCCCCGCCACCCAAAGCAAATGGAATTTTTCTAGCAGAGAAATCATCAATTAATTTGCCCCGTGTCTCCCAGCAGTCCCTGGCGAGCCCTCCTCCCCGTGGGCAGCAGTGCTGCGCCATGCTGCTGGGGAGGGATGCTCCCAAAGCAGCCACAGTACCCGAGGGGCTGGCTGAGCTGCTCCCTTCTGGAGGCAGCATCAGACAGCAGGCTGGCAGGGAGCAGCAGACACAGAGGGCAACGAGAAATCAGCTGAAGGCTCCTTCAAGGGGATTAGTAATCACTGGATTCTCAGATACGGAGCCTGTGCTTTCTCTCTCCAGCTCTTTTTCTTTCTTCCTCCTAATTTTAACAGTAGTTTGAGAGTGAGCAGAGGCAGTGTGACAACTCAACCAGAGGCTCTCCATCTTACAGCACCTCAAAGTAAGCGGGTGTTGCCCCCGACCACATCCTTCACCCCCTTCCAGCCCCAGGCCCCGAGGTGGAGCTGCAGGCTGAGGCACACCACGGTATGCTGGTTGCATTACAGCTCTGCTAACATCAACAAGTGAATCAATTTCCAGATGGACCATATCACATAATTGAAACAAAGACTGAACTACACTTTGAAGACGTATTACCATAAACTGCACAGAGGGGTATCTTGACTTGCAAACACATAGTTCTTCACCATCCTACAATTATATTTTAACTATGAGGCAAAAGGTTTGTGTTTATCTATCGTTACCAGGAGATAGAGATCATTGGTCTATTGACTCCTGCTTCATTTCTCTAAAGAGCTAGCGTATGTGATTACATGGAGGATTTTTTTTCTATATTATTTTCCATTTCCTTTGTTGTCACGTAGTCAGTCAACAAAATGAAAACACATTCCCCAAGCAGATCTGCAAACCCAGCATGAGCAAAGTGGGCACTTTAGCATTCATTGTATCATCTTTAAGGAAATTATGTGTATTATTATGTGTATTATTTCCTAAACTATTACTTTCAGAAGTCTATAACCATTCAAGCATTAACAATGCAAACTAAAAGGAAAAAAACCACACTCCAATCAAATAAACAAGTAAACTCCTTAAGATCTCTGCCCACTTACTAAAATCAGCACATTCATTTTTGTGTCTAAACCTGTCTTACCCAGTGGGACTCAGCCTGTTTCAGAAACACACAATTCACGTGTGTGCACCCACGTGGAGCCCCAGCAATGGAGAAGCTGGAGCCCACAGAGATCCCTCGCGGGATACTCCAGATCCCCATGGTGAGAACTAGGACAGTAATCAATAGCAACTCATGCAGGAAAACACCGACACTAATAAACACATAATGCTCACAGCGAATACATTCTAAATGTGTATTGCAGCCATATTAATTTGTGGCTTGCAAGCAGGGATGCCATGCTTGCATTTTACTTTAATAAAAGCCTCAACCTCTTTTATTTTCACTTTGCTTGAGAGATTATGAACTAGTACTTCTTTTCTGGCTTTCCAATAAAGAGAAAGAATAGGTAAGTCATAGAGGATTTCAGAGACTAATTTTAAGTGGCCTGGAGAGAGAATCTTTTTAGGTTGTAGTTACTGAGTCAGAAATACCATATTCTTCTGAGAATTTAGGAACTCCTGCTTTCAATTTCTTTCAAAGACAGAGAAAAAATAACCCCAAAGAGGAAGAGAAATATTAAACAAGTTAATACTTACCAGCATTTGTAAAGAGTAATGCAAGAGCTGATAAGATAAAGAAATGTATGAGATGTATGAATTCAAGCAGAGTGGAAATAAAGTTACTGTAAATATATTAGACTGAAAGTTATCTTGGTAGAGGATTTAATATACATGAATGATTTACATATGTGATTTAATAGACATTTCAGATAAAATACATGCACTTTCTTGGAGGAGCAGAAGTGCAGAGCGGAGCACTGAACACACATACCTGCCCCCTCAACGTCCCGACAGCTGGGTGGGGAAGGGCAGGAACAGCTCAGAAAGGCAAGGAGACCCCACAGATACCAAAGCAAGCCCCCCGGGTGCTGTGAGCTCCAGCTGCCAGCGCAGGTTAATGCAGCTCAGCTCAGCTTTGCTACCACACAGGAGCCTGCCTCACCCCGTGCCCCATGCAAACCCCGTTGGAAGGTGTCAGCGGGGCGGCTGCTGATGGCATTGTGCTATGGGAGATGCTCCCAGTGGCAGGATCCATCTCGGCTTCTGCCTCTCCCTGAAAAAGCCACTCCTCCAGCGGGCTACACTGGTATTTAATTAGGAGATGGCAGGTATATTAATGTTATTTTATTTTCTTGTTAAAAAAACAAAACAAAACAAAAAAAACCACAAAAAAACAAAAACCCAAAAAAACAAAACCCCACAACCTTGTAGAAAAGACAGAGGACCAAACCTTTTATTTCTTCCATCACCTTATGGCACAAGCAGATTGTATTTGTATTCTGTGTTTCACTGCCCCCAATTTCAGTGTCTGAAGCTTCTCAAAATAAAACACTGTAATAATTATAAAGGAAAACGGTCACCTAATATCCACAGACCTAATCCCAAAGTCCTTACTCAGAGCTCTTTCTTGAGCCCAAATTCACCACAGACACGAACAAACATTGAGACCATCGGTCCTGCTCAAAGAAGCATCATTCCTCGTTGCTTGTTTTGCAGCGTCTATGGGCAGTCCACCAGGCACTGGACTGGAAATGCTACATACTATATTAAACTCTTTCTGCTTTGCCAAAGCCATATACCAGAGAGGAAAAATTATCTGTCTCATTAGGAACAATCTGTGGCTCTCAGCCCTCCTGCGGAATGGCATTTCTAAAAGGAGGTATTTGGGACCATTCGTGGCTATTTTTACCTTACCCAGGAACAGTTTACATCAGTAAGTTCCTGCAGTTTCTGTTTTGACATGAAAAATACATGAAATATACATGGTAAAACAAACACTGCCAAGATACTTCCTGTGCACTAGAAAACTGTCTTAACCCTCTTAAATTATAATGTCGGAAATATCCAGAGGGATGCAACTCTCATGCCAAGAGGAGAGGGGAGCTCCTCCCTCTCCCTCCCCATTCCCATAGAAGCAGCCCCAGCCACGCTGGCAGATGTAGGGTATGATGCTTCAGGTGGGCTGCGGGAACACCTCACCACCACCCCTCCCTAATGCCCTTCTCCTGCACCTTTGTTTCAGCAACGAAACTGCTCACACTCCCAGCTCGGTACTGAAACACCCTCCCAGCTCGGTACTAGATCACCCTCCCAGCTCTCTGCATCGGCTGGGGTGAGTTAAGGCGACAAACGCAATGCCAGTGCTGTGCTTGGCACAGTATCAGTGCCAGCACTGCTCTAAGGGAGTGGGAGAAGGTGGTAAAATCTTTTCTTGACTTCTGTTTCTATGTCTAAGCAGAATTCCAAACTAAAACATTTATATATATATATATATATATATTTAATTCTGCATGAGCCAGGTCTGGTTCAGTGGCTCAGAGGGGCTCACTCACGCTGGGTCCAGTGAGGTCCCTTGAGCCCCAGCCCTTCCCAGATCCTGTTTTACTAACAAATGGAAAAATAATTCCCATGAACAAATGAGGCTTGAAAGTCTACACAGAAGCAAAGACTAACAGTGCTAGAAAACACTAGGATTTCCTTGTGTGTGTGTCTGTGTGTGCGTGGGAAACCATCACTTGCCTTCCTCATGTGCCTGCTGTGTGCTAGCCACGTGCTGCTGAGCTCCCCTCGCAAGGATGGGAAGTTTGGTTGCTGCCCTTGGCTCTGCTGCCTCGCAAAAATGCTGGAAAGCAGCATATGGCTGTCTGCTGTGTGGAGGAAGAAACGCTCCCCCGTGAAGCCTCTCTGATCACGGGTACCCATTACCGCCTTCTGTGCAGAGCAAACCTGCAGAGGAAGGCTTGGAGGTTCCTACCAGATCACATGCAGATCAGGAGCTGGCACACCAAGATAGCAGGCTTTCTAAAAATAAAACTCTTCCTTTCTGGAGGGAAATACCGTGCCCAAATGTCTCCAACAGACAGCTCAGACAACTTCAGCATTAGATCACTGAGGAAAAATGTTCTTCAGAAGATTTGATTCAGGTTATCCCAAAACAAAGACCACCGATGATATATCCAGTGATCAATAGCTAAATATTACTCTGTGAATTCTTAGAGCACCAACCAATTTATGTGTGTGTGTGTGCGCATGCATCTCCTTCTCTCAAAACAACCACCCACACAATCTCCAGTGTCCTGAAATAACAGTTGAATATGAACATCAAAGAGAAGACGCCAACATAAGCCCTGGGAGCAATACGCAAAGCAGAGCTATGCAGAGACACAGACACATACTCACCGAGCGAGTCACAGCTGGCTCGCGTCAGAGAGCACCTCCAACCTGAGGAAGGAGTCTGCTGTGGGTTGGGCGAGCAGTTCGTTTAATTTCAAGGGGGCAATGAGAAAGCTCCCTGTATCTTTATTTTACAATGGTTCTTTATGGTCCAATTAGAGCTTTCTACCTAATTTTTTGCTACGAAGCAGCAATGCCATTTGAAAAGGTACTGGTTCAAACCCCATTTGAAATAAAATTTCTTGCTAATGCCGTTGTGGTTATGAGCTGTGTCTTGTACTGAGCAGTGGCAGATAACTCTCTTTAATACTCCAAAAAAGATCACATCTTCAAAGTGTCTAAGAAAGCCCAAAAGAACTCCCATAACTGAACACCACAAAACAGCCAGAAGTGTAACTTCAGCAAAATACTACGCTGCAGTGAAGAAGTTTACATTCTGAGTTGCAGTGGTATGTGTTTTTTCTAAACGCACTGCCTCACGAGAGCTCAGGTCTGGAGTGCTACGGGGCACTGCCTTTGCGTCGGTGGCAGCGCAGAGGCTGCGCCCGAGACTGTACTCAGTGCCTAACACTTATAGGCAATCTTGAACAAAAGGAAAAAAACCCAGAGGCTTCAATGCCTTCATTTAAAAGGAAACTACAAAAATAACGTTAATCTGAAACTTCACAAAAATAGTGTTTCTTAGCTTCTCTGTATCTGCATATCAAAAAATAATGTTACCCTTAAGCTACTCTCTCTTTGAACTTACTGAACCTCTCCCCAAAGCTTTCACTTCAACCCTGGAACGCGAAGCGCTGTGTTCCTGCTGCAGTGCCACAGTGAATGTACAGTGTCTGCCTGCAGCTGGGGCACAGACCCGCCTGCCCAGACCCCCGGCACCACCACGGCCCCCCGAGCCCAGGCGTCACCGCGCGCCGGTATCTGAGCCAGCATTTCATTGCATCGCGCTTTTCATTGTGAAGCTCCAAACAGCCCAGCTCGCCGCGGAGCCCAGCTGACACACGCTGGCTTTGGCAGCGCCCAGCCCAGCACACCTCTGTGCGCCCGTCCTCACGCTCCCTCCGGCAGCACCAGTCCCTACCGACACAGGCAAGAGGCGATGAGACTCGGCATTAATCCAGGAGGAATTAAAGCTAATCTTAACTCCCGGAGTGACTTTTTCAACAGGCTGGAATCGATATGCAACAAACTTTTCAAGGTTGCTAGTGTGCCTTGGATTCCCAGTAATCACGATATTAAATTCAATTCACAGCTTCATCAGCCTTGGGAAAGAAACGTTCCCCACAAGTTTGTGGGTAGAATGACTTGAAACACTGTGTGATTGGTACAGAAGAACAAGGCAAGCTCTTCATGGCGCCTGGCCAGCCAACGGCTTCTCTATAAGGAATGTGAAGTGCCATTTGAAAGCACTTTTTGACAAAACATAGTGAAATAACAAACCTATCTTAACAGATGATACATTTCTGTATATACTTAATCATACGAGCACACAACACCCTTAGTATTTTAATTCCAAAGCTGGTAAAGTCAATTTACTTATGGGGGGAAAACCTGCAAACAAACCTTTACATATATTGCCCTTCGTGCAAACTTCACTTGTAGAGCATCCAAACCAGAGTTGCTCTGCCAAGTTACTGACCCAAACGTGTATTTCCCGATTGGCATTGCTTGCAATTACACGATTTGAAACCCCAGAAACCAGGGTGAGCCCCCCCGTAGGCGCCCGAGGGGCTGCTGGCAGTGCGGGGAAAGGAGAGTGACGGAGCTGGCCCCGCCGCTCCCAGCCAGCCAGCCCAGAGGTGCCAAGCACCCACCGCCCCACCGATGCCGGAGCCGTCCAGCGGTGCCGAAAGCAAAACAGGTCAGATGGGCGGTGGCAAGGAGAGGAGAGGAACATTCAGGGGAGGTGATGGGAGGAAGGAGTAAATCGGGGAGTGACAGCCCATGCTACTTCTGTCTTTTCCTTTAATGATGGGCGTCCCCTCTGGCTTTTGGTGTCTGTGGATCTGCTATAGCGAGGCTGCAGTGACTCCCTGGTCCTGACAGCCCCACAGCCCGGGATGAACCAACCCAACCCAACCCCCAGCCACACCTTTCCATCTCACTCACTCTACCTAAAGGCACTCGCACCCTGAGGCCAGAGAAAAAGCTTGAGAACAACAGAACACAGTTAAAGTCCGCAAACAAGGCTGTGAACAAACAAGCAAACAAATCCAAACTGGACTATTTCACAAATCTTATTAGGACATGTAAGACACCCTTGATTCTGTTCAGGGAGGAGGTGGGTAAGTTCCACACAAAGCACAGTTCTCCCAGAGAAACATCCTGGGGTAAATGCAGCCACAGTTGGATGCAGAACAGCTTGCCCATATTTATTAATGTTGGATAAAACTCAATACTGTCTCTAACAGAGGAAAATGAACTCCAAGCTCCTTTGCTTTGCTAGACTGGGGATGTGAGGGTGAAATATTTGAGAGTCACTAAACAGTGAGAGAGAATTGAATTCTATTTTTTTCTTAAATCACTACTCTTACTGTTTTTTCCTGGGTTTAACACTGCCCAAACAAATAAGAAGCAAATCACCTCTTGTTGGAAATGAAACCAAAATGTTAAAAACATGATTTACCACCTCTCTGGAAGACAAACAACTGAAAAATTTAAGGACAGTTATGTTGGTTTACAGCACTTGCAATGCTTCTGGTGGTATTTTTTTTTTTTTTAGTTTTGTATTTTTTTTAATAGCTAAGCACTTTCTTGTGCTGAATTTGAGCCATCCTTCAACCTCTTAGCTGAGAGCTTCATGAGATTGCAAACCTCAGCCACATCCACAGCTTGCTGGAATTAAATCATTAATCTTAAATCCAGTTGAAACCCTGTTGGTTAGTTGCATCAAATTCTGAACTCAGACCATAATGAATTTTTTTTTTCTTTCATTATCAGCAAAGCATTTTGCAACACTTTCAAAAATAATCATCATCATATATATGTATATATTAGCCTCTGTATTTCTCTTACAGCTGTTCCTCTCCTTGGTTTCATTTCACTGTGAGCTGGTGTCCATGAAAACACATCACATACAAGTAAGAATGATAAGGAAGACTATTTTAGAAGGTAAAAAGTTGGAGGAAGTACTGGGTATCTGAAAGTACTAAGTCAGTAGCGTGGAAGCAAACAACATGAACCACAGTGTAACAGCCCAATTCCAACATTTTTGTTCAGAAAAGAGGCATAGAGCAACAGAAAGCAAGATCTAAGTAAAGAATTGTTCATTTTTACAGCTGAGGTTAAGAGGAAAACAATTTCTCACACATCCCTGAATAGAGAGACATTTTCAATCCATGGAAATTATATATAGTTAACTCTGAAACTTTGTAAGAGCTACTGGAGGCATTTGGACTTCTTAAAGATATGGCTGTGATTTTCGTTAATTACTGATCTCTGTTCTAGTTCTATCTCTAGGATTTTATGATCCATATTCCCCAAAAAGAAAGTGTTTAATATCTTCCACAGATATAGTGAACCTCAGTGGTTAGGCTGACCGGGCAGATTACAAAAAAAAAATTATCCAAATTTACTACTGCCTCTTGAAAATACTAGTTCTCACTACTTCATATGGGGGACTTAACAAGACACTAACAGGTATTAGCAAGGGCTTACCAGGTATTAGTTCTTCCTGTACCAAGCCTTGAGTGAAAGGTTGGAGGTTGGAGAGGATGCCCAGAGATGCCATCCCGACTGTGATGCCTGGGCATGCTCTGGGCACCTCACCCAGCTCTGCACGGCACCAACAGTGAAAGCCTAAATCTTGTAGTAAATTGTATTGTAAAACAATAGGAATGTTTTTTGCAGGAATAAAGCTGCTTATTTCCTCATTTCAGCTGTAACACTGGATAAAAATACATGGCTGGCCTGCCACGCAGCGAGCTGTAGCCACCTTTCAAAGGTCTAACCAACATCCTGACTGTTACTGTTCTACCTGCCATGCCTGCTCTACTGCCACACTCCTGAAGGAGTTTAATGAGCCAGTTTTAAATCAGAATAGACACTAGACACTGTTATAAGCAGATTTTAAATGTGCACTGTGGATGTGGCTTAAGACTAGAAGAAAAAATGGGGAAAAAAAAAAAAGAAAAAAAGTGTGTGTGGAGGGAAAACTATCCTTCTGAAACCCAAGACCATCTATCTGACTCCATTCCTCAGACCTGAGCATCTTCTGGACATGGACCATCTAACGGCTTTCCATATTGGACTCAGCAAGTTCTGCACAAACCTGCTCCTAAAGGATCAAGCTTTTCCATCCCTCATGCCACAGATATTTTCTTACCACTGGCAGAAAGATCTGTTCTTCCTCCAGGGAAAGAATTTAGGAACTCCTGACTTTGAATCTGCCTGCTAGGGAGTACTTCAATTGGTATTTGGACTAGTCATAATATCATCTTTAATCAGAGGGTCATCCAGCTTACGTATATACATCTATATGGTGTAATAAAGACAGCTATCGCAGGCAGTTAAAACGTATAATTAGAGGAAATATTCTCAAGTTTATTAAATCTACTGAAACATGAAGAGGATAAGTGGCAGTGGAATACTTAAAATTTGGTTTGTGATTAAAAAGATTGGTGCAGAAGAAGCTCAGTTCCATCTACAAAGAAATAGGGTTGCGGCCCACCACCTGGGCTCCCCGGCCATCACCTGGGGAATTCCGCAGCTGGAATGATGGTCCAACCCATGAGAACCCAGGGAGTGTTTCCATATTTTGCTTCTTGCTGGTTTGGATGGTCTACAATTTTCTGGGACTTCAACTGAAAAACATGACAAATGAACAACTTTCTCTTAGACTGTCACTGCCTAAGGAAAAGACAACCACGTATGGTATTTCGCTAGTCTGAAGGCAAGTAGCTCAGCTGAACTGCAAGAAAAAATCCACTGCTTTTATGAAGTCTCAACCTTTCCTTTCCTTTTTCCACTGCACTTCCATTTTCCCTCTGGCACTTGAAATTTTTAGGACTTGTTAGACTTGCCTCCACATCTCCCAGTTTTACCATGATCCTGCTAGCAACATTACTCCACAGCAGCCTGCTTCTGTGTGCCTAAAACCCTCCTGTAGCTCACACTTGCATCTCTTCGCAGCATTTCACCCTGCTCATGATCAGTGGGGCACTCCTGTTCTTCAACACCAAACTGATGGGGGAATCTCCCCCCTGTGCAACATTCATCTTTCTATTCAGGTGAATGAAGAACAACAAAGGTGTCTGGGGAACGAAAGCAGCAGTAGGTAAAATTCCACCAAGTGCATTTTGGAAAAGAAAGGGGGGTTTTGCAGATTTTTTTTCTACTGTGGTGTTGTTTTAATCAATGTCAAATGCACGCAGTCACAGATGTTCATCATTTCTATAGTACTGTAAAACGAATGTAGTGGTAATATAGTAATAATACATCCCATTCAAACTTTAATTAGAAAACACAGCTTCTGCCTGTTGTCTACACTGTTTAATTTTTCCCATCCTCCAGCACTAACACTCGCTCATCAGTTACATTACACCTCTCCACAAAAACGTCACTAGGATGTACTGTGAGTAAAAGGCTATTCAAACTAAGGCATACGACCGCAAACTCTTACACACATAAGCACAGGTCCTTGCAGTTCTGCAATGCAACGCAGTGTGCTTGTTCCTCTGAGCATATGCTGAGTCTCAGGACTGGGCCGATGTTTTAGTAATCCTCTCTAAGCATGAGGACACACCATCACCTGTTTTTGGAAGAGTTGCAAGCAACAGTAACCAGAATACAATATCCTGCTGCCCTAGTTACTCTAAATACCCACGCCCCCCAAAAAAAAACAAAAAAAACCCCTCAAAAAACACCAAACAAAACACACCAAAACATACATTTTGATTTTTTTCTTTTTTTTTTTTTTTTTTTACTGAAAAGCTCACAGAGCCTTTCAACTTAGGTGATACTTGGTTAAGTTGGCTATGGAGCATGTTCCAAACACAACATTTCATGAAGCGATTACTATTTAAGCGTGCACCTCCTCTGGCTCACAGTCTATTGCAATTATGCAAATAAGATGCAACTTTATCCTTTCAGCATAATTACATCAAACACAATTGAGCTATATTAAGACTGACTTAAGATGAATTAATTCAGTTCATGTAATGATTTCCTAAATCACCCCATGGGACTATGGCAAAGAAAATTCTGTCCCAAGAGTGACATCAAGTATCGAGACAAATAACTGTGTATCTGGGGGCTGATTCTCCAAGAAACCGAGCACTTTAGACTCTCTCTGGAGTTGGAGGCTGCTGGGATATTCCCCCTGTTACCAAAAATAGGAACTTCAAATGGTACGTATGTAGAGAGGCATAAGCACACCAGCACACCTGTGCTTCACATCTGTATGTTGAATTGAGGAGTCGTGGCTGGGGGAGAAGAGCTATTTGAAAAATGCCTTTTCCTACATAATGACTGTTTATGATCTACATGACCAACAGCTTTACAGACATAAAAAAATCTGATAATCCAGAGTGTACCATATATACCTGAACATGCAGGCCTGTTAATTTTCAATATAAATTAACATTTTGTGGCTTATTAGCCTAACATTTTTCCCTGAAGCGTGAGAAGAGGCTAGCAGCACTGCATACTTCAGGTTAAGGTATAGGGCTGCAGTGCTCTCTTTCCTCTGAACTTTGTAGGAATCTTCTTCTAATGGATTATAAATGCTATTTAACTCAGTTATAAAAGGCAAACAAAAAAAAAAAAAAAACCACAACAAAAACCCAAAACCAACCAAGATGCTCTTGAGGAGTAAAAATAAGGGTAACCCCCTCATTCATGACTAATTAAGAAGCTTGCAGCAGTCCAGCGGGAATTAAGCTGGTGCGTAACTGCTGCCTTGACCTGGTCCCCATGAGCCGCAGGGCAGGGGGCAGCAGGGCTGCACCCCACCGCCCAGAAAAGAGGCTGCTAGGCTGGGATGCTGCTCAAGACACGGTCCTTCAGGGCAAATTGCACTCCATTCTGCTAATTTAGTTTGTTTCCATCAATTTACAGGGGAAAATCAAGGCTTCTTATGTCATTTATTTTATGTCTTCATCTAAAGAAATGCATTACTAAATTTTAGGAAGCAGATGTTCTTTGCTGGATGATGAAAGAATGACATTAAAATGCCTGTTTCCAGTTCTCTTGGATTCATAGCCAAATGAAATTACTACAACAACAGAAAGAAAAACAAAACAACATACAGCAGTCTAAATGCAAGACAGGCAGACGATCCATACGGATAACAACCTCGCTAAGGAAAGAAATGCTAATACCTAAGGATTACTTAGCTCTGTAAGTAACAGATTTCACTGGATGTTTCTTAGTGGATAAAACAGGAATGGAATCAATCTGAAAGGGGAAATGTTGAGTTCTGGAAAACTGCTTCAGGAGAATGGGAATTGGCTCTGCACTCTTAACCATCCCTTTACTCTTCTTCCTAACAGGACTAAGCAGATGGCAGATACAGATGGCAATTAGGGATGGATGAACGGGATCAAAAAAGGTAAGAACCAGCGTGAACCTTTCTGAGTGGTCACAGAGCAGCCAGGAAACATTTGCTATCGACAGTGCAACTGCTATTCTGGGACGCTTTGCTCTCCCTCCCCTTCTCACACCAAGTACAGTACCCATTTCTGGCTGAGTGCTTTTCCCTTTCCAGAAAGTAACCTGCAACTCATGGACCTCAAAATATCTGTCTGCTGTATGGCAGCTGCTCCACAAGGAGGAACACAATTATATATGCAGGCAAAATGCAATTTAAGCATCACAAACAAGTAGTCATGCAATCTGCACGACTACAAGTGCAAAATGCAACCAGGCAACATTCAGACATTAGTCTAATGGGTTCACTGAATGAGGAGGTATTTGTGGGCTCAGCGGGCAGGGTTTTTTTTCAGATACACTAAATACACTGATATTTGTAACTGTTATTTAACTGACTTTCTGTGCCTAACCCCTTCCACTCTGTTATCTTCACTTATTCTGTCCAAAAGCAAACCTCATGTTTCCCACTATGTGCAATGTGCCTAATGTGTAATATAGAAGGGAAATACATTTAAACAAACAAACTTGGAAGTTTTTGTTTCTGGATACTGTTGGCAGACTTTTTGTTTCTGCGTCAGAAACCCTCAGGGATCAAAACAGACAGCATGGAAAGATGACTAAAATATCCTGGTTTTCAGAAACAAAACACTTCATTGTCTATCAACTTCACGTATTTATGGAGAAATAACATGTGAAAATGCCTCCAGGGTTTAAAAAATGTAAAAGGATGAGGCATATCATATACCTGAGAAGAATAACTAATGCAGCAGTAGTGCAGACAGTTGCAATGAACACAAATGTTGTTTTTGCAGTGAGTGAAGCTAGCAGGACTTATTGTAATGTGGGCAACACGCTCAAGGACCCTTTGGAGACCCTGCCCAACACAATGCCATGAGCCAGCTGAGGAGTTTGTGTTCTTTACTCAGTGCCTTCCTCATAAAGAACTTTTCGTATTAAAGAGAACACGGACTCTAATTGACAAGTTTGATTTGCCCAGAGGAAGCCACATGGATAGTTAGAATCTATAGAGACAAAGGGGATAATAAATTGAGGAGATATCAGACAAGAAACACTTCAGAACACAAAGCAATGTTGAGAAATGAAGGGATTATGTAAAAAAAATTTCCCACTGTTTTTATATACACATGCGTATGTACAAGCACGTATATTTGTGAAGCACACAAGCAATACGTATAAACAAATATCATGCTTGATCCGAATGAAACAAAAGTTAAGCTAAGTTTAAATGGAAAGTGCTGATTTAATAAATAATTTTTCCTTCTGCAGTAGAAAAGTGCTTCAGGGAGGATACATAAAATGCAAAAGATTTTATCTTCCTATGTATATACATGATATGGTAAAATCATTTTGGTTTACTTTCTTTGAAGTGATAAAGGCCCTGTCATATCACCACAGCTTAATATAAGCTCTAAAATCACGCCTTTAATAAATAACTGCTGGTAGTTTCTCAGCTGTGGAAATAATGTATAGTTTTCAGATGAGGAACACAGACATTTAGGAAAATTTCCAGAGATGAAAGCTTAATGTACTTTATAGTCTTCGAGTCATACCATGTCTGCACACATTTATCCACAAAACACACAGGAGAAAAGCTCACAGGCAATGCCTTTGGTACCAGCAGCATTTCAGGAAGCAGGACGGAGACCTTACCCTCTATGGTGGCACGCTTGGGCAGGATGGTGATGGCTCCCTCCGCGACGTCCTCCTGCTGCAGGAGCGGGCTCACCTTGGAGCCCCACGTGTCCGAGCCCACCCATAGGAAATGGCCAACCTGGTCTGCCCTCTTAGCGGCCGCGAGGATTTGCCTGCAGAAAAGATAGTTTTGTTCACAAATGAGTATCACTTGAACATATAATCGCTTCGGGAAAATGTCGTACTGCAACTGCAAAATGAGGAGAAATTACTGCAACCAGCATCACTGAGGAATTTCACAACACATGGTGTCACAACCCATGCAGCACGGGGGAATCTCTCGTAGTTCACCGCATATCCTAAGGCTGACATACTGATTCCACTCAAATGTGTATCTTTGCCATTGACTTTACTGCAACTTTATCCTAACTTCCTTGTGTCTTGTTTTGTAGAACTGAGCCTCTCAGCCACTGACAGTGCCATCACAATGTTAGGCTAATTTAAAATTCTGGAGAGAGAATACAGAAGACAGGCAAGTGAGAAATGAAGGTCACACTTTTAAAATATTCTTTATATTATCTTATAAGCAAGGTGTATGTGGTTAAACCTTGAGCATCCCAGTGATTTGATGACCAGTAACCATCATTTGCCATAAAACAGACTCTGATTTAGTGAACAATACATAGTAGTACGAGCTTGGAGAGAGGGGCACCTTCTGAATGCCTCTTTGAGTGGTAAGATCAGATTGCCATCCAGTGCATGAGTGACACTATGCCAGGAAAAGCTTCCAGACCTTCAATCAACAACATTCCTGTCCGTCCATCCCTGCGATGCTCGTTCTGGGGCACCATGTGAGCCAGGGCAGCAACAGCAGCACCTCCCTGCCTGGTACCACCCTCCGCAGTGTAAACTCCACATCCCCACAGTGCTCTTACCAACAGACATTTCCACTTCATTATTTATATTCTTATTTGCTTTCTCTTTTCTGCACAGCTATCAAGCACAAATGAATCAATTCCCTCAGTCATCCTTACTTTATGTCCTCATCATTCGCAAAAATAACGATGGCCCTGGCATTGGGAGTTTCTAGGAGCTGCTTGATAATTTTATCAAAGTCGATGGTCTTGTCTTTGCGATCCTGGGGGATTTTCAGGGACTGAGCAATGCAGAGCCCACCTGTTTAAGAAAGCAGAAAGAAGAAAAGGACTATGTCAGAGTAGAGCACAGAAAAGTCACTGGGAAATACACGTGGCTGGAAGGGGAGCCTGGCAGGAAGAGAAACTCTCCAACCACATCGCTGCCCTTATGGAGCACTTAATCTTCATGTCATCCTTCCTGAGGGATTCATGCCATTTTGAGTTCTGCAGAGAGCACTCACTGCACTACACACAGCCTGCATGCCTGGGTAGGTTCACAGATTAAACAGATGGGCAAAACCAATATCGTAGAAAAGTGAAATAAACAAATAAACCAGTCAGTAGAGGGATTAAAAAAAAACAAAACAAAACAAAACACAACAAAACACCAATGAACAGACAACAACCTGAACAAGCTTAAACTAATTGTGAAAAAAAACAGCAGGCTGAAAGGCAAGTGACGTTGACAATGTCTTAAGGAAACTTTATCTCAGTGAAGAGCTGAGATACTTTTTAATTTTACAAGTTGAAGGATATTGACAGAAGAGGCTTCCTCTGAAACAACTTATTGGGAATAGGAACAGCAAAGAAGTTGAGATATTGGCAAAGCAAAGATTATTCAAGAAAATCCTTACTTGTTCAAATGCCCATCACTAAATGGGATGGAGTGGCCCAAGCAACTGAAGCCTCAAGATAAAGTACATGTCTGTGAACTGGACTTCTCATAATTATACAGGTAACACTGCAAAAATAGTATCAACACCGTAACAGCGATAAATACATCCATACCGAAGAAATACTCATTTTTAGCACAGTTCACAGAATAGTTATATAGCTTGTTCTAGGCAAAAAAGCCAACAAACCCAAAACCCAAACCCAACCCAACCCAACAAAAAATCACATTTCCAGAAAAAAAAAACCAAAACCAAACCCAAACATTTCCAGTGACCTTCTGCTTGTTATTGGCAGATGAAAACACAACTTTTGCCTTCGTTATTTTACTTCTTCATGATAAACAGCATCTTTTATGGCATCCTAGATACCAACTTCCTCAATATACTGTGCAGTGTGTTAATTAAGGAAGTATCAGAGATGCACAATAAGAAAGAGCAGCGGGGATGAGTTAATTGAAAGACAGCAGGACAAAGGAGATAGTCACAGATATGCTTTAAAACACAGATTTAAAAGTACCACTATATGAAGTAACAGAGAAGGTGTTCTCAGGGAACGAACCCAGAGGCGGCAGCTTGTCCACCACCCGAACAGGCTGCCTGCCCTCTGCCAACGGACCAGGTAACCATCCCAAACTGCGGCAACGCAGGTGTACAAACACCTGGAGGGAAACCACCCAGCATCCGCAAAGACCACGTGCATTGGTTTAGAATTGCAAAATGCAGCTCTTCTGCAGATCTCGGAGCACTTTGCAAAGTAGGTCAGGATCATTTTTCCCTAGTTTGGATGTTGAGAAGCTGAGACACGGAGGTTGCTTGAAGTCAAGCCAGGTCTGTTGGCACTAGCTGATCCAAAAACTCCGGGGAAAAAAAAAAAGACTGGTTCCGGTGGGAAGAAAGAAAATGGTGAAAAGGAAGGCTGAGAAAGAATAATACAGAATAACAATCCCCAAGTTTTTCTCTGATTCACACAGAATGCTTCATTTTGTTTCAGAGTCATTACAACCTGATATTATTGCAACCTGATTTTCTTCTTTAAAATAAAGCAATACTGATTTTTAAAAGTAAATTTAATTTTTAAATGGGGAAAGAAAGTGTCATTGCACTAAGTTAAAGAAGTTAAAACATTTTCAAATGCTCTTTTTATTTTTTCCAGTCAAAATTAGACGCAATCAACTCCAATCCATGAACAGAGTTATCCAACTTTCCTGAAATGCCCCACGTGGTATGGATTAGATGCTGGTTAAAAGCACAACCCCCCCAGCCAGCGCTGGGTTTGAGCCTGAGACTCCTGCTCCGTGAGGAGTCTCCCAAGGCATCCCCCAAGCACAGGCAGCTGGAAATTGAGGGGAAGCCATCCACGTGCCTCTGTGGAGGAAAAATGTCTCTGTCCTGGTATCACGCCTAAGAGGAATTTAAAGTTATTAGTTGCTCCTGGAAAGTTCCTGTGCCTTCCCTGGCACTCCATCACGCCAAGCCAAGCTACTTCCAATCTCCCATGACAGACTCTAATTTCTCTTGTTAAACATGGACATGGCATCTTTGGAGAATTCATTGAAAGAAAAGAAACAAACAATAATAATAAAATCCAAACCAACCCACAGACTGTTACAAAGCTCCAAGATCTGTCACTTGAAAATTTATGCATTCCCTCCACAGCGCCCTTCAAGAGGCTCCCACTTTGACACAGCAGCACAGGAGAGGATATATTTTATAGAGTCGAGACCAAAAGGCTTTCACATGCTGGATAGAGCCATTATTTAGACACATTTGAAGCTGCAGCAAAGATTCTTCTCAATCCTTCACAGACCTCCACTGCTTTCATTCAGAAAAAGTGAGCTTTTTCACAAGAGGATTGGAAATACCACCCCAGAGAACAGACACCAGCAGACACACAGCAATATTCCCCAACACCCGAGTTCTAATTACTGCACCAGTAAGTAACTTTCAGGGCCTTTTGAGAAGAATGCCTGCAGGTGCTCGTCCCCAGGTACCACGGCTCCACCACAGAGAAATGACCACCCCACCAGGCCTGCAGAGAAGCAAGAGCAGCAGCAAAAGGGTCTCTGACCCTGCACCCAGGAGAGTAATATTTCTGTAGTTAAGAGTCTATTGATGTCAAAGAATCCTTGTTTCCAGGGGAAAAAAAAGAACCCACCCCCCGCCCTCAGATCAGGTGATACATTGTTGTCATAACACCATTATTAAAAAAAAAATATCAGTATTTAATATTAAGTAATTGCAACCCATGTGATTTAAGTGCTTGAAAAAAAAGGCAAAAATTGTTGAGAGAGCTGCTAGCTCAGCAACCCACCCTGACAATAATTACACCTATTGTGTGGGTCATGCAATCTCTATTGCCTGGATGGAGAAGCCAAAAATCTTATTAGAGTCGATAATGATTACAGCTGAACTGAGCATCTTTGGACAGAGAGACAGCTGTGGCCAGGCTCTCAGCAGCAAGGGAAAGAAGCCTCTAATGCAACGTACAGCTTCAAAGTATATAATTTCCATGGGTTTTTTTAAAGAAAGGAGGACCCAGTGTGGACAAAGGAAGTGGCTTGGAATTTGGGGGGGTCAGATTTCAGATGCTTTTTTTGATACAGAGATTTCTACCACCTTTGGGAGGCCAGCTCTTAGTTTCTCTGCTGTCCACTGGTGAAGGGAAATAACAGCGCTCCCGTTTCACCTGCCAGTTACGGTAAGTGTGCAGTGGTGAGCACCGAGCATTGAGCCCGAGCTGGGCAGAGAGTGCTCTAGCCAGGACGATGGAAGAGCTTTCCCAAATGAGGCAGGTGATGTGGTGGCCTGTTAACCTTTCTGTCACCTCCAGCACAAAGGAATTATGGATAAATGGTAAAATATCAATGAATAAATCCCAAATACTTTATCAACAGTATGGTAGCTACAATACTCTCAATCTAACAGCAGCAGGAGACACCAGCATTAGAAAGCACTCGCTGAAGCAACGTTAGGAACAGAAATGGCTGCAGCCATGCAAGGCAGATCAAGGGCAAATAAAAAAAAGGCAAAGAAGTAAGATGCAAGAGGAACAAGACTCAGATAATACAATTCAGACATGTTGATAGATATTCCGATTTTAAACTGCTAGTGCCTCTTCCAGGAAAGCAACACCATGACAAATTGACTAATAAGTGCTCCCAGTCACAAAATGGGTCACAGTGTATTATTTTCTTATTTACTTTGTTTTGCTCAACTCCACATTGGGTAGCATTTGACATCAGAGTACAAACTCTTACTGCAGCAGCAGGGTGATCCACCCCAGCTGCCCGACAGTCACATATACATCCAAGCTTATGAGCTTGAATAAGACTGTTTTGATCACTGTGGAGGACCTTGCGGCAGGCAGAGGCACACCTTTTCCATTCCTTCAGCAATAACAGATGCCCAAGGAACCAGGTGTATATTGTTCAAATGTCACTTTAAAGTAAGCTTAACTTTCATATGCTCATCCTGCATTCTTATTACAATAGGAAACGTGCACAGTTATTTACACTGTCAGGTTAATTCACAACGCTCCTGAGGTACAAACCTCCAAGGGAATTACTTGGCAAAAATGTGAAAGTTGCAAATTAAGGATTTTGTCATAGGATTTCTGCAGTAATACATTACCCTTGATGGAACTGGAGAAGTGCCACATGCTCTAATTCGCTACAAAGTGCTACGGCAATCCCTGGCAGCCTGGGAGTCAAACCCACCCTGCACCCGGCACCCAAGATGGGGCTGCTCCACGCAGCTCCAGCATCCGTAGCCTGCGGCACCGGGAGCTTCCAGCCCCCCCCCCCGCAGCTGGTCCCACCAGCACTGCCACACTTTAACCAGCCGGCTACAGAAGGTCCCCAAGGTTTGCTGTGGTTATTTCCATCTAGTGAGCGGAGTGAGCAGGTAACTGAGATTCTGCAGGACAGTGCAAAGACCATTATGAAGAGAATGGATATTAGAGATGAATAAAAGAGATGTGAACTGTGGTATATATAAGCTACATCATTCAAACAATTCTGCAAGCAAATGTTTAACTCCTTTCATGGTGGAATCCTAGAAATCCACAGAAATCAGAGTATGAAAGGTCCTCAAAACGACGATGAAGCAGTCAGTACCACACCACTCCATCACTGAAACAATCTCCTTTCTCTTCCAGGCTATGTATGAAAGTCTAACACTGGCATCTCCCTTCCTTCCCTGCTGCCAGCAAATGTATCTGTAATAACATCAAATCTGGCACGGGAGCACCAGGAGCAGACCTGGTAGGTTCAGCCTTTGCAGATGCGCCTTTGTCCAACCAGTAAGCCGGAGAAACGCACAATAACCTATGAAAAGGATAAGACAACAAGGCAAACCATTTCCTCAAACAATAACTTGGAAATTATTTGGTTTTACAGCTTCTAGTTTTCCCGGTGGTTTGTGCCACTTTGGCAAGCTGACCCCATTGTTTGGAATCGTTCCTGGAATTAAAATTCCCCGCACTGCAACCCCTGGAGGCGCTCAGAAAACACAGAAACACTAACATTTCAACCAAAACTACTAGCACCTCCAGATTGTATATTTTTTTGTTGTTTGTTGGGGTTTTTTGGCAAACAAACAAAATGCAAAGTGAAGTTGGGTCCTTTCTCCCTGGCTGATGAAAAACAGTTTTTCCCTCAAATTTTATTTCCAGTAGAAGGCCCCTCTGAACTTCATTAAGTCCCTGACAAGACTCATTTTAGCAGAGTTTCTGTCTCAAGAAACACCATTTCTAGTTAATCTTTGCACAAGAGAACCTACTTCAGTTTCACTTTGATCCTTATAATGGCCCCTACTTGCTCACATGCTTCTGGAGAAGTTTTAATTAAGTGGTGCTGGAGACAGAGAAAATTTATCTTAAGGTATTGCACAGGATGTTGGCAATTACGAATGTACAAAACCCTGATTTTTTTGGCTTGGCTGCCAGACTGAAAAAGAAAATTTAGAGATCAACATTTTTTTTCTTGTTGCTAGCTCTTCATTTTTTCTCATTAAAATAAAAAGCCATACAATTACTTTTACCTAAATCAAAAATTTGCATTTAATCTGAATTGGGAACAGTCATTACTAGGGACCTATAGGAAGAAACAAATGAGGTGCTACGCAGGAGATTCTGCCATCTCCCTCCTACCCAACGATTAAAACAACCATCCAAAAAGGTGAGTTCCCTCCTTCCCAGAGAGGTGTTGAACTCATACCTCAGACTTCCCAGTGTTCTGACCCTGCCATGGCCTACGGATACCTGGGGCACGGTCCCTGCACTCACCCGCAGAGCTGCACCATCCCCAACGGGAACAGAAGATGATGCTGATGTTCATTCAAAGAGTAACATCCAAAATGAGATAAAAGCCACTGCGCACAGAAGGCAAATTACTCTTTGGTAGGACAGGGGACCCCAGCTCTCCCACCTGAGCATGGCAGTCCCCAAGCTCTGAGAGCAGCGGGACGAGCGGCGAGGTACAGCCCTCCTCATGTTCCTCCCCCATGCTCTCCAAACAAAGCTGCAGACTGCATTTACTCTCAAGTTTACAAACAGATTTAGAGATCATGAAATCACATTTCTCCCAAAAATTAGTATTCACCACAGGTTGCTTTTGTCCTTTTTTGCAGATAATTACTACTCAGTTAGGAACAGAAACAAACCAAACCCCAGCACCAAAGCTCAGTGAAGGAAGGAGCTGTAAGGGTGATCAGAAAAAAAAGAGGAGCAGGTTAGCAAAGGTAGGCTGAAAAGGACCAGCTGTGCAACAAGTGGGATGACACAACATCTGTTTCTTGGCTTCCTGCTTTTACTTCTAGCAAAATAGCTTATAGGGAGGATTCAGTTTGTTCAGTTACTGTCAGGAACAATGGATTAAGCCCATGCATTCCCTGCCTACATAGGACGCCAGCTTTCTTCTTCTTCCCCTTTCAAACAGAATACATATGTAAGATTCTGCCTTATAAATACCCTTAAAAAAATCTTTTACTATGAAAACTTGTATTAAGACGTTCCAGGAAGTTGGTTTTGAACTGTGGTAATATAAAAGTCACTTTGTGAGTACAAAAAAGTGGAAAAAAAGAAGAAAATGAAGTAATAAATCCAGCTATCTTTACAAAAGATGAATAAATGAGAAGTTTCTGCTCACACTTTCCCTATCTTCAACATCTTGACTCATATGTATTTGCACATTACAAAGGCACCCAGTGTTGCACGGATGGCCAAGTGCAGGCACCGAGCCTGGCCACACCACACTGCAGCAGCAGCAGCAGCCACCAGAATACCCACGCTGTGCTGCCTGCTCAGATGCCCCCTGAGAAGGTGCTGGAGCCACTGCTATAAAATCGTGTTTAAACACATGCTTCCAAGCCTCTTTAGCAAAGTGATTTTTAAATGCCCATTTTACTTTTTCCATTTTGCATTTTATTTTCTCACTGTCAACACTAGGATAGAGGACTGGATCCTTTCACCCAACAGAAAGGAAGGAGCCGGGCTGGTGGCAGGGGACCCTGCTCAGACCACACAGTAAGAGCTCCCCGTGTCCTGGGCTGCCCTCAGGACCCACAACAGCTTCTATGCAGAGGAGGCTTCTTTCCAGGGTTCCCATTCCTGCTCTGCAAAATGGAGAAGTCAAAGCTCTGGTGGAGAAATTGTGGCTTCAGCCTCACGCTGGACTTGACACCATGAAATAACCACCGTGCTCATCGTGCCGTGATAAAAGGTCTGGTGCTGTAGAGACACAACACCCATCCATTTGCTGCAAAGCGAGTCCCAACAGCACAAGCGCTGTAAAAGATTATCATATGATTTTTTTTTTTCACAGGAATCCCACTCATATGTCACAGACGTGGGATACAGATCGGGCCACATCACATAATGCTCCAGTTCACAGGCAGCTCGAGGACAGGCAGGCGAATAGAGCCATCTGGGTGGCAGCAGTTGCAAAGCACACAGGAACTTGGAAGAAGAGAGAGTCTTAAAAATATCATAGCTGCCTTCCCTTTGCCTGCTGACAGATTTTGTGCTGTGCCTCTGACAGGCAAAACCTCAGGAGAATTCTCTGTGCAAGTTCAAGCAGTCATGCATTAAATTGTTCGGGGCATTAAACACCTAACTCTGGTATTTAAGGGTAATGGATGTATCTAGTAATCAAAGTGTTGCTTCAGTATCCATGGATACCCATGATTATGTGGTATTTTGATTCTGGTACAACACCAAGTACATTATTCTGCTTCCCTGAAACTCTCCAAGAGCTATTTTTCTTATCACCACTTAATTGGATTATCAGGTAGAGAAAGAGACAATTTAACACTTTTTCAGATGATTTATCTACAGAGATACTCTTTTGGGGGGAATCACTTTTAGCAACACTGAAAACATCACTTCAGAAAGTTATGTTTGCTGTTGCTAATTACTAAAAGCAACTCTCAATTAATTTGATTAATACATTACTTTAAAATTAGCAGCTGCCGAAAGCTGCCTCCTGGATGTTTATTACAATTATGGGCACAACACACAAAGCAATGGGATTGCATGGCTGCCTCAGAAAGCGAGCAGCTGATGGCCTTTAAAGGCTTTTCTCTTCCCCCTCCCCATGGATTTATCACACCCCCCAGGCTGCTTTCAGGGTAATTACAAGGTCTGACATTTGCTTGGGTTTGTATCGAAGCAAAGCGGAGCCTGCAGCTGCTGTGACCCCCCCCTTTCCTTGGTTTGGCTGGGGGAGGCTCGGGGATTCTCTTCCACTCCTCTTCTTCCCAGCCCACTGGAGGGTAACCTGTCTGTGATGCCCGACAGCAGAGAGGCAGCACAGCACGGCTCGGCACAGCATGGCTGCTTATAGAATCATTTATGCTGGAAAAGACCTTTAGGATCATCAAGTCCAACAGTTAACCCAGCACTGCCAAGGCCACCACTAACCCGTGCCCCTAAGCGCCACATCTCCGTGCCTTCTAAATACCTCCAGGGATGGTGATGCCAGGGATGTTCCTCCACTGGTGGGGATCTGAAGACCTTTTCTCACTGCACACCAGCACAGAAAACACCCTAAAACTGGGATTTTATGGGAGGTTTATTGGGGAGGGTAAGGAAAGTCAGGTTAAGAACAGATGATACCTAGATTTTAGAAATTTTTTTTAATCTAAACAACAAAAGTAAAAACTCCTCAAGTGCTGAGGAGTTCTGATTGCCCCTGAAAGAAGCCCAGCGGGGAGCCAATGCAGTCCCGTGGTGCCCCTGCTAAGGGACATGGGATGATCAGCACAGCCCTGCACTGAAAGCTCTGTGAAATGAATCCAGCGACCAGGAACCCCCACTTTTCACAGGGAGGAATAAATCAAACAGTTTGACCTAAGATTGGAATAGCCCAAAGGAGAGGAATTAATTGGGGAAAAAACAAAATAAACATCAAAGGCATATGGTATTTTTTTCATTTTGTTGTACATTTTATGTGTCACTGCAGGGTTTTGGCATATACTTATATATCCTGCATATACAATTTATTAGCTGCAATGAATTTTACTTCTAAACCTCATATATTCTGCAGAAGAAAGAGAAACCAGTGGCAGTAACACTGAAGACTGAGTTTAAAGAAGTCAATATTCTCCCCATGTGAAAACTTGACAGCACAATTGAGGATATTTCCCTGATAAAGCAGAATTACATCCTAAAGGAACTGGAATGATAAAGATTATTTCATATTCTTGAAATTCAGCCAGGCCTGCCAGCTTGCTTGTCGTCAAATTCCTCACCAGCAGAAGAGTTATTCAAACAACTGACACAAAAGCCACAAAATCTTCAAAGAACAATCACTGGAAAGTCAATACAAAACTCACACATTTGCTTTAGAGAAGACTGAACCTTCTACAGGCAGCAGGAGCCTGTGTGTCAGGTAGGGGTTTTAAGGTGACTCTTTGCTATGTGTGGGAATTCATATTTATTGTTTTAAATAAAAAACAGACTAAACCCCACAATGTCCAATTTACAGAACTTGTCATCAGCCTCATGCAAGAAATAATGAGGTTGTCAGCAAGTTATTCTAGTGTAGGAAAATTTCCAGTCTCATACCCAAACCTGTAAATCCACAGTAAACCACGCTAGCAAAATAAATCCTGCCCATATTACTGAGCCTCTAATATTCCCCATCCCATCAAGGGACAAGGTGTCACAAGTGTGAAAGTTAGCCAGGAGCTGGTCTGAGGCCATCAGTGCACTTCACACAGCAGCTCTCCAGCAGCCGTCCCACAGCACGGGCTGGACCCCTGCGCCCACCCGCCTCCTCTTTAAAGCTGTGACCAGCAGCCCAAAGGAGATGCCCTGGGTGGTTCGTTCCAGCACCAGCTCTGGCAGATGCCATACAAAGAAACTATAATCTATGGAAATCAGCTCACCGACAGAAAAGTTCCTGCCAGTCCATCCAGCCAGAAATGGAAAGAAATTAATTTATTCTAACTCCAAAAATTAAAATAGACCCAGGCACATTCAAACTGTTTGGACTTCATTCTGCCTGCATTTGCTGGGCTAACACAGTCACAGCTCCACCCAGAACAAATACAGGTCTAGAAAACAGGAAATTCATGCCTGTGGAGTTATCACATTTCAAGGAAAAAAAAAAAAAAGGGAGGTGGAGGGGGGTGGGACACGACGATGGAGGCTAAACCAGTGTAGACTATGCAGAATGCTCCAGAAAAAAGGACTTCAGGTAAAAAAAATTACTTACAGAGAGATCCAGAAATGACAGTTGGGTCCTTATGTCCAAAAACAAAGTTCTAATGAGGCTTTGGATCGCACCATTGCTCCTTTACTAGAAATAGTTAATATCCTACTTGCCAGGAGTTATGAAGATCTTGTGTATGCCAGTAAAATAAGTTTATAACGGTGCTGGTGTGCAGATGGGCTAGAATTTAAATTACGTCTCCATAGTATCATAATTCAATTGTAAAAATAAAATGTGTACCAATAATAAAATTACATTAAAACATGAAACTGCAACAATTTATCCAAGGGAAAGCATCCTTGTGGATATGCAACAGCTTTACCTCAGAAACTTCCTATACATTAAGATTCTACTGAGTCATTTTAAAATTTGATTTTTGCTAAGCTTGTTTATTGTCTCATTTTTTCATGTTAGACTTCATCATAACCAAAGAACAGAAGACTAATATTTCTATTATGTTATTCATTAATGCTTAATTCCATTGTGTCATAGCTTTGCTGCATATTTAATGACACTCCTAGTGCATTTTATCACATCAAAAATTGTCCTTTATTATGGCAGTTAAACTCCAGCAATATACAAAAAATTAAGACTCTCTCTGGAACCCTAAATTAAATTAGAAGAATGGTATAAGATCATCTTTTACAAAGATTTAGAAAAGCTCTCTTTGCTAGACAGAAAATAAAGAAAATGAGGATACCCTGTTAGACCAACGGCCACGCACACTGTTAGCTCACACTGCAACACTCCAAAGTGTTTGAGAACAGACTCAGAGAAGTTATTTGCAGTAGAAGGCGCTTCAGATTTATTGGCTTCCTAAAATCTGTGCTACAAAAAGTACATTTGAGCCATACAGTGTAACCATGTAGAGAAAAAAAGCAATATAAAATACAACTTCCACTTCTGCTTCAAACATTTAAAGCATTTTTGTTGTTATGACTTCATGCCAGGAGTGCTTAAATGACCTGGTCCTGATGAGGACTGCCCTGTAAAGGCTCTCACAGGCAATAACTGTCCTGAAGATCTCCCAGGTGAAGGCAACCCAGGGCTGGAGCCTGAACAAGCAGATTCTCAGCTACATAATGTTATTTATGTTTTGAATTTTGCCATATGCCTATTTCTAACAAGAAGTGCCTGCTATCAGATAGAAACAAGAGACACTGAATGCAGTTGAAAGGAATACAGCGCAAGGTCTGCAAGGCAGCCCGGCACATCTGCTGATCTGGGGGATGAACCGCCATAGGGGTGCAAAACGCTCTGGATGGTCTCGTACGGCACAGACCCAAAAGTAACGCAATCCTCGCTCTGTCTTTTAAGTCTGACTTATCCAGGCTAAGACCGGCTCTTCTGTGCTGTGCACAAAAATAGTAAAGGCAAAGTTCTTAGAAATAGTGTCAGCACACTTTATAAAACACAGTTTCTTTAGGAACAACTGTAGGCGGTAAAATCTCTGGCTGTGGGTACAGATGGAAACAAAGCACCAAAAATACCATGTTTAAAGCATAACGTACAGCCAAGCAATGATACAATTTAGAACTATGCTCAACACAAAACACCAGCTAAGTATCTTAGTCTTGCAGCTGGTTCATAAATCCTCAAACCTGGCAAATTCAAAGTCCTAAACTGACATTTGGAAGGAGAACCAAGCGAAGCAGCCCTGCCGACAGCCTTTCTAACACTGCGGAGCAGTCTCTGGCTACACAGAGCACCACAGTGGTGCAAAGGTTTCCTTGAGCATCGCCAGTGGCACGTGTTGCCAGAGCCCCAAGAGAGGGGAAGCTAGCAAGGCTACCTCCTGAAAACAAAGAGACACCCATTTGACAGGAGATGGGATTCCAAGGAATCAGGAAAGAAGCAAACTGATAAAACATCCCGTTTCCCTATAAATAAGTGTTAGATTAAGATACATATAGTCAAACCTGAGTTTCTCCAGCTGAGGCTCTGAGCCATAAGGCAATCGACAAACAGACCTGTTACCTGCCATGGAAACTTCCCGGCTGGCTGCGTCTCACCTCCCAGCACAGCCAGTGTGGGCAGCGGGCAGCTAGGCTCACCCCCTTCTAATCTCCAGCTATTTGTTTGCTTCCCAAAATGCCTGAATGCAAGACTGCTCACAAACAATACCTTCCGAGGCTGGCCTGGCTCCCTTGCAAAAAGCAATTTCCTGCAACCTTCGCGCGCACTAAAGAATCCGGTGCTCTATGACGTGGTTTTATTTGTCTGAACTGCCTCTTGGAGCTCCACACTGTAATTTAGGAGACTGCTTAGTGCTGCGCTGTTCTTGCAGGGATATTTCCCCCCTAGTAATAATGATGCCACCTCTGGATAGTGAATCATTATGCACTGCAAGCACAAAATGATCTCTAATGATGAAGCTTTTCTAGCTACAATTTGGAGTGTTCCCATGTTCCTAATTCCTTTTTTTTTTCTTGGAGAGGTAACATAGTGTTTTAGCCTTCTCTCAGTTAATGGTATTTGCTTCGTTGTTAGATATCTGGTTAGGGCAAGGAAAGACTTGTCAGTTCTTCAAAGAATGAGAAATCGAAAGAACAGCAATGACACAATGACAAATCTCAGTGGGAAGGGAGGGAGGATTAGAAATCTTTTAAGTACTCTTCTGGAAGGAAACCTCTTCCCTAGTTTTCCACCTAAGAAGAGACCAGCATTTACAACATGAAAAAATTCTCCCATGAACCCAGTGTCAGGCTTGCAAAGGCTCCGCAATAGATAAGGTACATGAAAAGAGACTGATAGGAGCTCCTGGGGTTTGCGTTGGTGAGGACAAGAAGCGAGACATGGGGCCAGCGCACAGTCCTACTAAGGTAGGCACCCAACAGCAAACAGGATTGCACATTCACTTATCTTAGCTATTAACTGATGTTTCAGTAGGAAAACAAGAGAAAACAGGGTATCAGGCTGGAGGACATGGAGAATTAGAAGAAAAGAAGGTGACTTCCGTAACATTTTGTTTCATCTCTAGTTCCTTGTGTCTCACCCAAAGGAAAGCAGAAGAGATCTGCTTATTGCTCCTGTATCCCTCTAGCAGGATGGAGGTCTCTCCTCTGCATGCTTCAGCGACCATCCCCAGCCCTCTTCTGAGGAACTGCTCTCTAATTCTCACACACAATTCCACTTGCTGCTTCCCAAGTTTAATTGAAGCTCTAAGCGATGCTTCTCACAGAGTACCAGCCCTCAGCTCTGCAGAATCACAGGTCCCTTTTGTATGGAGATCATAACAGAGGCAAACTACACGTGGCCTAATTATACTGAGAGAAAACCTCATTAAGTATCATTAGCAAATTGGCATTATATTATGTATGTTCATATTTCATAGCATTTTGGTGAAAGCTGCATAAAGCTCTGGTTCACATACACGTTTGTTAGCAGCACATATAAGCGCAGCCTTCTGCAGTGTCTCAAAAGCAAATCATCTCTAGGTCACATCTGCAGATGACAGCCAGGATGACCAAAATATCAAAAGACGGTTTTTCTGTTAGGTCCTACTACCTGGGTTTCTGATTAGTCCTTGGTCTTGCTGCAGCATATTTTCTCTCAAAAGGTTTACACACAAGGTCATTACTGCAGGCTTGTACACTGACCGCTGCCTTCTGGGACTGGAAACGTGTAAACTCAGCAAAGCTAAGAATTACATAAATAGGTTATGTTTCCAGCTGCTGGATGGGGAAATAAAAAATAGAAACAGAGCACTCTAAACTCTTCGGACCTTTCTTGTCTTTCTCATAATCCCCATCTCCTTCACACTGGAGTAATGTTCTTAATGTACAATACTGTGCTTTAATAACCCTTTCTCAAATGAGTACTAAAAATGCAATATAGTTCAATAAAATCACTATTGCAGCATTGCAAAAACCACCCCCCATACACTGCCTGTGGATAATCGGTTCAATTTAATGGAGTTCTGCAACAAGACATTGTAAAAGGCACAGAAGTTAGGAGCAAGCTCTTGGAAGGCAGTCCTGGTTTCATTCCAGCGGCACCTTGTCCTGTGTAGAACAACCACTGGTGTATCACAGCTCCCAGGCAGGTGCTGTGGGGGCTTGGACCGAAGGGACCTCACACAGGGAAGGGGGGTGGCAGTCAGCCCTACTGTCAGGAATGCTTGGGGCCATGCACGCTGCCTGTAGCCTGGAACAGGTACCCAGCAGCAAAACCTCCAGGACAGGCGGTACCCAGGGAAGGAGGCTGCTGGCAGCGGGGTGGTCCTGGTCCCCAGGAGCTGCCCCACCTGGAAATGAGATGGCTGAAGAGACACGGAGGGGACAGCTGGCTGTAGGTCATGGCTGGCATGTGCCGGTGAGTGGGGAAGGCTCACACACTTTCTTTCTAAAACAGAAAATTGAGTAACTTAGACTCCAAAAGCAGCTACACCGAGTAATTTGGGGTAAGGGCTGAGATGCTGCCCAAGTACATCCTTGCACCTTGACACTCCGTTTGGGCTGTCTTTACCGGCCCTGCCTGGCAGGGTGTCGGGCACTGGGCTCTGACCTGCTGCAGCAGCTCCTGTGGACACCGTGAAATGAAGGGGTGGGGGTGGGGGTGGGGGTGCTGCTGAGAAACAAACAAAGGACGTGGGGCAAAGCTCACCCCTCTCAGAAAGCAAAGCTTTGCTCCGCAGGCTTTGAACCGCAGTCACAGCCTAGTTCCCGAAATGTCTTAACACACTCACACTCAGATGAAAGTCTGCCCTATCTCAAACAGCGACCTTAATGCAGTTTGTGAAAGACTCAAGACCTGGCCTCCACCCAACAAGTGCGTTTCATCTCTGCAATCCGCCTGTAATCCCATCTAGGGAAGCCACAAATACGAGTGTGCAGGTTTAAGAGCATGAAAACTTAACAAGCAAAAAATGTGCTTGATCCAGCAACTGGGAACCACCGCCACCCTGCAGCCACCTGCGTTCACTGCACATGGGGGCCTCGGAAGAGGGATTCAATATGGTTATACCTGAGCTACTTCAGCACAAAGCTCTCCATTGACTGTTTTCTAAAGAGGCTTTTCAATGAACAGCCCATTAAAGACAATGTGATTCTCTTAATTTGAGGCTGAATTCAAGAGTTGTATGAAATATTTGTCAATATTTGGATTACCTAATGTGTTTAACTGAAAGAGAAGTGATTGCTGCAGAAATCGTTCCTCCAGCAAAGCCCATACTGCCCTACAAGGCATCCAAAAACATTATGAATCTGTAAAGTCTTCCTTTTCCTTTCAACAAATGGAGTTATGGCAATAGCATCCCTGTACCTTGGCAAGCCAATATTTAAGAAAATATCCTTTTCCTTCACAGAAGGAAGAACAAAGGAAAAACCAGACTTTTGTTTTCCCTTTTGCTACATACAATAAGAAGCCCAAACCCAGGTGTTAGGACTTATGGGAATCAAACACACACATCAAAATCTTTCAGGCTGTAGTGGAGAGATGCAGGGAGATGCTGAAACTACCTAGCTGAAAGGGTCACTGGGGAGAAGGGCAGAGGAGGACTTTACAGTGCATGTTCTTATAACTTGTTACTTGCTGACTCAAAAACGTTGACTTATTGAGGTAAGTGGAACCAAATGAAAATGTAAACACAAAAATGCAGCAAACAACAAAGCCAAAATCCTCAGTGTTTTGGGGTAACACTTCATTTCCAGCAAACACTGAAGCACCAGTGGCAAGCAGCGGCAAAAAAACTTTGTATTTTCCTAAACTGAATGTGTAGGGTAGAATATCCACCGCCACTGGTTTGTCAAGATCCACTCCTCACCCTGTACATTTTAAAGACCACATAAAGCTTGCACTAATACAGCGAATATCCCACAGGAGGGCAGAGCCAGTCCATCAGGCACTTATGTCATTAACATCAAGAACTCGCATGCTCTCGCAGAGTTGTCTTTGCACTGATGCCAACCTACAGACTCCAACAGACACGTTTTCACTGCGCAAGCAGAAGTGTTGAGTGTCAAGTTTGTCTGAGTCCTGCCCCCCACAGCCCCGATTCAATAACTGTGCATCCAGGCCTGTTACGGTGTGGGACGTGCTGCACCAGTTCACTGCGCTACCCTGAGTCAGAATCAAAGCAAGGAAATTTAACTTACAGCAAGAACTTTGGACAGTCCAAACTGTTTTTATCTCCTGATCTTTGGTACTTAAGGTAGCAAGAAATGACGTTACACCCTCAAATCGATATATAAATAAATATCTAAACAATCACCATGCCACAAAAAAGTTTTATCCCTAGACCTTTTCTGGAAAACTTGATAAGCCAAGGAAACATGAGCAAATCTGGAATTCACGAGACCAAAGACACACACAAAAAAAGGCTACAAAAAAATTAATATGCTGCATATGGCCCTTTCCCTTACTGTTGGGGCACTCATCACATTAGTCTAAATTTAATTAAATTTTCTTATATTATTTGCAGATCAAATTTCACACTCTTCCACCTACACCTCATGACATGTACCTACAGCTACACTGCTGAGCAGCCCATTATTTCAATTGTCATTTGTTAAATCTCATGGGAATTTAAGAGATAAAAAGCTCAACTTGATAGCTGAAAACGCACATGTGTAACTAATTAGTATGAAGAGAAATTTTCAACTGTATTATACATCCCTGTGCTTCAGGATGTGACTACACCATTGAATTTTTCCATGCAAACCCACAGCAATTTTACCACCCTGTGCCGTCTCATCTGGCTGGAGGACTAGCTGGGACCGGCTGAAAGTTTCAACACTTTCAGTCTGGAATGAGCGATAAGGGGCACTATATTTCCTCTTGAAATTGTCAGGCCTGCTACTTGTAGTGCTACGTAAATTAAAAATCAGTAAATCAATGCAACTTCTACAAAAATAAATGTTGACTTTTACTTTGCACAAAACATCCACTTTCTTAATTTTCAATCCATTTGGTGACCAGAAAGGTGACCAAAGTTCATTTGCCATAAACTACTGCCACATGGCTAGGAGAAATTAATGCTGAATGTAAATTTCAAATATTCCTCTCAGTTTCACAGGTTCTAAATTAATCATTCTTCTCAATATTTTGGCATATTGGAAGAACTTGATTCAATTGATTCCAAAACGACGACTGAAGAGACAGCTCACCAGTTCCATCATGCTTCCCTCACATTTCATGCCTACCTACTCACATGAAGCTGGCGCTAACGCTGCAGAAAAGCTGCCTTACTATCAAATCTATCTGAATAGAGCGCCCTGAATCCTCTGTTTAAAGTTCTGGTTCTCAAAGCTGACACACACATCAGTTCATTTCACGGCTCATATCTCTGTGTTATAACATTTACAGATATTTTTCAAACTTTGTACATCAAAATCAAGGCAAAGTCATATCAGCCATTTGCTAACCATACCAGCTCTCCCCATCACTCACGCAGCAGCGCGCAACCCTACATACATCCAGTTAAGGGCTCTTGTTTTAAGAGGGAGGCAGCTCCCCAGCACCCCCCTGCTTGCCTGTGGGGGGGACCTGTTTGGAGCTGGGGTTACCTGGGGGGGCCACTGTGCCCAGCATTGCGGAGCATCACCCAGCGCTGTGCTGCCCCTGCGCAGGGCTCGGCTCTTCCAAGGCGAGCCTGGCACCACCGATAGGGATAAATCCCAGATAACAGGTGCTAGCTCAGCAAAGCACAGGTCACTGCTGAATAAATTGCATCAGATTGCTTTATAGATAATTTTTCCGTTTCTCGGATAAAATGTAAAATAAGGCACTAGGCACTTGCAATTATGAGAGATACCGTGGCCTTGGTGGCCTCAGGGCTGGGAACTCGCTCAACTGTTCATCAGCAGCACTCCACTGCCCTTCATTCCCATTTATTTTCTGTTTCTTTTAAGAACTTCCAGAAGAAGTTATAGAGGTACTCTGACCCCAGCAAGGCCACAACGTGCACCAGCAGCAGGGCTGTAGTGGCTCTTCTGCCTGTGCAAGACCACCCGCAGACAGGCGCAGGCACCCCATGGCACCAGAACACTGCCCTTCTCGCGAGTCCCACCGAGCAGCCTTCGACTGCTGACAGGGTTTCAATGGACTTGCCCCAAAGCGTCAGGTTCTGGCATACGCGGTGCAGCCACCGCCAGGACCGCCGGGCGCTGCCCTTGAAGTTGCCTCACTGCCCGCCGGGACACACGCAAAGGGGCTGCAGCAGCCCGAGTCTTCTTGTTCCTTCTGCTGCTCGTCAGACCAGAGGCAGACCCTCTGCCCGGAGCGGGGCTTTCCTGAAAAAGTAGCGCCTTTTAAAAGTCAGCATGCTTACCTCTGTGTGCCTTCCTCAGAACAAGTCAATCTTCTCTGCATAGAAAAAAAAGATAAAAGGAGAATACACACACAATTTCAGCGAGTCTTCTTTAATGTGCTTGGCTTCATTTGTTCTACAAGCTTCTTATTTTGGGGAAATAAATGTTTTTAATTAAGTTGACTGCATAGTTATTAGCTAATACCCGACTGTCAAATATTTTGAACAGTTCCACTTTACTCAAACTGCATATCCGCACCAATAGCTTTAGTTTATTGTGATAAAGCAATTTGATGAGTCATGCTCTTTCTCCCTCTATATCCAATCTTGATTCCCCAGACAGTGTCAGTTCTCCATTTGTTAATCCATATTTAATTTTTAAATCACAAAACATCATGGTTTTAAAGATAAGCTTTTAAAATGCCCTCCTACACAGTCTTTCTTGCTGTCTCCCGGGATATTGCTGATAACAAGCAAAAATCATATGCTTCAAATATTAATGAAGAAGCTGCTACTGAAAACTGGGAACTTAGAGGCCAGGTGATTACCGCGTGGAGATGTGATGTAAAAATCAAACCTGGAGAGAAATAGGGCTAAGGAAAAAAAAAAAAAAAAAAAAAAAGAGTAATAAAGGCAAGACGGCAGTTTGTAATTGTCAGATATAAGGAAATACAAAAATTCCACTTGTCTTCAAAGCCAGGGAGCAGGGGAAGGAGCTCTGCTCTCACAGGTGGGGATGAGAACCCCGGGGGGGCCAAAAACTCCCCAAATTCCTACTTTTTTGAGAACAAGGAAAATGCAAAAATAACCACCAAACTGTTGGTTTCTCTTGCTTTGAGAGTCCTCAGGACATACAAGCAATTTACAACACGAGACATAACCTTTCATCAGCAAGCTGCCTCACCAAAATCCAGACACTTATTAAAAACCCTTGAAAAATATTTACCACAGAGCTATTTGTCTGCTTTTTGTTTTCAGTGAAATATCATTTGCATGGTAACTTCCTGAGTGCCTCACACCAGGCCTGAGAGCTGCTGTCAGCGTGAAGGACATCTGCCCCAGGTCCGGCCTAGCAGCCCCTAGTCCCAGCCTCTGGCCAGGGGATGCCAGCATGGGCCATGTACTGGGAACTGGTGACACTGGGGCTGCCCAGCACCCACCACAGCACCGTATCACTGTTTCCCACATCCCTTAAATTCCCAAGGATGATACAGTCCTTCACATATGGAAAACTACTCTTAGTTTGTACCTTTCCAAAGAGGGTGGGAGGGCGCAAGCCCCACTGAAGGCCTCGCCACTGCGTAACATGGTGGGAAGCGATCGCCAGGGCACTGCTGGAAGCCTGCTCTCTGCTCCCGTGACAGCGTAACCCCTCTTCCTGCAGTCTGGAACCTTTCCCAGAGCTCTGTGTTCCCCTGCAAACACCTGCCTGGGGGGGGTCCGAAGGCACAGGCACCCCCGACGTTCCTCAGAGCCGTGCCATGGGCTGCAGTAAGCGGCGATGTCCCTGGGCTTGCTCGGAGCGCTGCGGGCACAGGGCAGCGCTGCTCTCACCCCGCCTCGCAGCAAACCTTTTCAATGCAAACTTCATTTCTGTTACACTGGAAAGAGATTTCTGCTAAAACTAAAATTAGTTAGATGATAAATTTTAATTAGCAGTACTATTCACAAAATACTAAAATAATCTGATGGATAAGGAGAATTCCAGCTGAAACAGCAGAACACGTAAATCCCTCTGCATGATTTACACATCTTGGAAGCAAATCTGGAGTAGTTCCTTCAGCCTTTCATGCAATGATTTTTAGCTTTCTTTAAAACGTTACACTACCTAGGAGGTTTGGGTTTGTTTTTTTGTTTTTGTTTTGTTGTTTTGGGGTGGTTTTTTTTAGATCCTTTTAAATGACTAGCGCTGGCTGATCTGCATACACTTTCTGTTAGGGTTAGGACACTGTCACCAGACACCTTTGTCTTTCAGATATAATTCTAAGCTCCTTTATTAAAAATTCTATATTCACTTTCTACAAGAAAATAAGTATTTTGGGTTTTTTTCAGCTGGTTATTTATATGTATGCTAGGACATTTCCATTTGTCCATGTAAGGTACTCATCCCTTGGTCATCTCTGGAAAATGGGGATGCATTTGTATCCCTCTACTTACAATCCTAAGGCAGCAGCAGACCTGTAAGGCAGTTTGGCACAGTCACACTTGGCTGGAACCACCTTTACACAAATACTTTTATCCAGCAGAAGCCTCTGCTGCCGTCCCCCTCCCCCTGCCAGCCGGGCTGGGCATCTCCATATTTTAACTTTATTCAGTAGTTTAGAAACACGATCCACTGTTTGCTTTACCCAGCAAACGCAGAGCTCAAAGACTTCCATGTACTCTGACTGGGCTTACAGAATATTAATGCAATCTCTGCTTCAAGGCACTGAGCCTGCGTAGTGGAGGATTCACTATATAATGAATGTTCCCACAGTGTTGTGTTGGCTTTTTGTTTGGTTTTGGTTTTGTTTTTTTAATAAGGCCTTTCTTGTAAGACAGCTCTTGTGAGGTGGGGGTAGAATATGAAATAATTTTAAAATACCCCTTTCATTCCTAACAGGAGATGAAAATCTAACATTCAGACTCTCATTTCTGAACCCACAGGCCACCCATCACCTGTAAAGTGTAAGATATTCTGGTTAATTTTATGGAGTGATGTATCAGGACATGGAAAGGACACGAGAGGTTTAATCCTCTACACTGATTTGTGTCCCATTCTGCTTTGTCACCAGAGAGATAAAGTATGAGTTCCCATCCACCCTGTGATAGGAACATGCTTCAGATGTTTACTTCATTTCAAATAAATAAATGGCATTCTTAAAATGATGGTTCAAATGACTCCCTGTAAGTCAGTCAAACGGAGCATCAGAGAAAGTATATTATGTCGCAACACTCAATCTCATATTTCTTAATATCCCCTGATAAAAACCATGTTTTAAAGCTTCATCAAATCTCACTTATCAGATGTCTCCAATAATTTCATTCAAGTTCATTAAAAAAATACTGCCGTTCACGATAATTTGAATTCAAAACACAAGCTACTTAAACCCTCTTACATGCACACTGACAGAATTGGAAATGCACTTTGAGGAGCTAAACAAGTGTATACTCATACACTATTTATAATGCTATTGGCACCACTATGGCGTGTCAGCATTTAAACCATGAAAACCTCTAAATCTCAGCTAGTAACATTCTACCTCAGATAAACGCTTAGATGGCAGGAGGCTTCTTTTTTCTTTCTTATAATTGAAGGACAAAAAAGCAGAGTAGTGGGAGGACTTTTTGGTTTTAATAGAAGGCACAGTGGTGTGTGAACACACAGCTCTTGCCTGCAGCCTAAATGGAAGGGATTCAAAACAAATCATTTGTACAAACACATTCTTTAGGCCAGTAAAGTAATTTTTGCACAAAAAGTCATGGCCATGTGTGTCAAGCAATGTATCAGATAAGAATACTGCATTTAGTGAAGTCATATTTAATAAGCTTTTGTTTAAAAATTCAGATGAAAATAAAAATTAGTCACACTGTGTTATTATAACTTCATGAAAACTGCCTATAAAATCCCATGATGAGACATGCAAAACGCAGCATGGTGCATGCAGGGCTTCACGACAGTGTCTATGCAGAATTATGAAAAGGGGAAAGGATTTAATGTCAGATGTTGTGAGACTAGCTGAGAACACATTTTTGTGGTGCTTCCCTTCTGCCCCCCTCCAGAAGCAAAACCCCACAGTGGAGAACAAGAACACAACAGGGAAAAGCAGGAAGGCACATGCAGCTCAGACAATTCTACATTTCGCAGTACAAACTCATTGCTCAAGATTTCATATCAGCTGCAATCCCCTCATCTATCTGATAGACTACAAATAATATACAAAGGAGGATAAGAGTGACATACCATCTGATCTTGCCCCCAAATCTCTAATCTAAGTTTCACTTAACACACAGTTTCATCAGGGTGAAAAGATGATTTTTAAAAATTAATTTCCCAAAGAAACCTTTTCAAATATAAGCCATTTAAAGGGATAATTTTCCCTTTGTCCTCCAGGAATATTATTTACTAGGATTATCTTTATCAGGGAAATTATCACCAGCAGCTGAACATTTCTATCTGGTGCTGCCTCAGCAGGGAGCCACTCCGGCTGGGCTGCCTGGCTTTCCGCCACCCCCCACCCCCAGCATTGCCTCCCCACTATCAGCCTGGCATCTCCAATCCAGTCTCCACAAGTCTGCTTTCCATTAAAAATCATGTATTAGAATAAAATATCAGGATAATATGGGGCTAAAACCACTAGGCAATGCCTTTGTCCAGAGGAATATATTAAAAGGTGAATACAAAAGTGAGGGAGGGGTGAATTAAAGGAAGAGTTGCAGGAAAATGTTTCCAATTATGGAGTAAAATTGTTTGACCCTAATTTTCCTTCTTTGCACACCTGGGTTTTTTTCCTGCATTTTTTTCCTCCTCTTGTTTACTTGTAAGGGAGCTCAAATGGCTTGAAAAGAGGTAAATTAAAAAGAACAATTGGAAACTGAAGCGGAGGGTGAGATGGGTACAGGAATGTAACCACGAAAGACCGATGTAATTAAAAAGCCCACACCACTTCAGTGCCATGCCAGGAAAGGTGCAATTCCATCACCGTGTCACACAACCTGCAGCTCTGCAGGATGGAAAGACCTCTGTGGTCTGATGGCTTTGGGAATTAAAACCTTTTCTAATATGTGGAACCAGGAAGAGGGTCCTTCCCCCGAGCATCACTTCCAGTCAGCGTAGTCACTGCTTTGTTCTTGAGTGGGTTGTTTTGTTTGGTTTTGGTTTTGGTTGGTTTTGGTTTTGTTTGGTTTGGGGGTTTTTATTTCCACTGAAGACGACATAATGCCTTCCATGGCATTTAAAAAATAATGCTATTAATTATGCAATAATAACTTCCTGGTAATAGAGTTACTCCTCTGAATAAAACCAGCCCTCTTTCACAGGAACCCTTCACATAAAACAGACCAGGAAAGCCAATAAAATACCTTCACCAGGACCTCTGTGAGACAACTAGAAGACAGGTTCTGGAGTAATGCTGTGTTTTCTTTTTTTGTTACCTTTATTAATACCCCACTTTACCTCTGACATGTGACAGCTCATCTCCTTCAGGAAAACTACGTTTTTAGGCTAACTAGGCTGAAATGCAGAAAGACTGTAAATCTTTGTGTTTCATGGTCTAAGAGGAGCCTTGGTGTGGGGCAGACATCTCACCATGGGTGCTCTGAATAGCCAAGATGATTCTGTGGGGTCAGGGCTATTTGTCTTTCCCTTAAAACACTTGGTACCCAGTGCTGGGGCAAATTTCTTCCCAGTTATTCCAGAATAAGTCAACACATTTCATTCTAACATCGAGCCGTGAAATTTAGAATTTATGACTGTCCATTCCATTAAGAGAGTACAATTAGACCTTGCAATTAGACCTCGTGTGGCACAGTTTCCTCTGCCCATGCAGAAAACTCACAGGCTGCACTTCAGCAGCTTCAGGAGAGCCTCTGGGCCATGCCAGAGGGCGCCCAGAGTGCAGGACCTGGCCAGGCTCTCCTGCCCCATCCCTAGTTCTCTTTCTGTGTTTAGATGTGAGGTGCCCATTTGCATCACAAGCTGGCCTGCTCTATCAGTCTTTCTCCCTTAATTCAACGCTCCTGATTTATTCTTATTGCTAAAAGTCCTGGGGAGATACTTGCACCCCTGGTGCCAAGGCATACATCACATGCATCCTCACAATCACTGCCACAAAAGCTCCTCCCCTGCAGATGAGCTGCGTGCACAGCTGACATTAGATAAAATCAATCAATAGCAAACAGCGACAAGAAAATTGCTGTAACAGTGCATGTCAGACAGACTGGCACTGGAAGCATTAGAAAGTCCAGAAACCTCTAAATTAATTCATCAAATAGTCAATTAATTCACTCAGAAACAGAATAAAATAAAATAAAATTCAGTTTCTAATTGAGAGGGAAAGGAAAATGCTATTTTACCTACTGAAGATCTTTTTTTTTTTTTCTTTCAGTTCACAATGGCCACACAGACCTGACTTAAATGCTATACACAGACAAATATGACTTGGGCATCTCTTACCCAAAACCCAAGTAGCTTTAGGGTAGAAACCAAGTCCTATACCCAGCCCAGAGCCAAGTTCAAGACAGCTGTGCAAATACGTGCCATTTGCTGCCTGTGTCCTGCCCAGCTGTGGTAACACTGCTAAACTCTGCCAAACCCTGGGGAGAGGATGAGATTACTGAAATAGTTTAGGAGCACGTCCACACGCCCTAGATCAGTTTTCCCACTTGTCCTCTTAGCACACACTCCAGATCTTTGCAAACTGCTACAGAGAAACCAGTCAACATACACATTTACAGACAGAAATGCACAGTATGGTGCAATCTTAATTGAGTTACTTCATTTGAATATTCATCATATTAATATGATGGGATTTTTTTTTAAAAAAAAAGTCACAATAACAACATTTTACCATTGGTTGAAAGAGAAATGGAAACACTTTTTGCCTACCAAAATACGGAGTTCACTGTTCTGTGTTTCCCCTACCAGAGGCTCAAGACATCACTAACAACTAAAACAGTGCAAAGAGCTGCACTTGCATATCAAATGTCTAATGTCAAGATGCAGAAATAAGGGCAGTTATATCATCTCTCTCATGCTGTGTACTCTAAAGCAAGTATAAAACTTAAGGCCAAGGAAAATATTTCATTTCCATACCCACTAAATAAGTGTGGGGCAAGGATTGTTTTCCAACACATGTTTACTGGGGACAAGCGGAACAAAACCCTGCCAGGGCAGCGGGGTGCTCGGTGCTGCACAGGCAGGGGGTACATGGCCAGGGCTTTGCTTGCTCGGCCTCAGCAGAAGCGTCTCGGCTCAGTCAGCTTCCCCCTGGGAACGTGCCCTCCCAGCGCTCCAGCTCAAGCACTTGAATGGGCAGGTGAGAGTCCATCAAAACCTCTGGTGACCATGCCACAGAAGATGCTCAGATCCTACCAGCACTCTCTACTGTGCCAGGAACTCCCACTTCCCCAGCATTTTTATCCAAAGACCAGACAACATAAAAGCTCTTCACATTAGACGCAGGTGACTATATCTAAAATCACTGGGCGAGCCTGTGACTTCTGAGGTGAGCTCCTCTCCAGACCCAGCTGGAGAAAGGGGCTGCATCACAACCTCACCTCCTCCATCCCCAGCTCCCGAGTGATGCTCGGTGACACAGGTGAGCCGCCTGCTGCAGAAGCCGTCGAGCCACCGAAACTGCTGCCACTGCCCAGCCGTGCTGCGCTGGGGCTGCGGCACTGCGGAGGGCTCCGGCGGGGCAGGGGACACGGGCACTTTGCAGCCTGCATCACGCGAGGCACACGGTTCAGTCTACAGGAGGTTCTTCTTGTATTTCAGTGAGTATGTTGGCACAAGCCAGAAGAAAAGATGCAGGAATAAAAATAAACAAGAAGAAATGCATAAGTGGGAGGAACAAAACAACTAAACATTTCTTTTAGTGCAATTAGCTGCAAACACTGGTGGCTGCTGGTAACCAGTAAACAGCAGTTGCTGCTGTTGAAATGTATGCTGTTTGAAACTTCACCGCAAAAATGGATCACAGCTTTTATGCATGCTTAATAATTTTTCCTTATCAGTCCTACTTCTGAGTGGGTTTGATATTTGCTCATATAATCAGATCTTTAAAGCAAATGATACACTACCTGCTTTAAAACAACAGACTGTTTGGTGCATTTTTTTTTTCCCAACTAGACACTGTGACTACCTTGAAATTTTATTAAAACTAGAAAGGAAAACAAATCAAGAGAGATCGCAACTTTCGGGTGATAAAAAGTACAAACAATCCTTGTTTGTGGCTACAGCTTTGCTCTGAAGTTGGCCAGGGAAAACCATGCACCAGTCCACAGTTTTTGAGACAGGTAGGAATCTCATTAGTATCTCCTGCTATTATGATACTATGATACTCATAGTATCATAGTACTCATGATACTCATTAGTATCATTTGCTGCTTTTCATGCCATTCCTCCCAACAACTCGCAATCCTTTGCAAAATGAAAGCTACCTTTGGTAAAAATAATGCCCAGAGAATTTTCCTAGTGCTGAGGTAGAAGCCAGATGCAACGCTGCTGCAGACTGCAGCAAAACACAGCTTCTCCATCACCTTCATGGCTTAAGGAGCCCGGCGCAGCCCCCGGGGACTGCCCCAACACTGCTACGTCTCACCTGGAAAGCAGCGGTACGTGAAACGCAATGCTAAAGAAATTCGGAAATAATAATAAACAGAGCTGTTCCCTTCCACGGTTGATTTTCATTTAGCTGTACCTGCACGGAAAAGAGCTATCAAAGAAAGCGATCTGTTACTTGCCAATTCAAAATGACTTCAGTAAGCAGTCCCCAAGCTTCCAGTGATAAATGTCCAACAAAACAACCTCCTAATCTCTGCAAATTGTTGGTAAGAGCTACATTAAACCAGCCTGCCATCAATCTTTGTTCTCTTTGCTGTAACTCAACTGGATGTACTACCTATAAGCACTTAGAAGAAACAACTGCACTAAGCTGCTAAGTTAAAAGCAAAGCTAGCAACACAAATGAGAGCTTTATGTTCAGAAATTCAGCACCTGCATTTACTGCTACTACACCAAGGGGAAATGTGAGGAAAGACAGACAATGCCGACAGTGGTTTCTTCTTGTCATCATTGCAAAATTCACTGCTACACAGTGTTTTCCCCATTTTTACATACAGCAAAAACAACTTCCTTGAATAAAATTGTAGAATTTTTTTTATTATTTTTTTAAAGGATAAATTCATTTAAATAAATAAAAAATCAAGCCTCCCCTTCTGTAGCTCTCTAACTCCAGGCTAGCTGGGTGCCTGAAGGATTACTGTTGGAATCAGATTCAACTTTTCATGAGTTCCTCAAAGGTGAAAAGGTTAAAGAAGTCAGCAGCATTGACCATAGACCATAGCTTCCAAATCCTAGTGAATATATCTGGACTTTTGCCTGCCAGCTGGAATATGAGCTAAAGTGAAACTACAGCCCTCCTGATAAAATGACTTAAAAAAAAAAAAAAAAGCTAAAAAATGATTCCCAGGAGTCAGTCCAGTGATACTGGAATGGTCTGACAGGTTAACTTCACTCAGTTTTTACGGTGAATGACCACTTATGCCTATGCATTTCATGGGAGGATTTCAGCTTTGCTGCAACGTATTTTCTACAGACAAATTTTCTATCTGGTCTTTTCTTCCTTTATTTGGCACAAATTGAATTGAAAATGAAATAGCAAAATACCCCTGTGATTTTGCATTGAGGTTCTCCAATCATCTTAAAAGTGGTGGTTGATACAGCCAGTTCAAACTCTGCCAGCCAGCTTGGTCAGAAGATGTACTAGAGATACAATTGAGGGATCTCCTGTTTCCATGGGAAACCAGGAGGAACAACACTGAAGTCAAGAGAGCTAATGGGAAATAAACATTACAGAGAAAGGAACAGGAACCACACGGAATTAGCTCGTTAGGCTGTCAATGCCTATAAAACTGATCACATCTATTTGGCTGTGGCTGAGCAGCCGATGGGGCAGGGGGAGAGGTGAGCTGGCCAGCCTCAGCCCTGCAGCGTTACCTGGAGAGATGTGGACTCCGAGCAGAGGTGTGTGTGAGCGGGCACATGCGCATGAATAATGCTCCTCACTAGCTTCTTATAAATTGCTGAGGAGTTGCAAATCTAGGCTTCCTGCCCCTTCAAACTCATCCTCAAAACCAGCATCCTGGCAAGATGACTCACCCAGGGGCTGAAATTAATGGAGACCACAGTGAGGTACAGGGTATAATAGTTTTGCTGACCATACAGGTCCATGCTTAGTTTCCAAGCAGAAGACACCACCTTCACCTCAGACAACTCTCGGAGAAGTCTGTCAGACATGGAGAGCAAGACAAGATGATCAAGGCCATAATTGATTCCTTCGCACAAGTTTATTCTGCGGTTTTAGACGGAGTTATTCAGCTGCCTTGGCAGCAACTGTCTTCACTTCGAGATAATTTTGTGAGGATTTATGAATGTACAGTGATCTGGCTCTTGTCGGTACATCTGCTCCACAAGTAAGTATTTAGAGATGTGGTCAGCGGAGCCAAACCCACGTGCACCCGGGTGAAGGCTACGGGCTGTTCGCTGAGGGACCGGTGCTGAGAGCATCTGTCACCCCACGAAGGCTCCTTAACACATGTTACCCCGTTAAAACTCAAGAGGGGACATTTTCAGTAGGATACCGCAAACATTTAGGCTGTCATTACATTTGTTATAAATTTTGTAATTACCAGTCATCCTAAAAACTTCGTTAGTTGGGCTTTCCAGCCAGGCAAGTGCAGTTCATGAGTCACAGTGCGCGGGAGCTAACAGCACCTGGAGGACGCGTGCTGCGCAGCGCTGAGGCCAGCTGCAGCTGATGTACGAGCGGCGTAATCACTTCAGCTTTACAACACTGGCACCAGCAGACCCCACAAAAGACAAATAAAAGGTTTACACTACTCCACAGGAACTCGGTGCTCATTAGGAAGCTCTCCCTGAAGTTTACTGCATAATGATGACACATGGTAAAACTTTCTAAAGTTAAAAATTAGGAGCCTTTTAAAGGAACATTCTAGTCCTTGAAAGGGAGTTTAAAAGCTCTTTAGATAGGACTGACTGTCATGAACAAGCAGTTAATACAAACCTACATTTACAAGAAGTAGAATGGGTCACACCACAAACTGATACCTGATGGAAGTTTTCATCTACTCTAAGAACTGTTTTTTTCCAAATCTGAAGAGAACATGAGAAATAACATTCAGGACAAAGGACTATAAGGCCATGGGCAGCTTTCAGATTTGGTTAAATCCAAATGCAAGTGGATTTGTTCGTTAGACAAAAGCTGGTTATTGAGAATTTACTGCTGTTGCCCCAACAGTATGCTGCCCAAAGGGAAAAGAAGAACAGGATCACACACAACAGAAGCATAAAAACACTTGCTTTGTTAAAGATCTGTATGCCTGCCCTCTTGAAGTGGTGGCTGATTGCATCTGGCACAATTGGCATGTTGAAAAAATACCCTACAAGATCATTCAGAAACAGTCTGAAATGACAAGAGCCAAGGAGGCTCTGCCTGTGTCTTTCAAGAAGCCAAGACCTGGCGCTAGTGGGGAATGGGAACCAACAAAACCAGTTTGTTTCCCAGCAAGGTTAAAACTTACTCTGACAGCATTAAATACTCTTGGTGTTTGCGTTTGAAATCCAACTCTAAAACACACTATTCCTGCCTCTAAATCTGAGGCCAGAGGCACCACCGGCTGAGCAGCTCTCCAAGCTCCCAAATCCCAATATACAAAGGACAGGACAAGACCATTTTTTCCTGTCTCAGGAACAGGTTTTGTAGACAAAGCACGGTGGCTGTACAGCAGGCAAGCACGCACTAGATTCAAAACACGGTATGCTGAAACATCTAAGAAATGTTGACAATTCTTTTAATGCCTCAATCATTTTCTTCGTTAAGTTTTCTTTGATTAACTCATTTTACTAGATATTAGCATAGTTTATATGGCAAACTAGTGGCTCCATCTTTTCCAGGAGAAACCCTATGCACCCTCCTATTATCCTCACAGCATCTCCCCTAAGATCACAGATCATCAGCTCTGCCCCCTGATTCAAAGGGGAGTGGGTACCAGGTCCCCTCAGAGCTCAATCTCGTCTCCAATTTCTTCATCAGTTTCAGAAAAAGCAGATAATTTTCAAAAGGCTTCAAAGGACTTCCCAACCCAACCACTCAGGCAAAATGAGAGATAATCTAGAAAAATCACACTGATTTTTCTGTAAATTATCAGCATTATAGCAGTTATCTATTTTTATACTACTTTAACACATCTATTTGTTTCAGGTGAACGACATTCGGTATTTTTACCACTGTTATTTGGTGGAGAGTCTGGAGGTGAGGAAAATATAGTGCTGAACAGTGCCTAAAGAATCGTTTCTGGATTAAACACAGAGTCTGTACCTATAATGTTCTTATTCAAAGCTTCTTGTATTTTCTGTTGACTTTTCTTTGGCAATGTCACTTGCGCTAACAGATCCAGACCCTGGCTGACCTACATAATAATACTGCTAGTACAGAAAGCACACACTGCCCTTCGCTATTTTTGTAGAACATAAACGTAGATGTAGATAGTTTGCTTGGTTATTGTGCCACTCGAGCTATTAAAAAAAGACAAATTTGAACAACTGTTCCAGACGTGTCCAATCTGTAAGCCAAATTCACAGGTCTATTCTTTTTTCAACAGAAGGACACAACAATGAAAAATAGCCTTATTAATTCACATCAAGGCATAAATCTTACCGCTTTTACACTCACATGACACGAGAACTTCAGTCTACACGGCCAGCCATCGCTGACCTGTGGGAAGGAGCAGACGGAACTGCTCCTTCTGTCCCTGCCAGCATTTATCAATTTAGCCAAAGCAGCAAACATCGTAAAATAGGAAGATAGATGCATCAAAATAATTTCAAGCCTTTTTCCTCTTATTCTCTTACCCTCTAATTGTCATAAATTCATCCTGCAAAATGACAGACCTCTTGTTTTCCCTTCTGACTGTCTCTTTCCCTAAAATTTCACAGCAGCCTGAGCTGCCTGCCATCCCCAAACAGCATACAGCCCGTGCTCCTAGGTCTGTGCTTTAAATCTACATGTCATAAGTGGAAGGAAAACGTTGGTTATTTGGTTGAATCATATCTGATTTAAAAAAGGTACAAAAGATGTAGATATAACTCAGCTGGCAATCCTAGAACAAGCTACGTGCAAAACAGCAATTTTCACAGCTTTATTTTGCAACGTCCTTCCACCAGACCCGCATTTCCATAGCGATACATAATGTGCATTGCATTGTGTTGAGGAGGACACAAACAAGGTGAAGTGAAGCCTCCCCTTTGGCTGGAGAGGGCTGGAGAAAAGGAGCACGTCCCTGAGGCGCTGGATGCACTGGCAGCGGTTCTGGCTGAGCAAAGCCAGGGCAAATGGGATTCTGCAGCCCCAGCAGGAGAGCAATGTACTATGGAGAAATTATGCCAAATTGCAGGTGTAAGACTAGTGGCAGCCTGGCAATGAGCCTACCCTGTGCAGCTCACTGCTCACACTCATTGCTCCTATCCATTTTAAGCCTTGCAACTGTGACCCCCACTATATTATTTCTCAAGCACCAGGCATCATCTCCTCACATTAGCTCAGTGCGGCTTTGTCGGAACAAGGCATCCTCCAGCGACCTGTACACCTGAAGGTGAGCCGTGCTCACACACATGCCTCAGAAAGGTCTCTCTTTTTTAAAAGTGGAAAAAAGTGGAGAGCTGCAGCAGGACCATGGCAGGGGAAGAGTTTGGGGCTACAAGACTCCCAGGAGAGCTGGAGCTGTTTGAAACAAGATGACACATGATAAAGAAGGTCATCTCCCCGTGGACAAGCCACGGGGGTGCTGTCTGCATCCCTTTCGCTGCCCACACTCCAAGAACAGAAGAGAGATTATAATGTCACAGGAGACAAAGCTCCAGACTTGCCAGCATGAGATCCAAATGACGAGGCTGGAGCTCATCCCCAGCTCCCAGCACTCTATCTCTGTCCAAGTTATTGACAGTCAGCTCCTGAGTCAACGGGCATTTCAAAAGTTCAGAAGTCTGCATGTTTATAGGCATTAAGGAAAAGGGAACAGGCTTTTCTCAAGCAAATGCAAACCTAAAACCTGGCCGTGTAACTAACCAGCAGAGAGGTAAGACACCGCAGCAAAACTGATCTTGGAAAATAAACTACTAAAGAGCTTAAACCCCAGTATTGTGCATCTATTCTGATTTGATCTGAATCTGCAGATAATTTAGAGGAAATGTTCAATGGTAGGGATTTTATCTTCAAGAACAACTATGTGGCAAGCATTAATAAAAACAACGCGAAGGCAATGGAGTGCAGTAGAACTGAGTAAGATGGGTCAAAATGTGTCAACTTATGCTGTTGTCCATGGCTGGATATGCTCCGGCCGCGAAAGCTTACGATCTAATATGTGTCAACTTGGAAAACTGAAAGTAAAAGAACGTGGATCTCGCT
>JAVJGJ010000047.1:23110028-23132729 GCA_035590215.1 Microhierax caerulescens | reverse complement strand
TTTGATCTGAATCTGGAGGCTGCAGCCGACAAACGTATTCCATCACTGGGGAAGCAAACAATGGCACCAGACACCAAACTATGGCTGAGCAGAGGCAAAGAATTAAGAGAACAGCAGCAAACTATTACCTGCCATTACCCAGCGGCTCTGCTGTTTGGGCAGAGAAAAGCCAAAGGGGATAAACCAATTTAGAAACAAACATCACAAAAGGATACATTTGCCAAAATAACATGCGTACCTATTACAAGGTAGCAACTTTCACTTCTGTTTCCTCACCCTGGCATTCCCCAAGCTTCCTTTTAATACTTAACAGACAAAACATTTCTCCCTGACAGTAATCTTGTTTATTTTAATAAAGAAGCCACTAAGTAAAACAAAATCCTGTGAATCAACTGTTGACTCAAAACTGAGGAGTAATTCCCATAGGCAAATCTTTTTAGTATTCTGTAAATTTCACTAATTCAATTAACACCAGCTAGAAGAAGATTATGTAAAGCTACAAAGTTACACATCTATATATGTGTATACAATAAATAAAAATCACAAGGAACAGTCAACACAGTCTGTTCCAGGCACCAGTCGAATGTTTTGTACTTTGTATTTCAATTACTGGTATAAAAAAAAAAAAAAACAACTATGCCCAGAGATCTTTTCCAAATACATCAAGTTTCCTGAAGCCCAAGGTATGCACACTCCTCAGGTACAGCTTTACCTGAAAAATGTCAATGTTTTTACCCGAATCCCAGTTGCTGACAGAAACGCGGCCGTTCCCACCAGTAACATCCCCGCCACCACTGCACCAGCTGAGAGCGGCTCTGGAGAAGGAGCGCGCATAAGCAGAGAAAAGACTTTTGCTCCTGTTTCGGAAGAAAAATAAGCACTTGTGATGTGAAACATTATGAGAGCTGAAGTTAATTTGAAGGTAATTAACTTATTTTTTGCATTTTATAGGCAGACTTGATTGGGTCAAAAATTTCATAGGCAGTAAGTATATAGCTACTGCACGGAGCACGGCTACGGAAAATGAAATGCATCAGAGTGGCGTACGCTGACTTCTCTCAGGGGTACAGGCAGCACTTTACAGAGAAAGGTGTCAATATTAAGGCCTAAGACAGAAAACCCCAAATCCTGCACATGACACTAAACAGGCTCGCAGGCCCACCACAGTTAAAAGCACTGTTTGGTGCTTAAATACGTTTTGAGTTTGCGTTGAGTTCAGTGTCTCACAGGACCACTCCTTCGGTTTCCCTGCACTGTCATTTTTTATTGCCAGTTTGGCTCCAGAGCACCTTGACAAACTTTCAGACATAACATGAAAACAAAATTTTAGAATTACATCCTTTTAATTACCTTTTCTTTATTTAAACCATTATTAGCTGTTGTTCTGGCAGAGTTGTCTTTGTTCATTAGTAACTGCACACCCAAAAACACCTCACTCTTCTCTTCCCTCTGTACTAATTCATACTCTACATAGCGCTCATAAAAAGGTAAAGAAACTGGAAAATCGAGGAAGTGGAAAGAAGCTTGTCTCGTGGATCAGCCATGCAAGGAGAGAATTCAGGATCGCCCTTCAAAGACTTTTCTGAAGACTTCACAAACGCAGAGCACAGCTCAGTCAGCTATGGCATCTGAGACCTCGTGCCAGAAAACACCTTCTTGGATTTATCCTTGGCTCAAAAAAATGGAGGTTAAAAAACCCCCAACCAACCAACCAAAGAAAAGTCTTGGACATCTGGACATGTTTTAAAAGTTGAAAACGTGAATTGAAATGAAATTAATGTGAATTCTTCGGTTAGCCAGTCCAGCAAATCGGGCTGGTTTTGTTTCACAACCCAAATACATCATGACAATGTGGGCAACAGAGGCGCCATCACTCTGCCTAACTGGCCAGACCTAAGAATAGGGGAAGTTTTCAGAACAAGGTTAAAAGTTTCTTTCCTGTAAAAAGCATAAAAAATTCCTGCCTTGAGTTTTCCTTCAGGCTAATTTAAAATTCCAGATCAGCCACAGCAAAGCTGAACTTTTTCATCAACATGCATTGAGATAAGATGAAGTTCTGCATTCACGTCATTTTTGCCTGACAACTGAACTTACAGTAAAAATTATATACTTTTTATAAACGTGTGAATTGGGGCTAACTAAAACTTAAAACTCAAAATAAAATGCTAGCTAAAGAGCCATATGAATCCTGAAATACAAGGCAAGGCCCAGCACATCTTACGGTACAGTGATTTTGCACAGACATGCTATATTTGACCACATCTTGTGTTTAACAGTCCCATCTAGCAACAAGATCTTTACTGCTCTGCATCCTCTTCCAGCAGGATCTCACAGCCATTAACCATAAACATTTAGAAGCCTAAACCTGAAGTAAACTGACATCACCCTGATGTTGCCTTAAGGGAAGCTGAAACAGCATAGTGAAAAATGTCATTGACTTCTTTTGACCTCGACCAGTCTCGGACTTTTGCACCAAAACTTTGGCCAAAGCTGTGAACCCAGCCTACAGCAGATTCAGATTCAGCCTCTGACCCTCCCCAGTGCTGCAGGTTAGACCGCACCAGTGGATGGAGCAAGCCTAGGAATGTTCTGAATAACATGCAACACAATTTTAAAAATAATGAAGTAGAGGTTGGGGAAGTTGCCTTTTTTTAATGTTTTAAATTATTATTTTAAGCATAAGGGTTCCAGGCAGCTTGCCAGGCAGCAGACTGAACCAACTGGGTGTCCTGCACACAAGCTAGGCCAGTGGGTATGTAATTTTGATAGAGTAACAGCATATCCTTACTGCTCACATACAACCTTACTCAGCAGCTCATTTCCAAAGATTTCACCTACCAAACAACTTGGTTACAGCAGCAGAGTAACAAGCATTTACTCAGCTTGCTCCCTTCCACATCCACAGGCACTCGGTTGCTTGGTGTCTCTTGTCCCACCCCACCGTGTGTGTTTCCGAGCCCAGCAGGTGATGCCTCCCCAAGCCTTGGGGCCGCCTCGCTGACCTGTGCTTGGCACCACCTCTGCTTCATACATCATTCACACTGAAAAATACCAGCTTTGGGGCGTTTGCATGTGCAACCTAGGCTCCCTCGGTAGTCATCAAAGGGAGAACGGTTTCTGCGGCAGTTCAGCCCTCCCGTCTGATGTGCAGAAGTCGGGTGGGTGGGACTCCATGATCTTAAAGGTCTTTTCCAAACTCAGTGATTCTATGAACGTGACAGTGGCTACCCCGTACTTCTGCCATCTTCCTTCCAAAAGAGAAATGTAGCAAGGGCCAAAGCATGGCACTGAGTTTCACAGCATGGTGCAACTAACTTGCCCCTCCCCCCCGCCCCCCGGTGGTCCTGGCTGGCTCTCCCACCCTGCTGCTCCACCGCCCGATGTGCGGGAACAACCACCCTCGTCCTTGCCAGGGCTGGGAAGAGGTATGGTGCCATAACGCCGCTGATCAATGACGTTCAAGAAACGTGGATGAGCAGTGACCAAGCTGAAGATGCTGATCTTCAAGATACATCACTATAAATATATAATAAATATATACATAGAGAGATACACTCCTACATACACACACACACGTGTGCACACACTTTGAGGCAAAGCAGAGGATGGGGAGCCACCATGCATCACTGTGCAGACTGTCTCTGCAGTGTTTTTACCTCAGTCTGCTGAAGAACACCTCCGCCCCGACAATGTCTATGTCTGGTTTCAGATAGAGCAAAGGTGAATTTCTAGAGGATTATTTTTTTTTAAAAAAATCACATTCTTGAATGAATAATGAATACATAAATCTGCAGAGGGGAATAGCAATCTGTACAGCATAACACAAGTGTTAGAGTCTCTTATGTAACAGTCAGTAATAAAAGAGCTTACAGAAAAATAGCATTTTCAGTTCCTTGAGATAAACATGCACTACCATGCGACTTACTTGCACAATATTCAAGGCAACACAAGGATTTATTGCCATAGACCTATTGTGCAAAGCTGCAAGCTGTTGCAGAGAAAGCTGGAGACCTCATGGCAGGTCTGGGTTTTATCTGGTCCTTTTTTGATCACCGCTTCCTTCTGTCGAGATGCAATCTGTATGGCCACTCTGCCCTTTGTCTTTCCAACACCTATTTGACTTTTTTTTTTTTTTTTTTTTTTTAGAGTAAATCATTCATGGTAGATTCAATTTCTTTGAACTGATAATGAGTGTAGTTAGATATGGATCCTTTCATTTAAGTCTGCTTTGTAATTTAATCAACCTTCTCAGCCTCACCACCAGCTCAAAACTAATGTGGGATGGTTGTAAGAGTGAATGAAGAATAAAATAGTATTAGACAAAAATTAGATTAATGATTTTATCAGAAATACTGAGCTGCTCTCTATAATCAAGTTTAACAGTAACGTACTATCTAACACACTAGTATTTCTCAAGGGAGGATTACGCCTCTGTAAGCAACCTCGGGGTTTGTCCAGTGCTGAATAATTCTGTCCCTTCCCTCCCCTGACCAGGCTCCCTTCCATCCCACAGCACAGGGGCTCCTTTCCAGACGCAGGAAACAAGGAGTGAAACACTGCTATTTGCACTGATTTTCCCATTCCCAAGCTTCTTAAGAAACATTTTAATGAACGATGTGACACGAAATTCCCAGCTACTCTGACCAGTCAGGCAGCCTGGCAGGCTCCATCCTCCCTGCCACCTCGTATCTGCCTCTGTGCTGGCAGCTGGGCTGGGCATGCTGGGAGCCCACCCATGGCCCAGGACCCACGGATGGATGAAGCCCCTGTCCTCTCCCCATCCCCGCTGCTTTGCGGTTCCCCCCGTGCAGAAGCTGTCTGATGACCAACGGGCACAAGGCACACATCCCTGCTCTGCTGCCACACCTGCTCCACGAAGGGACCCGAGCGGTGGGGACATGGCCTCCAGAGCCAGGCAGACCCTGGGAACGCGATCCCCTTCTCCTCCCAGCACTGTTTCAGTCCACCTGGTCACCTCCTGCTTCCCCTTCCTTGGCGCTGACATGCAGCCCCCCACCACACACAGCCCACAGCCTGAACTGCAGCACCACCATCCTGTTTAGGCTGTCTGGGTTTGTACCTAGTGTCCCTGCAACAACCAAACACAAATGTTTATAAATATATAAATATTTATAATATATAAATGCATACAGAACAAATAAAAAAAACCTCATTATGTATCAAGAGCAATCACACATTTACCTTTCCATCATCAGCATGTTCTTCCCAGTGTTGGAATCCTACCCAGTGACTGGGGCTTTCTGATGGGCATGGAAGATTTGGATCAATGGAGACAGAAGATTTAGTTATAACAAAAGACAGACTACCTACAGGAACTCTGGAGAAATATCAAAGGGGACATGAGAAACCCAAACATCAGGTCTTAAATCCTGTCACTTTTCCTGTTGATAGAGTTCCTCATTTGACCAAATTCCATTTTGCTGCCAGTGTATTTCCTTGTTTTGTCTTTGTAGAAAACATGACTCCTTGAATGGTTACATAAATTTTTTTTTAGAAGAGTGTATTAGTGCAGAGGGATGGTATAATAGTATTTCATTTAAATGATATGGACATGAATAATGTATAATATTCTTAACCGATGACCAAACAGCTTCCCTTTAAACATACTTGATTTGGGGCTGGAAGCTCAGAAAACGAACTGACAGAATCAAATTGCTTATCTCACCAAAAGTATGTCATTTTTATAAAAGAGTTAATTTTCCAAGAAAAACATCAGCTGCCAAAAGCAACGAGACATTTACACTTGATAAGGATTGCTTAAAGACTCACAAAGAAAACTTTCACCATTCCACTGTAATAGGATTAGAAACCTCTCGAACAGCTCCAAGAGCTGGAATTTTGCCCTGAACAAAAAAGAAAGATATGCCCCCAGACCAGTGGAAGAGAAACTGGGTTGAGTTTCCACAGATAAGTTCCTTAGGTGCATAAGAGCCATTTAAAACCTGTCTGGCTCTAAGTCACCAGGACTTGCAGCTTCCCCTGCCCTCCCTGAGCCGGGGGATGCGGGGCATCCTCTGCCCTGGCACCACAGGCATGCTGGGCTGCCAGGTACCCCACACCCATGGCACCCACTGCCTTGGCATCACCTGAGGCTTGGAACTGCCATGCACACACTCGGGTTTTGCCACGTGGTGCTGTGCAGAAACCGCCACACTTCTACCCCGGTGCCGTTAGGTACCACCCAGCAGCGAGGGCGCCGGCCATGGCTCAGCCCGAGCTGTGACAAGCACTCTGCCATCACCCTGCTCCAAAACCAGCACGACACTCGCCCCTGCCACTCCAACTCAAACCCAGCTTCCTCTGCTCTTTAACATTGTCAGATTTTTGCTTTTTTTTTTTTTTCCTCCCAATAAATTTCATCAGTAAAAGACTTCTTGTCTTAAACTTACAAGCCATAAGCTTTTCCAGCTCAAGCTATTGCAGCTTAGAAAAAATCCAGGGATAGCTATTTCCAAATTCTTTATCAACCAAATGTTCTAGTGACGTTCTGAGGAAATCATTTAGCTCCTCTATGTCTTATGTCTCCATCGCTAATACAGGTATACCAGTACCCATTCACACCGCAGAGGAGGTGAGGCGTTAAGTCATGGATGAGGTCACACACATATACACATACATACACATCTGTATACAGGCACCCACACAGTTTTAGACTGTGTGATGCCGGAGCCTGAGAAGCAGGACAAGAAACCCTGAGCCTGACACTGCCAACTGGAGGCACTGCAAATGGCACACTGACGAGTTAAGCACTGGGGGAAGAACCACCACTTTGAATTCAATGGTATTAATTCTTTCAGCCATATGCTTAAAGGGATATAAAAAACCACACGTGTGACTGGAAGGGAAGAAATCTCTCTTTCTTTCACATGTGTGTTTGAAACCAAAAATCGCAAGATCTTTCCAAAATAGAGATCTGAGTTCAGATGTTGTTTTTTATCTGTCTCAGTTCCTCAAATGTGTAAATAAAATAACTATTCCTGAATGTCACTAATGAGGCCTTAAGAATTGTTATCTGAAACTTCAGTGGAACTCTTTATTTGAATCAATTCTGAGAAGCATTTGGTCTTCCTTAAGGACACCCTGCATATAAATATAAGAACATATGTTTCCATTGACTGAAGAAGAGCTAATGCTATAAGGGAATGAATTATACTCACATCAAACAATCCAAATCGAAATGATCGCAAGATCAATGGCTGTACTTTAGGTTGTAGTTCAGGCAGAAATAAGAAGAGAAAGAAAACCAGCGAGTGGCAAATGCCTGTTAATGATGATCTGGAAATGATGCAGAAGAGGGGCCATTACCACCAGCGTCAGCACTACTCCTGCTTGGCCCCCTCCAGTTAAATTGAAAGGCCATCATTAAATAACGTGCCTCGCTGGCTAAATCAATCTGTTCAGTTGCTTCGTTTCCAATTTGCTTTAACTTCAAGCTCTCCTTCTCCCTTAAGGATCTGGCCCCATCACTTCCCTGGTGAAGGGAAGCCCCAGATCACACCTGAATTTCCTCCTCAAGCGTCTCTGTGTTATCCCTGGTTTTGGCAAGAAGGATCCTTTCTGACGATGCTTACTCTCCTCCTAAAATTCTCTTTCAACTATTTTAAGAAACTGTCTGGCAAGAGCGATGGGAGGTGATACCATGTGCTGCTCTGTGTAAAATCCAATTGGACTCAGAGCTTTGTACATTGCCATCCATCCTCTCTTCCTTCATCCCCCTGAGTAGTGTATCTCCTTTTGTCTCGTTTGCCCCAGCCAGATGCTGCTCTGGCGTGCTGACGGTATGCCAAACCGCATGCCACGGGGCACAGGCTTATGCACGAGGCAGGATGGATCTACCCCAGCCTCACGCTGCCGCACACCCCTGCACAGCACCCTGTGCACAGCCAGGACAACGGTCCCAGCAACGCGCAGCTTGCAGCATCAACAGCTCCGAGCTGGCCTGGAACACAACCAGCCTCCCCCCTTCTTGCTCCTGTTCCCCGCAAAATACCCTTAACCCCAACAAATAGGGTGACAAAATCTTTGGCTCTTCCTTCCCTTCAAGCGCATGTAAGGAAGGGCAGGCTACAGCCCCCAGGCAGGCTCAGCGCATCGGAATCCTGTGGCAGGAATGCCTGGAGTTGTGCTGCACGCAGGTGTGTCAGGAGCACCCCTGTAGGGAGCAGCCTGTACGGAGCACCCCTGTTCGGAGCACGGGACACCTGCCATTTGCTCTCCCTTGTACATTTCACATGCTGCCTGGTGAAATGCTGGGGGTGCAGGTGTAGCTGGGCAGCATCGTGCCCACCCTCTTTCCACCAAAGATGCTCCTTTTTACAATCTAATTTATTTGCCTCTTAAAGGAACAGACAAACCAAAAACCTGCACGTTTCTAAGAGAGGTGCAAGTTACTTTTATGTTTTCTGTTAATCTTTGAGACACCATAACATCTTACTATTGACTTGGTGTCAGCTGCTCCAATTTGCAACTGGAAGGATCTTATTTGAAAGACCCACGGTATCCTTTATTCAGAAGGCTCTCTCTAATGAAGTTCAAAGGTTACTCACAGAACTGAAAGACGTTTTTCCCAAATATGATATATGCTTTGACAATCGCAGGCCTCCTTATGTGCTAGAATGCCAGCAACCACATCTATGCACACTTATTGTCAATTACTCTTCATGCTTTTCTTCTAATTAATTTAGCCTGGCAACCTTTCTGTCTCCAGCCACAGTGCCCAACACTCTACAGTAAGTCATACCGATGTAATGACAGTGCTGATCTTTGTTCTAAAACCATTTCCCCAAGTCCACACATGGGATCAAGAAAAGCAGAAGTTGTGAGCGCAATTCATTTTTCTCACTTAGGCAGACTTAGCTACCCAGAAAATGTTCTCCCAGGCTATTCTAAATATGACTTTTAGTTAAAATACTGTGACTCTTTGTCTGATCATGTCACTGTCATATACTTCACCTCTGAATATTTAAGATTTTGCACTTTTCTGATCCTGTCTTCAAATCTTTGGTTTCCTCTATATGACTTTATTTGCGTATTTGGAGCTGTCAACCACTTTTGCTAGATTAATTCCTTTCTAATCCTCTTCCCTGTAATTCAGCAGATAATGAAATTCTGTACCACAGTAAACAAACCTACAGACAAAGCATACCTGTTAACCTTGAAAAGGAATCACTAACCAACTGCACTTCAGCAATAAGCATACCTAGGAAAAAGTGTGATTTTTTTTTTTTTCCCTTTTTCCATCTATTCCACGTTGCTTGTTTTACAGACAAGGCTGAATATGTATCATTTGTGAATGATGGCTGCCCTCTCTGTCCCACACAGCAAGCACAATTTAGGGGTCTCCTGCAGGAACAACAAGCGATATCTAACACATACTACATTGCAGAGATGCTCCTGAAGTGCAGGATAATGTAATTCATCTCAGAAGATGTCTTTACTTCTGGAGCGGAGAGGAGGGGAAGCTTTAAATGTATACAACCGTATGCTTTCTGCTTAAAATTAAAAGCTAAATTGGAGACGAATCCTTTAAAGAGATTCTAAAGACCATGGCCAAAACCACTAAGCCAGTCCCTGACCTACTGGAGCAGCAGAAATGGAGACCAGTGACTTATACCTACTGGTGCCACGGCAGTCCCACATCCACGTCGGGGTTCCCAGGCAGTCCCCAGGCCCTCGACCGGTTCAGTCACCACTGTACAGGTGACAGCCCACAGATGGAACCCTCTGTGCCGCTGACAGCGGGACCAAGACCTTAGCTAGGAAAGGATTTTCTTATATCGATTTGCCATTGCAAGCAACATTATATATATAGATTGACTGGTTAAAAAAGGAGAGAAAGAGAGAGCTCCTCTTGGATGGTGATCAATTCATGACACGACTGCTTAGATAAGCAAAGGACATATATCTGCAAATAAGCAATACCAGACATTTTCAGCCATTTTTGATATAGGATGGCGCACAACAAAAAATTCCTGTCTTCAAACCCAGCTGCAAATACACCTGTGCACATTCACGTACAAAAGAGAAAAGCAGCTTAAATACTAATCACATCTCAATTACATCTATCTTTCCTGTCTTTAATGTTTATGATTCTTCGGTCCTTTTTAAGAAAAAGGTGTCGTTAGAGCTTAATCTATAGCATTCCACTTTAAGAAAGGCTTTCTGAAGCTGAAAAGACTACATAGGTTTTGCTTTGAAACCTGCATGAATTTGAAAAACAATAAAAAAAAGTGCTTTACTTTTCGTGCTAGGGAGGTCACTGAAATTCCTCAGGAAAATCAAACAGTGACTTCAAAACACAGGGTTACCTTGTTTGTTTGCGTGCAGCGCAGGGCTGCAGCCAGGGAGCAGAGCACACACAGGCGCGGATGCAGCTCTCCGCTCGCTGCAGGGCATGCTGCCGAGCAGCAGCACTCACCGAGCCTGGAAATGGTCAGAAGCCAGAGGTTGATGAAATACCATAAAATACATCCCACCAAAAAAGGAGAAGATTAGCATATTTGGATTCAGTCATTACTTTACTCAGAGCCGCACTCCACTCCCGCTCACCGACACGGAGCTGACGGCCCTTAGCACCGAATGCCACCCTGCTCAGCCTTAATAAAGTGGCAAAACCCAGGTGGGAAGCATCAGTGGCTGCCTGGGGCTGCCAAGGCCATGTCAGCTGCTGCCTCTGCACACATGGCGGCCAACAAGTTACTTGTGCAAGCCATAAATATTAATAAAGTGATTTGTAACCTGACCGAGCACTGCACCTGCACATCAAAGCGTTCGTTTTGCTCCTGGTCAGCTCACGTGACCCTCAGCTCTGGGAATTTCAACTCAGCACCACCAAGGGCCTTGCAAAAATAATAAGGTCCTTTAAAGAATTATTAGCTGGAGAAAAAAAAATAATTATTAAAATAAGTGTTGCACTTCTCTAAAGCAGAATTCCCATAAAAGAGGGTTTGGGCACAGCCCCAATTACAGCAATGGGACAGTCTCTCTGACTGCAAGCAAGTGAGTTTTGTTTGGCTTTTTGTTCTGTTTTGTTGGGTTTTTTAAATGCTAGAGTACCACTGATTTTTTCCCTGTTTCCCATCGAAATCTGAGGAAATGGGTAAGGTGGCCTAGAAGATGTGTTTGTTCTCAAGTTAAACGAATCACTTTCTTGGACACCAAAGTGTCCGTTACGTGGACATTAAGACACCATTAAACACCCTTAACCCAGAATCTCAGAGGCAGTAACACAACTGAAGAAAAGGAAGAAGAGGGCAGCAGAGAAGGAACACGGTGTGGCTTTAGAAAGAGGTGGTGCTTTTGATGAGTTCTGAAGTTCTCAAGAAGTAGGACTGTAAAGTGCTGGATTGATGGCACTGTAACTCCAGCTCTTGTATTTGTTCTTGGAAAAGACTGAGGGGAAACAAACGCATCAAAGAAACCTCCAGTGAAACGGCATTATTTGCCTGAGCCTCAAGAGGCGGAAGACTAATAAAATTTTGCAAAGCACTCCAAAGTGCTAATTACCTTTTTAGTGCATCTTACAGAGCGGTGGCATTGCAGGGCATCTAAGTGTGAAGAACCGAGAGAGGGGCTATACATTCTCAGAGCTTCTGTAGAGATTTCTCAAAAGATGTTTATTTCAAGGAACAGCTTGTGTACTATAGACTTTGGCTGCAATTTTGTGATGCTGCTTCTCTGTCTTCCCTCCTGATGTTAATAAATAAAAGTTATTTGATTACAGCAACTGAAGGTTTGAGATCAGTTCTGGCTGTAACGAATACGCTGTGCTTTCTGAAGAATGAAAACCACAAGGAAGAGCTGGTTCAGGAAATTACTAAGAGAGAAAAACTTGAACCCGGGACTCTCCATGCTCAAATTCACCCCAGCTCAGACTAAGGACACTGTTCTTATCATGCAGTTTGAGCTGGCAAAATGAGACCGCTTTTGGTACAGAAGTGTCCAAAGAAACCACGCTTCACCCCAGCTTCCAAATAAAGCCTCTTCTGTGACAAACCAGCCGACTCAGAGCAGAGCAGAGTTATTTATCAAAGCAAACAGTATTACCTCTGGGAGCACGATGCCTACTGGGATTTTTGTCTCTGATAAGCCACGTCAGCAGGTTAGTGCACGACAGCACCAGGGCTGCATTTTTCCAGGTTGGCAGTCTCCGACCTTACATAAATGTTGAGGCCACCACGCCGAGACACAGCTATTTAAGGTGGGATCAATTTCTGTATGTAGAGAGCAACTGCATCTCCAATCAATTTGAATGGAAACCACAAATGCTCAGTACTTCGGGGAAAAAAAATCAAGGCTCACTCAGGTTCCTTTATATAGATTCAGATGTCCAAACGTAAGAGTTCAAGTGGCATTTGGTTTTGACATTGAAATAGTCAGATATGAAAAAAGCCCTCCCAAGGAGCGATAGGAGAAAGCTTGGCAAAAGACATACGGTGCAAAAAAGCCATTCCTTAACCACAGTCCACATGTTATCCAGCAGCGATACACCAGCAGTATAATCCTAATTAGCCAATAAAAGCTTTTAGACAATCTGTGTAGACTTTGTTTTGCCTGAATATAAAATTGCCTTTAAAAGATATATATAAAAAGCAATGGAAAGTCAATGAAAAGCTGTCAAAAAAGCTTCCTGCTGCTTCACATCTGCACCCTGCACTCTTCTTAAAACATCATCATTTAAGTGAAATCCTTCATTTTTTAAGCAGAAAAGCTGCCGTATTTGGGATTACAGCTCAAAGTCAGCTTCCCAACTTGCCGGCACAGAAGTTAAGCAGAGGAAACCCCTCCTAGAGAGCTCTGACCAACACAGCTCAACATGGGCTTCATCTTGCAGAAGCCGAGTCACTAGAAATACCCGTACCCCAGTACAGCCATGCGCCGAGAGTGCAGCGGGCTCGCCCCCCCCCCCCCCGGCATAGGGACCGTCCTTCCACTGACGGGGTACCAGCACCCATGCCACAACGCAGCGGGTAGGTAAGACACCACGTTACAGCAGCACCAGAGTTCCACCAGCTGAAGGAAGCTCCTGGCCAAGGCTGGCAGGGACAGCCAGGGGGTGTCCCAGGGGGTGTCCCACGTGGGCTGCCCACGGCACGGCTGTCCCCTCTGCTCTGCTTCAACGTCCGGCTGGCCGGGGGGGGGTGGGTGGGGAGGTGGGTTCCGGAACAAGCATGGCACCGAGGGACAGCCCTGGGACACTTGTGAAGAAAGAGAACAAAGTGATTTGAGAGGGGGAAAAAAAATTAGGCTGGAAAAGGGACAAAATATAGATATAAGACAGTCTGAAAGTTAATTAAAGGGTTGATTAGACATGTGGATTAGTGAAATTAAAGGGAGAGACAAAATACATTCAGGGAATTAAATTATAATTTATCTTTAACCAATGCCTAAAGAGAGCATTTTCTTGATCATAGCCTGCGATATGGTGAGATAGCCAACACCACCTCCAGACTTTTTCTATCTGGATAAAGTCTTCCATTGTAAAGCAGCTACCTGAAACACTTTTACTTTTTATTTTTCATAGGAAGCCACTTTTTCCTGTTCCCAGAGCCAGCCCATCGGCAGGAACATGCTGGTACCACAGAACCAGCTCACCTAGCACCATCCATCACCGTCACAGCACAGCACTCGCCAAGCAGCACCAGGATGTCCCGACACACCAGAGCTCAAGCACAGAAACAGGGGAACAGTCGATCAGAGCGGCTCCCAGCCTCAGGCGGGCGAGCAGAGCAGCTCGACAAGTGCTGGGCTGCTCTTCATCGGCCCTATCCAACCCTACATCAGGCTGCATTAGCCTAAAGGAAGGCAGCAAGAGCAAGACCTGGAGCCCTGGAGGGACCCACAGCACAACCACGTTCCCTGCAAGTAGCACACATTTCACAGGACGCAAAGACAACGTCTGCGCCTAACCTTGAGCAGAACATCTTATTTTCAAACCAGACCTAGACTGTGGATGCCTGCTGCCTTTGTCATACATGGGCTCTCGCAGACAACAGCAAACAACTAGCAAGTGTTGCACGTTCATCATGAGTAAGGAGACAGCTTCAGTGCATACTGCGGCACCAGTGCCAGCATAAACCCCAGCTCAGGTTTAAAATTAACATCTCCATGTCTGAATTGCCTATCACCCTGTTTAAAAAAACAAAAGTTTAACCTGTTTCAACACTGTGTTTACACAATGAAACAGGTATTAAGTCTTTTCCTGATAACAAAGTAACAGAACAATTTGCTTTTTTACCAACTTTTTATTATTAACAGGCCAAAAATGATGTGACCAGGGACTACTGAGAACACAGTGATTTGCAGAGGGCTACTTGCTGCTGGCATGTCAGGTCATGTACTGATGTAAACGCCTGCAACATCGCATCATACATGACCAGCCAAAGCACCTGCCTGGAAAGAGGAAGGGGGATTACCAGCCTGAGGTTTTCATTTAAATCATGAACACTGGTAAAGTGTTAAAAGAATGCCAATAGTCTCTGTTATAAAAGCAAGCTAGATGGCCACCTGATTCCTTACAGATTGAAAATATATGAATCTTGAAACACCAAAGGGAAAGGAAACAGAACAGCCTGCAATATAAACAGCTTATATATATCTTCCCAACGTCCTGGGTATATGTGTAAACCACTTAAAATGCCATACTGCAGTTCATATTTCCAGCTCAGATATCTTGTTGAATATACTAGAGCAAATAGTGCAGGCATTTCAAGCACTGTCTTGATAAATAACTTTCCTAAGAACATGTAAGAAGAGTATAAACTCCATTGATCATAATTTACTACCTGCTTTGATTTTGCAAAGTGGGGTGCATATACCTGGTTAGAGTGATTTTCTCCTCTCATTGATCTTCTTTTCTAGCAGGGAAGGTGGTCCGAGAAAGGCTTCGATAGCTTATGAGGCAGACCTGGGAATATTTTTGGCATGCCCGGAAGATCACTAGCAATGCATGAAAGCCAGCTTCCAAGAGTGTGAAGGGTTCAAGACGTTTGTCATCCCCTGTTGTCTGAGGAAGGATAAGGAATGAAGAAGGCAGGGAAGGGCGCGTGATGGAAGAGGCATCTTAGAATTATTTATGTGCTGCTACTCCCCCATGGCTATGAAAGCTGTTCTTTGCATTAGCACAAAGTGAAAAGGGACTGTGAAGTATGGAGGGTACAAGATGAGGCAATATTTTGTATTTCCTCCTGGGATGTAGGATTTCAGTGACAGAAACTGGAATAACTTACTGCATTCGATTATATATTACCCTTCAGATGCAGAAATGCATTTAGAGCTGGTCCCAAATGAAGTTCCAAGAAATTCATCCTACTTTGCAAAACAGACATATCCCATGGGAAAAATCTCAGTGTAATCACAATATTTCTATTTTCCATGGGGAAAGTCAAGATGACAGCAGGGGCTTCCTCTGCAGAAGGTTTTTATGAAATTCATTTTAATTCCTTCAGGAAAACTGACAAGACGCTTTGCACCACACACTGGAATAGGCGCTGTAGGCGGAGGCGAAATGGGAGCCAGGACTCACAGGCTCCGCTTCTCCCCCCGGGTAGGCTGGGAGGCAGGAGAAAAGCGTCGTGAAGAGCAAAGGCACTCAGATGCAATTGTCTAGGAAGTCTGGTTTCACTGCCCCCCAGCAGAAAAACAGGACTTAGAAAGAATTTCCATCTTATTGTCTAGAAGTTTTACGTTTTCACAATCAAAGTTGATTCTGTTTCTGAAATCATTAATTTCTTTGGTGAAACAAACGTGACTTTCTAGCCCACTCACTCTCTATGGCAAATCTTCCTTACTCATACATTATTTTTCCCCTCTGACATGGCTCAGTCTTTGCACCCTGGCCACTTCTATCAACCTTCATTTTATGGCTTTTCATCTCTCCTTCTCCCAGTCCTCACACCTGTTTCCATAGACTTGTTCCTTCCTTTTACTGTCCAGTGAACCTGGACTTTCTCCTTTCCCCCTACTCCTCCCCAAAACACCAGCTTTTGCTCTTCAATAGGACCTTCTCCTCAAGGTTCCTAATGCACATTGACATACTTTTTCTCCATTCCCCTAACACTTCCACCACTGTTTTTTGGGGGGTTTTTTGGTTTTGGTTTTGGTTTTTTGTTGGTTTTTTTTTGCAAGTATCTATTCTTCCCAGAAGAAGATGGATGTGGAACAAACATGAATGCTCTTGCTTCTCCATTTCTGCTCCAGACTGCTATCTTTACCAGGAGAAATACACTACCCTTGAGATGCAGAAAACCTGCCAAAGAATAAATGCAAAAACTGGATTAGGATGAATAACTTACTGAGCCTGCCTCAAACCAACTTCTTCACTTCTGCATCATGGGGCATGCAGACTGCAGAATGTGGGAGCATGCCCTAGGGGTGTCCAAAGTTACTGCTAAAAATAAAGGCTCAACGATACATTTCCCTGCTTTGAAATAACAAGGAGTTAACCAATCACTTGTTTTCATCTAATCCACATATTACATTTCACATAACCATGAAAGCACTGTTTTATTAAATTTGGGGTAACATTTTTAAAGGATGCTGGCAGTTATTTGTTTAGTAACAAGAATTGCCTATTTCAATTTTGTTCTGTCCTTGAAATGCAATCTCCAAATGTTCAATAAATGCCATAAAAAAGCAGATATTTATCTTTAAAGCGACTTGTGCTATAACTGTGACAGCAGCCTGTTCCAAGCTATCCAATAATACTTCGCCAAGAAACTGGTTATAAGATCATTCAGGAGGATAGAGTGCAAGTTTCTGCATGTATCAGCATGGAACTGGTCTCAGATTTCACATAAGCAGACACAAAGGTGATCATAATGTTGTTATCTTTACCTTTTTCCTTCTCCCCAAACTCTGTTTTATTGATTTTTCGTGAGTCTGTTTGAGCAGGAGGATTTCCTCGGGCCCCTGCTAGTTCCATCACAAAGTTATAACACTATGGGGGCAGTCAGGCTTCTGGTGTGCCCTGCGATCGGGTCCGCACCCGAACCGCGTGTTCCTGGTGCCCAGCAGCTCCGCTGCGTTCCTAAGTGACATCACAAGAACCCTATAAATCTACACCAGTTATTCATCTTCCAGTGATGACAAAAGATCACAAAATACATATATCACATACATAACAATTCTGAGATTTTATTTTTTTCCTTAAATCTGTATTCTTTAATGACATGCTTATCCTCCCTGCATAGTCCAGAGGGATAAATAGATGTTTCAAAAGGGCAACTCAATCTCATCACTCTTTGTTACTGCACAGGGAACAGAGCCAACTAACATAGGACATCTGTTATGTCTTAGGTAGGAAGATGCCTCGCTAAAGATAGAGAGATTGCACTCAGTGTTTGGATAACCTAAAAATAGAGGCAGGTGCCTAGGGGGTTTCTCAACATCTAAGCCAGGCACCTAAGGAGTTTTACCTGGTAGCACAGGGGTGTCAGAAGTCCAGACACCACCTTCCGGACATCAGCCATTCACTCCTCTAAATGACATCCTTTCTCACCAGTTATTTTAAAAAAAGCCACAGCAGCATAGACGATGCATACAGAGTAACAGATTGACTTTGCAGAGACATACTTCGCTTTTTTTTTCCACCATCAGAAGTATACTGTTAAGCCCTAAATGTAATCCAAAACACCCCTGAGGATCAAGTCCAGTGCATCTTCTACTAGACCAGTTACAATTAAAAGAAAATCCTATTAAACCTGACAGACTGCAGAACACAAGTTAGTACAACTTTAGAAAGCAATTTTCCTTAACTTTTCTGAAATGGTGAAACATTTATTATTTGACAAAACAGCAAGGAAAAGAATAGATTTCATAACATTGTTATTTAACATAACATCACTGGACACTAGAAGGACAGATGCATGAATATTTGAGGAAAATAGAAATAAAAATGGAAACCACTTGAATTGCTCAGATATAAATTATTTGATTTCATTAGTGGTTTATATATTTATTTCTGCTACATTTGATCCAGCGAAAAGGCTCTCAAATAACTGAATAAAGACCATCCCATCACCAAGTATAATCATTTAACACAACCAAAGACAAAGGAACAGCCCTGCACTGCTGTCTTTCCACCCCCCCAGAGACCTCCATCCCTTCCTGCAGACGCTGAGCCACCCACCACGCAAAAAAGCACCAAGGCAGTGGTCTGCAGGACCAGCAATTCACTGGGAAAATTCCACGAGCCTCAAACCATGCTCTATACCCTCAAATTCCACCAAGGCACTGGGGGTGGCGACCCTCCCGAGAGCAGAAATACATGCTGAACACTGTTCCGACAACGTCTGGTTTTCTTAGGCTGGCTTTTCGACTGCACTTCAAAAACATATTTATAGACCTATTTGTCAACACATAAGCTCAGCTGCTTGCTCTCACTGAAATGCTGCAGAAGCTTTCTGCCCCTTGGCAGAGGGAGAGCCAAGGAACACAGTTTGCGAAACACAATTCCTTCAGCTAAATAAAGTCATCACTGTGGACAGCACGACACCTTTGCCCATCTTCTTCCGAAACAATGACTCATTGAAATGAATATTTGAACAGTGACTCTGTTAGAAGGTGGGTTCTGTTACCTGCCACAAAGAATAGAAATCATGGATCATAAGGTCTGGGCATCATTGGATGCTGTGTGGTATCACCCATTGCCAGTGTGTTGTGCAAAGCTCCACTAATAAATCATAAGTATTTTTTACTTACTACCACAGCCAATGCAACCTGTACCCACCACAGTGCATCACAGCGATGTCACCAACTTTTTTCACCTTCCTTTCCCATTCTTGGCCTTCTCTTAACCTTGAGTTATGTTGTAAAGTTACTGTTACTTATAATGAGTATTCTAAACCCACTCTGTAGGGCTTTAATGGATCAAGGGGGGGGGGGGGGAAAGTGTTTCATTAAAATCAGAATGTAACACAAAAAAAAAATAATAAGGATTTTGTAGTTGGCAAAAGGAAACATTACTCTATTTGAGATACACAGACAGAATAGCCTCCTCTCCCTTCTTAAAACACAGTTGTACAACTCCCTCGCAGCAATGATTTAACTCTCTCATGTTATCCAGCCCTAATTTGTGTTAATGGAATTCCCAACAGACAGCATAAAAATTAAGTTCTGTTACAAAAATGCAGATTCAGGATCACAGCAGGCAGTTGAACAAACCTACAGGAGCCTACCAGAGTGCTGTGTGAATCACCGAGGGATGATATAGCATCTCTTGGCTTTTAACAGTGTCAGCCTCCACAGAAGACAAGTGCTGAATTGGAGCATCATACACCACGCTGAGGATTTCACAGGAAGTATCACGAGATGATTCAGATCACCAGAAACCCCAACCAAAAGATTCAGATCTTTTTAGAAACACAACTCAGTGCAGAAAACAAATATCAAGGCTTTAGGAAAAGCTGTCATGTCCTCACATTTAGGTGGTTAACGGGGTTCAAAATGGTCTTTGCTATAGATAACAAACCCACAGAAAATGATTTCTGTAGAAGGTACTTAATTGTACGTACCTAATTTGTAAAGAAAGCAATGCATTAAGAGATGATACCATTTCATGCAGATAAAGCGGTTCATCCAATTTCAGTGGAGTGACACTTGTTAGACACAAGGGCAACATCTCCTACAGGTACATACATGTGTGTATGCATATGGGTTTTGCTAGGAAATATAAGCTGGGAAAACAAGATAAAAAAGAAAATCAAGTTTAAATTGAGGGATAGTAAGTTCAGTATCCCTGCCAGGAAAAAGACGTGCTTATGAGGGTAAGGAGAAGGATGCAAAATTTGTCTGTTGTTTGCTCCGACAAAGAAGGGGTTTTGATGTTTCTTCCGTTTCTTTGCAAATTCAGCTCCCGCAGCGTGTGCATCCAGGCCGTCCCTGCTGCATGCAGATGTTCCTAACCTTACATAACAGATGTCTGCACAGCACTTGAGGATCACGGAGACAGAAGAATTAAAGAACTGAATATTTTTAAAAAAGTCTTCAGCAAGAAAGGAGAAAAGAAGATAAAGAGACTGTCGCAAGTGTTGTGCTTCCTATGTTAAAGTGGATTAAAGTTTATTCTGCTTTTTTGTTCTGTCAAGGTGACAACAGCGTTTTAACAAATATGACACCGCAATGTGAAGTCTTCAGAAGAAACTTCAGTGTATATAATCGTATGAGCACCCTGGTACAAGAGCTTTAATCCATTTTGATCATTACTTTAGTACACAGAGAAAGAAGGCATGCTTTTCCAGAATTTCTTCTTCTCCAGTCCTTCCAAGGGCTGCAAACATCACCATCTAAACTAATTCTTACTTTGTAGATTAAGATCCTGTTACTGCCACGCTGCTCTATACAATACAACAGGTCTCATTTGTGCAGGCAAGCAGAGCTGTGCTCAAAATCAGCCTTGCTGAGCAAAAATACTTATTTCTAAGATTAAGTTGGACAAGGGAGCTATGGAAAAGCAGAAGAAAGAGGCAGAGGCAGCAGATGTACGGGTCTGCAGATCCAGGCGTCCCCTTCCCTACAGCATTTGTGCCGCAGCCTGTGGAGTGAGCATCAAAGTCTCCACAAGCAAAGCAGCCGGTGTACTCATCTGTGAAAATGGGTAATTTTTTTGGAGAGAAAAAGATGAATAAATGCATACTAGATCATTCATTTATCTGTTAGGAGGCATTCAAGTGGTCTTTTGCTAACGACTTCAATATATGTATTTCCTACAGATAGCAATTAACCTTCTGGTACAGATTAATCTTTAAAAAAAATCAAAGATGAATTAATCTTTGAAATTCAAGTATTCAGTAGTTTCATTAATAATCTGAAATTGTGCTTTAGATTTTCCATAATTAGACCATTCCCCTAATTTATTAATCCCACAGACTGCAGAGCATGTTTCAAATCTTCATCTCCTGCCACAATGACATATTCAAACCCGCTTGAAGTACTCATAATAAAAGTCACTTTGTGAAGAATTATTAACTCAAAGGATCAAGCAAAGTCTTTATATACTAAAGCATATTTGAAAACTAAGCAGGGACAGCACTTTCTACTCATCCTCACAATTCCTAAGATCTTGGCTCAATCAGAAACAAGTTTGGATAAAACACTGAGTTTAGGATAATTTGTGTGCTACAGATCGAGGCCAAAGATAGCAGGCGTGCTGGTACCTATAGACTAAATATTCTGTTCTGCCAAAAAAACACTGATTATGAGATACAAGGCAATTGTCTGAGTGCTAATAGTGACGTATTGCCAGCGTGCCTCAATCTCTGACTAATTACCTCTGCTCTGGGGCTGTTCCTGCTCCTGGCAGATGCGCACAGTCCTAAGGGACCATGTAGCAGAGAACCAACACAAGGACCTCTGCTCTGCCACCTCTCCCGACTCTGTCCTTCTGCTCATTAAAAGGGGGTCAGGGGGGCAGGATTCACATCAGCTCAGCAATCCCTACAGCCAGGAAAGCTCTCGAACAGCAAACTGCAGCCAGCGCTGCATCGTCTTGTCACAGCCTAGGCAGCAGGAAGAAGCCAGGGCTAAAAATACCTGGGAGCTTTATATGCACCTATTGCATTCCCTTTATATGGCACCTATTGCATTCCCTTTATATGGCACCTATTGCATTCCCTTTATATGGCACCTATTGCATTCCCTTTATATGGCGCCTATTGCATTCCCTTTATATGCGCCTATTGCATTCCCTTTATATGCGCCTATTGCACTCCCTCACCTGCACCAGGCTACAGAAACTACCACTCTGTTTCTGTATTCACTTGCACGCTGGGCTCCTGGCTTCGGGAGCAGGGCTGTAGCCAGCCTGCCTGCACAGCCCCGGTGCTCCCCAAAGGCCGGCTGCAGCCTTGCCGCGTTCTGAGCAGGCAGCCACGGCAATGCGCTCCGCACCCAAACCCTGGGCCAGACCAAAGCCTCGACACCAAAATTACACGGACAACGCTTTAAGCACGGCACTACTCTTCCAAATGAGCATCACATGCTTTAGCTCACTGGAAAATGAGGTAAAAGGCACCTTACCCCTCTCCTGTCCTCCATCCCCGACGTCCCTGCAGGGTATGCCGAGCATGCCCTCTAAGGTGGGAAGAAGAGGTAATCCCACAGTCCCACTAAGGAAAAATACTTCCTCCCTCGGCTGTTCCATTTCTGTTGCTTCTGGCATAAGTTTTCTAGTTAGCATGAGTTTTGATTGCACCCCAAGCACCACGTTAATTTACTCGCATGGTAGCAACAGGATCATCACGAGCGTGCCTGCCATCCCCTCCTCCCCGTCCCTGCGGGGTCACACCAGCATGGCACACAGCGTGTCACGGCTGTCCCAGGGACACTGCGCAATCACACACCTCCGTCAGGCCACCTCTATTTGGACCCATTTAAATATATTTAATACCTGAAGTGCAACGGATCTCAGTAATACTTCTCTGTCTTGTGAAACCTCCTGTCCCTTCGGTTCCTCATTAGAGGAACTGCACACTTCATGCGCTCGGACACACGGCTCTTGTCCACTGCAATGTTTTTAGATAGATCAAGGAGCTATTAACTACACCACAGCCATGAGTCAGTAAAATTATTGCTGCTTATTGCTTCTTCAGGAGGCTCTTTCCAAACCCTGGCATTACAGCAATCACCTGACAGCCTGGTTAATACTTTCTTCTGCATAAAATGTCCCCAAGGACACACAGCCAC
>JAVJGJ010000047.1:23086967-23100709 GCA_035590215.1 Microhierax caerulescens | reverse complement strand
CCCCCCCCCCCCCCCCCCCCCCCCCCCCCCCCCCCCCCCCCCCCCCCCCCCCCCCCCCCCCCCCCCCCACACACGAAGTAGCATCTCTGCCTTTTCTCCTCCTCGCCAGCCCCACCAAAAGCGAAACACTGCTACATCAGTAGCTTTGGGTATGTTCCTCCCAAGGTGTCAGTCTAGCAGCATGTGCCCTATTTCTGTCCTGAAAGGTGCATGTGAAACCTTGCTCTAGGGCTCTTAAAAGACTAGGGAATAATATTTCCAACAGTCTTAGGTAATGATGAGAACAAATCCTTCTGAAGTGCTTTGATAATCCCCCCTTACTATGTTTTATGATGAAATTTCCGAAGTAATGCATTTCAAGCTGGTTTTTATATTCAAGAATCAAATGTTGACAATGAAAAAATGAAGCAAAACAATTAACACCAAAAAAAAGTTTCATGTAAATCAATTTTAAGAGCAATAGAAAGTATTTCTGTGCAGCTCTGCCATAATCTATAAGGTGTTTGCACATGGCAAACCTGTTGCTGCTGGACAAAAGTCACACCACAAGAGCAACTTCTTCTGAGCAGCGAACAAAAGCAGCACGTCTAAAGAAGGGCATTTGTATAACAGAAAATTTTCAAAACCATTAATCTATTTACAGTTCACCTCAGTTTCTCTCCCTCTGTTTACCAATCACTAAAGCTACCGGTGTTCAAACAAGGTCCTGTTTGCTCACATCACCACCTCTCTTATGTTGTCCCACAGTGAATTCTTAATGACGTATTGGAGATCAACACAATCACCTACAAGGGAATCAGATAGGTATTTCATAAGGTACAGAAACAGAAATATAAACAACATCAAATACAATGAGGAGCTGAGCCTGGAGGAAGAGAAGTGCATCTCATAAAACAGAAATGTCTTCAAGAGCCACAAAAGAAACACTAAGAAAATAAATCAAATAAATGATTTATGTTCACAACTTTTGCCTATATCCACGCTGGCCCGTTCCACCAAACCTCACCACGCTGTGTAAGCTCCATCCCACACTACTTGTCCAGCATTCTGGCAACTAATAGATGAATGATTCTTCTCCAAACTTGACCTCATAGACCACAAGGACTATTAATGTGCCCATCAAATGGAGTAAATCCCACTTTCCAAAGCATTTTAAAGGAGGTATTTTCAAAGCCTTCAGCATCTACAGTTGAGGACCTATGTCAGAGCTTCCAAGGCTCCCACAAAAGAAAGAACTTACAAGTGGGATGGCAAAATTCCATGTTTATGAAGTATAGATGTTCTTGACAAATTGTCAGTGAAAAACTGGAGGAGATCACTGTTTTGTGGACCTCTCAGTATCAGATTATTCAAGAGTGACAGTGATAGGAGAATAAAGTAGCGGCAGCAAGGGTAACGGACTGACAAAACGTGGGGAACTACAGGGAGAAGATATCTGTAATTTCATTTTACTGAATTGTCTAGCTGTGCGGCACAGACTTCAGTTTCAGCACATACTGAATAAACATTAGAAGCTCCATGCAGATTGTTGGGTGGAAATTAAGAGGGAAGGCCAGTCCTATTAAAGGACTTACTGTAATTGAACAGTGCAGTAATAGACCTTAACAGAGGTGTTTGAGAGCGATACACCACTGGTCTGACGTCCCAACAATATGGAGCAACGCAGCACACTGTTGTGCTTCCAGAGTGATGGTTCTGTTAATGAGACCTTTTAAAATTCACAACTCCTTGATTACCAATATTAAAATGGATGCAATCTATTACTGGAACAAACAACTCCAATGCTACTTTGTTTTTTTCAAATAACTGGCCTTCTAATTGAATGTGTTTTTTGTTTTAATTCATTTCCAACCTGAAAAGCCCATATGAAAGAGCCCATTTCCAGACACATAAATCAGCCTGCATCCCTAGCATAACTGTCACAGCACTAAAGTGGAAAGATGTCCTGAGTAATGCTGCCAAGCTGGGAGCATTTTCTGTATCTACAAGGTCCCTCCTGCTTCCTTTTCTGGAATAAGAGAGTAATCCAGAAAAAAAAAAAATTGTAGCAATTAAAAGAACAATAATTACAGCAATTAGTACTGTACACATGGCTCATGGGAGCACTTTATCAACTCAGACAGAAAGAAAAAAAATATATAAACACATAGTAAAATAAGAGGTGTTCATAAATATGAAATATTTCATTCCCTGTATTTCATCTTGATGACCTGTGCCTAGAGCTAGGTCTACTTGTGACAATGAAGCATAGCTTGGGCTTTCATAGCTGCAAAATAGGAGGTGGTCTCTAAGCTTTTAAATGCTAAAAAGTCCTTGGATAGATGACTTGAAACCAGGATCTAATGAAAATTAGTCTTAGTGCGAGGCTATGCACCTTTTCTCCTGATAAGGCTGTACAAAATACTATCCTTCTAATAAATAAAAACATAATAGCTGTCTCAACACGTTTACATATTGTGGGTTAAGAATTGCCCACTTACACTTTCATCATTAATACTTTCATTTGTCTAATCTATGCATTAGGATGCTGAGGCACACAAAGACAAATACCTGTGTCTCACTAAATGCATTCCGAGTGGCTAAAATCTACAAATTCTTGTACCGAGTCAACTAATAACGAGCCTACAGGCTTACTTCTCTTCCCACACGGGCATAAATGAAATTTTTAAGAAGTTTTTCCTGTGACACTGCCTCCCTTTCAGAGCAATGTTCTCCCATTCCTTGTGCCTACAGGCACTTTAAGCTGCTCCCACTCGACCGGAGAACTAGTCCTGGCCCTTCCACACTGCCAAAAGACAGTAAAAACACTTGAATCAATAAACTAGAGAAACTAAAAGTCTCATCAGTCATGCTTATCAATTATCCAGCAGGAGACGGTACAAAAGTGAAGTGGGTAGCATAAAGCCTGGGTTACAATCCCAGGAGTTTGTCCCTAAGGCAAGGCCACCTACATCACCTTCACATAAAACACGTGGCCACCGAAGACCTGCTCAAAGACCTACTGCAAATGGAGAGGCAAAGTCATGGCGCAGCAATACGGACAGAACCTACTTTGCTGAATGTTTTGCAATTTACAGCTCCGGTAAGTGCCTTTTTTTTGCAGTTAACAGTCCAATAACCTTTTCCACGGGCAAAGAGTATTCTTTATAATCAAGCTCCTTTGAGCAGACTCTATGAACCAATTCAAAACATTTCTGATACTTAAAAATAATTCATTCAAACCTTTGGACCAAGCTGTGCCAGAAAGCACAGTTCCCGCTGTACTGCTACTACAAAAATAGAACACCTTTGAGGAAAGCAGAACAGGATTTCAGCACCGCTGTCAATATTGCACATTGTTTTAGAAATAGGTGAGGCCCAAGTGGAATTCATCTGTTCTTTCACTTTATGTCCTTTAGAGAATTACTTAAATAAAAACCTCAGCCTGTGCTGTAGCTTGGACACAAAAGCTCCCTATGTACTGAACACTGCTCCTTTAAGGGCCAAAAATATGTTCCTCTGTATCAAAAGACATCGTGTTCTTCAACATTTCTTAGCTGTTGTGCTACACACACCCACAACAATATAAAAAAGGCTTCTTTGTGTTTGCAGGTATGATTTCTGTTTGCAAGATTTGTGTTTGTCATCATTTGACTTGTTAATTTTTCCAATAGACTGTCATACCTTGGGATTTTTTTTGTTAAAAAAAAAAAATATGCAGAAAATGACCAGAAGTCAGCATTTGAACTTACACTAAAATGGAAAAATATCTCTACATACACGCTTGCCCCATGTGTCTGTACAAATTCCAATTTGGGCATAAAGTCATGTTATATAAGCACGAAGATCACTTCTAAGCGATCATTTCTCAGAAGTAAGATCCATTTATATTACTTACATTTCAATTTCTCTTGCTTCACCTACATTTTGGTTCAGCAATAGTAAATTCAAAATTTAATTTATACTTTTCCCTTATTATTTCTAGCCCTAGACCTATCATGATCCTGCTGTGTTTTGAGGGAAGGCTGCCTCGAGGCCAGCGGCCCCTCTGGCTGCGGATGCGCTGTGCAGCCGGTCCCCACAGCATCACGGGCGAGGCCGGGAGCCGCCAGGCTCCCCCAGCCCTTTGGGTACCACAGAGGGGCATTCACACACACCCCGAGGCTGGCGGGGCACGAGCTCCCGCCCCCGTGCAGGCTGGCCTGTCCCCCCGGCACACAGAAGGCAAAATTTCTGGGTCAGCCGACACAACACACCCATCCAGGTAGAGGGAACCTCCTAGAGCTCCCGTCTGCAAACCGACTGTTCATGTACTGCACCAGAGAGGTTACTGATAATAAAGACAAAGACATGCGTGCTGTTATCAAACTTCAGCACTTAATGTTTTTAAGTGAAATATTTAACTTGTCGAGAATTTTAGCTGGCTTGCTCATAAACTAGCATGGCGATAAAGCTTCACTGGTTTGCAGACCTCGTGCATGAGATATGACCAGCACAGCACATTTGATTTTACAATACTAACTAGAATATTCCTCCTAGGATGCATCAGTTAAAGCATCAGTGGTGATTGCCCATCCATTGCAATGCAAGAAAGCACAGCTCTTCATATTTTAACTCCAGCCCTGATAGAATGAAAGCTTGAGAGCAGCATTAAAATAATAGATGGTACTTTGCTAGAGGTAATTTGAAATCTTAACAAAGCATCAAAGGATCTTGTCTATTATGAGCTAATACTTCAAGCCAATTTTTAGCTGAACTCATGTAAGGTGATGGGAGTACAGGGACCCCATAACCTTTCTAATGTCCACATTTTTGTAATCATATGGTACAACAAAGCTGCTTATACAGCAATAGTCTTTTCAAGCTCATGCTGTGATTCAAATTCAACCTACAAACAACACACATGGATATTCTGTCACACTTCTATCCCGTGATGCACCACAATGCCTAAAACAATTACAAAGATATGCGATGAAAGACAGAATGAACAAGTTTAAGAGAGGCATATTCTGTGTTCTTTGAGTTTGTGCTTTGACCGAATCTATGTTTGGGGTCATTAACCTCAATCACAGGCTACAAAAGCGTCAGTGTGTGTCCAGCAGATGGAACGGGCAATGGTATTTCAAAGGGAAGAAATCAAGGTCTGTCCGGTGAGCGCTACGGACAACAAAATAACTTGTGTCAAAAAAGCAGCTGTATTTGTACCACGTTGCTAAGAGGAAGATTAACGGTTGTCTAACCCTTCAGGCACGTGGGAACGGGAAAGGTGCACATTTTGGAGAGGCTGATGTCAAGACCTTCCAAGCCTTGCCCAATGAAGCAGAGGGCGAAGGAGCGTACGACTGCCTCTTACACTGTTTGAACACATGCTTCAACACCTTCTAGATGCCAAAACCTAACTCCTTGAGGACTGGAGCCTGCCTCCTACAGCACACCAAGCAAGGCATTCTCAGGAGGGTCACTTCAAGCATTCAAGGAAGAGCCGAGCAGAGAACCCGAGCCCATATGTGCCCCACACGCAGCTATGGGATGTGACAGCAGTAGGTAATTTGTTTTCTCCTTTTAGGTATATCGTTCCCATACACTGTCAGGACACCGTGAGAGGTCAGTCACTGTGAACAGATAGAGAAGCAATACGTGTACAGCAAGTGTGTATATATATATAAAGCATAAACATGCTTGTGGTGATTGGAGCTCTCTCATCCAAATATGGACTCAAAAATTCTAATTATTTTCAAAATAAATCAGAACCAGAAGATAAACACAGCAAAGCAGCTTTTATGTTTTATTTATGTGTACACATTGCTCCATTCATCGCAAACATATAATTGAACCTTATATTGTCTATGCATATTTTAAGAGGTTTTTAATCTGCAAGTATAAATCTCATTGATTTTGAAAGTAGATAAAGTAGAAACTAGATAAAGGCAACCACAGTAAAGGCTTACTTGGCAAACAGGCTGAAATATAGAAAAGCTCAATAGCATAACATAGTTTTTGGAAAGTAATATGCAAATACAGACATATATAAACCCACTACACAGTGGAAACAAATTGTAATGTGGTACAATGTGAAACAATCATCCTTCAAAGCTTAGTTATTAGACTAAATGAAAGCTGTTGAGTTACTATTTGAGCATATCTCATAATTGCATTTCTAGACAAGCATCCGTTTATGCTGTGGGAAATAAGGCTGTGATTTGAATATTTATTCCTAAATTTTCAATATAGTAGTGTCTTGCAGTCAAGGAGAATAAAATCTATGGCCTTCTCGCCTTTACAGAATAAGACAGCTAAAATCTGTCAATACAAATTATCTATATTAAGTGTTTATTTACAATTTCATTGTAAAGTAAAACTTTCGGCAAGCAGCTGAATATCACCATGAGCAAAACTGAATTCCCATGAGTGGCTTTCACTGATCAGATGTTGCAAAATTAAGAAAGTATAGTCATAAAAATGTTTTCAAGCCATCTTCATTTAACCGAGTCTTGGAGAGTGAGACTCCCTCCAGCTCCCCTCCCCTAGACCTTCTACAAAACACCCACAAGGGCATCAGCTGCATTTCAGGCAGTAAAATGGTGTGTTTAAAACAGGCTTTCTAGAGCTCACTTCTTTCCTTTTTTCCTTCCATATAACACTGGAACCATTTTTGCATTTTAAAATATTGTCAAATAATACAGAAACCCACATTTTTAACATGCTCACACACTGTGGTTGTCTGAATGGATTTGTTTAAGCTGAAACTATTTTGCTTTGGATTGGCACATATTTAAAGGTTGAAGCAAGAGCAAAACTGTGGGTTAAACAGAATATGTGTAAGCTCCTATTTGAATCTCTCGCTTCAGTTCTGGTCATTCATGCCTACATGCTTCAACAGTTTTTCCACTTTTTCCTCCTGTCCTGAAAACTGCCCGCTCTGTGCTGACTACAGATGATGCCCAGGGTGAAACCATGGTTAAGTAACTACAACTGGAAATGATGAATCCACAGCTATAAAACTAATCCTAATTTACAAACAAAGCACTAAACCTCCTCATACCAAAACACCAGCCTGCCCTTCGGGGAATAGCATCGCTTTTGTAAGCATTTCCAGTGCCATCAAGCAGTGTCCATTCCCTTCAACCCAAAGGGTCTCCGACCAAGCCTGCGATGCTCCAGCATGCTGCTGGGGCTGCACAGGAGCATGAGCACCCATCACGGCACTATGTGTGGGTGTAAGAATAAGGAAACGTGTCATGGCTACTGATTAAACATTCTGAATGTTATTCAGATGTCTAATACTCTGTGGTAGCAATCAGGATGAGACTGAATACACAGAGCAGATTAGCCCATGTTGGCACGTGCAATGTTAGTTTCCCCTCCTGTCCTAGACTGATTCCTACAACTGCTAGAGGCAAGTTATGGCCTTAAAAAACTGAGGGATAACACTAACTTGTCTATTTTTTTTCTCTTTTTTTATTTTAACAAACACAAATTGCCTTCTTTTACATTATGAAATACAAAATAGCATTTCAGAGCATCTCAGATGCACTGAGTTTCAGTGGCAGCCAGTACATACAGCCAAGAACTGTTTCCTACAGTAAGTGAAAAACACTCTGTGTGGAAGAACGCAACTAAATGTATTTTTATCTCATATCCCTTACAAACAGTGTGAAGAACAGGAAATCCTTATATACAATTTTAGTAAAGATATGATACAAATGTGTTCTCAATTTCAGATATCCGGAGCCAAGTCTCTATTTCAGAATCGCACTTACAAGCCTTTTGTTCGGATGTGTTCATTAGTGCTGAAGCAGTAGTCTAGGACATTAGAGTTTGCCTCTGCAACAAAATCCTTGATAAATTATTTGTACCTCTCTATTAAAAGTTATCACCTGCTGCAGCAATAACAACTCTACCAGAAGAAAAATCTTGCTTGTTAGCCCATAGCAAGAGAAATTTAATGTGAAAGGTTTTACTGTTAACAGATGAACTACATAAACCACAGCCAGGACTAACCTTGAACTACAAGCTACAAATTGCATGAGAAAGATACAAGTACGATGCTGGTCCCCAGACCCCTCACTAAAGGCAGGATGTATTTCAGAGCTCCGAGATGGAATTAGGTGAAAGATGCCAGTTTCAAGTAAGCTTGCACTAGTTTTCAGTTTCCAGCTTTCACAGTTTTAGTTTTGTTTCCAACAAAATAGTTGGAGTGGGATGGCTGGTGACCCGTGGGGCAGGAAAAGGCAGACAGATGGGGAGCAGAGAGCGGGTCCTGGTGCCAGCAGCCTGGGAAGCCTTGGTGCGGGCTGCCCTGCTTCCATCTCCACCTCCCTCCCGGTTCATAACCCAACTGCATCCCCGCTGCTCTGTACCCTGAACAGCACAGGCAGGAAAACTCCAGCCACTGAAAAACTCCAGCCTTTGACAAGAAGCTTCCCACCAGCTGAAATGACTGCAGCAAGGCTGGGTGTCTTCCTAAGGGATGTTCTCCTGGTGAACTACAGCTTCCCAGCACCAGCTGACACAGCAGGAAATGAGATCTGAGCAGGAGGGCCATAATCCTTTCCTTGGGAATCGGTCATCTCTCAGCATCTATGGTCATACCTCTCCCTGCTGGTTTGCCTCCTCCCTGGCCCCAAGAGCTTCACCCTTAGCTTCCTTGGAAATGCTCATGGGACTGCTCTCTGGATTGTTTTTCCTTAAACTTGTCATCTTTAAATTCATCCCCAAACACTCCGGGGTCCCGTTCCCCAGCCGAGCCACCTGCCACGCCGTCACTGAGCCCACCAGCCTCTTCTCCCACGCACCCCTCCCCAGCAAGGTGCATCTGACACGGTGACCCTGGCAGTCACTGCCCTTCTCTGAGAACCTCTCCTCGCTGCGAGACCCTCGCGTCCCCGCACTTCCCACTTCCACCGCCTCACCGGCGTCCACAACCCTTTTCCTTGGCTTTACACCCAAGGCATCACCTGCTTATCCCCCAAGGACAAGCGCTGGGCTGGAGGCAGGGGCAGGGACCACCGAGATGAGCACTCAGAACAAAATGCTCTGCCTCCTTTGTCACCCACAAGGTCAAAAATTTAATGCTTTGAAGTAAGACAGTCACGGGCAGCATTTAATATTCCTTTGGAAAGTTTAAGAGGCGCTTCTGTAGGGCCACTGTGCTGACCCTGCGCGTGGGGATGGGTTTCACCAGGGAGACTGCATGATTATATTGAGACTGCCTTTGATTTCCATTTTCTTTCATCCAAAATAAACATTATCATGAGTAAAAAGGCCTGTTGTATCCTCTGAGCTTAAGAATCCGAACAAGGTCCTTCAGGACACGGACTTTAGGCATAAAGGAGAGCAAGAAAATGCAGCAAGATGAGATGTAAGTGAGAATGGATTATAATTACAGGAGAAATCTGCATTTGACATTTCTTCAACTACATATACAAGAATTATAGGGCATAGTGAAGTTTCAATGAATATCTATACCTTTTATTTCCTTATATTTCATCTCTGGCCTTTTACAAAGTGCATCATCACCATGTAATTCTACAAATATATAAATATTTATGTATTATTACAGGAAAAACACAAGGCAATCACACTTTTACCTTCACTGGTTTTCTTCACCTCAACATTAAGCTTGCCAGCTAAATAATTACATTTCTTCTTATCTAACTTGTGGGAAAACAAATTTAATAACAGAAATACAACTAGAAAGGCAAATACTTAGGGGAGAATAATTTTCAGACTTAAACTTCACAAGCTCGATAGATTATTCTGGACACTGGATAATTACTTGGCATGTCTTTATCGCAAAAGTGCCCAGACATTCTAATTAATCCAAATTACTTTCTAAGGGCCATGCTATTAGACACATGCAGAAGCAACCAGATATAGAAATATATATTATTTTTTTTTAAAAGGTCTTGAACAGCTCTGTCTTCCCGCACCCTGACGAAAACCACACCACAGAGGCCACCAGCTCCTTCCCTCGCATCGCAGCAAGCTGGAGCAGCACGGAGGAAAGGAGCCGACAGAGAACTCTGCACAACGAGAAATGTTAAGAAAAAGCTCCTGATCCTAGGGACTTTTTTTAAAAAAAGATAAACAGAGTTACCAAAGCAGAGACAGGAGAGGACAGTTTTGTCCAACTCCCTGAACTCGTCTCCCCAATGTGGTGAAGCTGCTGGCAGCGGAGCCAGGCAGCCACCAGCCCCAGCACAAGGTACCATCCGAGTATGAGCAAGAACTTCTTTGCCTTGAGGGTGGCAGAGCGCTGGCACAGGCTCTGGCACTGGGAGGTGCTGAGGTGTTCAGAACCCACCTGGATGCAACCCTGTGCTGCCTGCCCTAGGAGACCCTGCTGTAGCAGGGATGAGACTGGATGAGTCCGGAGGTCCCTTCCAGCCCCAACCGTTCTGTGATTCCGTACCAATTCCCATGGTGCCACAGATCCCAGTCCACAGAGACACCAAAACTTCCCCCGGGGCTGCAGGGAAAGCCTCTTGCCATTAGGGCAGCTCCTGCAGCAGCCGTGCTGCTACTCACCAACAGAATACTTTTCTTCTTCAATGACCTCGTGTTTGTTTCTCTTTTTATCTATCTATTAATTTTACACTCCTTCTCATAGCTCTGGTTTCATCTCCAAGCAAAAATCATGTGGCAATAGTCTCGTACGTGATGCAGCTCCACACAGGGCTCCTTTCTGAACTTGTGCTGGTGCTGCAGCCTGCATCCCTGCAGGATGCCCTAGCTCCGACTGCCATGAACCACAGCTGGCATGGCTGGTGAAGTACTGAGAGACGGAACAGAAGTAACTCTCCTCCTCATCTCTCATATGGCAGCACATCACAGACAGGAACTAATCCCTCAAGTCAAAGGAGTGCTGGTAAACTGAGTCACTTAAAGGATTACAGAAAACTGTAGAAATCTCCTATGTTCTCCATGCAATTATTTTTATCATCATTCATCCTCTTTAATAGCCCTGATGAGTGTGGTTTTCCTTGAACCAAATGCAAACTTTCAATTACTTAAAGTTTCTCTTTAAAAGAAGGCAATACATACAATTTGAAGCAGCAATCTGCCAGAACAGAAATGTTTTTCTCCCCAAGCAATTTTAGGCATTCCCATAAAAATCACACAGGTCCATAGACTACAAAGAGGTACAGAAAATTTGGTATCATTCAAGGAAATGCTTATCCATATTTATGAAAAAACTAATTCTACATCTACCAACAGCTACTTTTAATAAATAAAACAACCTTTCCTAGCCCTCATCTACCTTTCTCTTACTTTTCCTGAACTGGCCAACATTCGTTCATCATTAACATAACTTTTAGTCATTAAAAAAGGATCACAATTCGCTACCAAGTGTCCTTTTGAAGTTTCATGTGTGCAAATTTGGATACTGACAGCAATTTACACCAATATGCAGGATATTACATGCAACTGTTAATCAAAGAAAATGTCTACGCAAAGGGCACTCCCAAAGAAAATTAGATCCAGTTTGTTTTCTCTCCTGATAGTGGAATTGCTACAATAGACTTGACCTGTTACATGCTGCCATAGCTGCATATAGCTTGGCTTGTTGATAATTTGAAATGAAAAGGAGAAGAAAACCAAGTGCAAATAAAGCCACTTTTGCCAAGATACTAAAAGAGTTTAAAACCAAACTTGATAGTTTTAGTCTTGTGATTTCTTTAGCAGGAATTGGGCAGCTCGAGCACTCCCTGGCACTGGATGGGCTGCTCGCCTGGTTCATCGCTGCACCTACAAGCTGGCTTTAAGCTCTCAGAGATCAAACTAATGGGTTCCCCTGGCAGTCTTGTATTTTTGTAACCTTTCTTTCCACATCTGACTCGCTCTCAGTTGTGGGGATTTTTCTGACAGTTGCGTCTTGAAGTTTTGCATAAGATTTTTTAGCTGATCCACGCACAGGGCAAGCGAGCTTCCTCAAGATGAAAGAGATTGCTCTGACCCTGAAAAGCTCCAAAGATAAAAGGTACAGAACCCAGTTCTGGAAAGCACTAAATATTTCAAGATCCCTGCTCTATGTAACAGGCTGCTGATGCTGGAAGTCCTTGTGCTCATCATTATTTAGGGTTCGATCCTGCAAGGTGCTAATGCACCCAGCCGACAGAGCAGAGCAACCTGTTTACTTTCAGGAACCACATGAAAGTCAGTGAACTATGGAGGTAGAGCAGAGGAAAAGCTGCAGGCAAGAAAGAATGATATGATACCATACATTTTCCCTTTTATGAAATAAAAATTGTACATAGAGCATCACATCCTCAGCTGGTGAAAATTGCCATTGGCTTCAATGGAGCTCTACCACATTACACAGCTTGAAGATCTGATACACAAAATTAACACTGCAATGAATGGCACTCTGCAAATAATCGTGCATCTGTATTTATCACATTAAAATGAGCATCATGACTTTGGAGATCACCTCATGTTTATGCATATATAGTTTATACCCTAAATCACTGTATTTTTTTACTTCTTGTTGAATAGATATTTCTGAAAGAAAGTTTATGCAGAATGTCGGGTGCCAGAGCAGTTTGAACAACAGAACATAACAGGTCTTCATCAGCTATCACCAGAACAAATTAAGCGGTGTCGGAAGGTCCGTAGGAAGAAGAGCTCATTTTGATGCTGTTGATGGGATGTGATTTTCCCTATTAGTCCCTGACCAGCATGGCAACGGCTCAGCACATCATCCTCGCTGACAGAAATTAGACAAGCTCCATGACCCATGTTTACAGAAGCCTAAAGCCATCACAGTGGTTGAGCACACTGCAACAAGCAACTGGCCCTTCCAGCCCCGATGGGGAGAGGATGGCAGGGGAAAGGGAAAGGAGTCTTTACTCTCCACTTGAAAATATTTTAAGAGATTTGATTGAAAAAAGTATCCACATGAAAGCTAAACATCAGCATTCGCAACGTGAGCTTTCCCAGATAGGCAGCAAACGGGGACTGCTTTTTTTCTGTGTGATAAGCCATAATAAAACATGAGTGACGAATAAAAATCTAGATATTTTTTCAAACACTCAGCACATGACTCCTGTCCCTTTGTTGCACCTCCTGCTCTGGCTCCATGGCACAACAGCATTTTTATCAGGATGCTGGTAGATTTTTAAATGCTGCCTCTTTACACTAAGATCTTGCACGTGTCTGTCAGATTCCTAGGTGTCAGCTTTTGAAAAGAGCATTGGGGTTTTATTTCCTTCTTCTTCATTACTTTTTTCTTTTTTTCAATTCCCTTCCCTCCAGTTATTTATTCCTCTGGAGGGTAAAAGAACAGCGCACAGGAACAAGCCCCTTGTGCATACTTCATCAAGATCTGTAGGCTTGCTACTAATTACTGCAGTCACAGTTATCAACCTTACAAGTGGTTCAAAAGGATCAAGCCAGCATTTCGTTGCCGAAGCTCAGCAGGTTATGCTAACCCTGCAGTTTACTGAGGCACTGCATCACACCGCATTTTCGGAGCCGAAAAGCACGGGAATTTTTGAAATGCTGTGTTCTGGTATCACAAGCAACCAACAGGAAAATTAGCATTGTAAAATGGCAACCTAATTTAGATAAGCACTGTGTGAATCCATCTAATTTGTATACAGAGTCATTATACGGTCACAACCCAGTGACTCAAGCCTCTTTCTTTTCTTCTCCACCCCCCCACCCCCCCTCAAGAATAACAGTGCTCTGGGAGTATCTTTAGTTATTTATGCATTGCTTCTAGTTGACAGATCACTGGCAGGCATTAAATGGCAGGAACG
>JAVJGJ010000047.1:23062511-23079844 GCA_035590215.1 Microhierax caerulescens | reverse complement strand
GAAATACTGAAACAGATGCTTTAAACAATGTCTCTTCCACCTTTTGCGCTGATGGAGAAGAAGGGAGCTGTCAGACCTTCCTGCCCTCTCCTCCGCAAAGGAGCTCTTTGGACTCCTGAGCCCGTAGCGTTCACCAAGACTGCTGGAGGAAAGAGCACTTGACTTTCAGGCTGTCATGGCTCTTTGGGTGGCTCTGGGCACAGGCACCGAGTGAGCCCCATCGATCCTGGGCAGCTTCTGGTTTCCTCCACGCATCCTCACTCCAAATACATGCCACAGCCCCCCCTGCAAACGAAATGCCATCCACTCTTCAATTACTTGCTGCCACCACCTCCCTCTCCGCCAGCTGCCTGGAGCTATATCGTCTTCTCCTTTACCACATCCATTACCAAATGGCCCAGCTTGCCGCCAGGCAGGTGGGTCCCCCATCCTCGAGCTACCTCCTGGTGCTCGGCTGCCTTGGCGCTGTAGCTGGGGCTGGGGACAGCAGCGAGGTGTCACAGGACCCTTCGTGACTTTTGAGTAACCCTAAAGTGCAGGGGCTGAGGCAGTGGCTTCCACCTGGGGTCTGGCACCCAGAGCCGCAGGGAGGAGCAGCAGCGCAGGGCAGTGCTGGGGTGCGGTGCTGCCCCTGCAGATGCTCAGCCCAGGCTGAGCAAGCGCCACAGCGCGCTGGTACTCATGGTTTGCTTCTACATCCTCAGCGGTACCCGTCTGCCTCCGGTCCTGTCCCGACTCTTCCCAGTCAGGCTGCTCTACTCCTGAGGAGCTCTTGGATTTAGACCTCTGAAGCTGCTGGCATGGCGTACATCCATGAATATTTAACTATCCAAGGCATCGGTCACACAGACTGCAGCTCCATGTTCACAACTACCTACTCAGTATATATGCCACACATTTATTTAACCAACTCCATTTTCAACTTTGTTTTCTTTCCATCTTAATGATCATTGCCTATCATTCAGCTGGAAGTTACAACGATAATTTGAAACGGAGCTTCAAAACTGTCTCCTCTTTATACTGAGGGTGCACTGTAGCATTGATCTAGCTTCTGGTGTGCTGTAATAAATATAACTCAAACTCATAATCCTTCCCATTTTTAAATGCAAACCTATCATCAAATAGCCAGCCTTATTTTAAGATTTTTCATGTGTTGCTAATTTTTCAAGTATGTATATAAACTGTATCTTTATCCCCCCTACAGCTTAAACACAAGCTGAACTTAATCTATAACTGGTTTCAGACCACACCTCACATGCTGAAGAGGATGAAATTATCCACCTTCACACCGAGCATCCTCAGGAGCAGAACTGCTTTGCATCGGAGTGGTTTGGTACCAGCTGGGACACAGAGCCTGAGCAAGGGCCTGGCTGGATGAGATTTCACAGACGATTAGGAACCCCTGCAAGTTTCTCCATAAATATGCCACTCTGTGAGGACTTCTATAGCAACCAGCCCTCGCAGGGAGCTCTTCAAGCAGACACGCCACCTGAGAATATGAAATGTCTGTGACCACTTTCTCTGCAGATAACAGAGTGATTTTAATTGCTGAAACTATTACAACGCATTTGCTCTTTTTTTTAAAGTATCACAAAGAAAGCCAGAGCATAAAACAAGCAGGAAAATTAACAGTAGTTGAAAGGCAGAGAAAGATTCCCTTCCCCTGCAGGTGCTGCAGACAGACCTGGCCCTGTGGCCTTGCTGCCTGCATGGATGCAGGAGCTGGATCTCCTGCATGGGGATGCTCTGGTCAAACCCTCCTTCCCATCGGCATCCACCCAGACCTGAAAAAATCATCCTCACAGCTAACTGCAAGCTCACCACAGCCACTGGAGTAATTCTCATTAAGGAAATAATTATTTATCATTAGGTTTTAGAGGCCACAGCCAGCCTGGGGGGCTGATGCTGGCACAAATCCCGTCCTCCAAAGAACTCTGTGACAACTGGCAGGTCGTACCGGGCAGACCCCAGCCCCATGCCAGCACACGTGGCAGGGAGGCCGGGGGCTGACAGTGCCCCCTGCCCCTTGCTGAGCAGAGTCAAACCTCCTGTCCAAGAACACTTTGGAAATTCATTCCATCTCTTGGACTGTCTTACCAGAGCCACCCGTTTGCCATCTTTCCTAGTCGCTCACACGAGTTTGTTCAGCAAACAGCAAGACGCAGCATCTCTAACAAAACCTCGTTGTTTCAGCCCGTCAGGAGGGAGGTACGGGTGGGTGATCTGTCTCACGGGCGCCTGCGCCCAGCGCTGCGAGGAGAGCACCAGGCGGGGAAAACAACAGCCCTTACCCAAGCAGCACCAACGTGCCCTAAGGTACACGGGTGCCTACCTTATAAAATCAGAGGCTGCATGCAGGAGCTAATTGCATGGGATGTGTGAATGAGGCATTGTGCATTCTAAATGCTGAATTAAGCTTCAAGATGAGAGAAAACATTTCATTTACAGTGCAAGACAAAACAGATGTAAAAACCCTTCTTCACAAAAGTTCTATCAGAAAATGCCCTGCGTCTAATTAAATGATACAGTTAATAAAAACCAAGTATCAAAGGGAAGGGAAGATAAAGGTTTGAAGGCAAGGAAAAAGATGTTTTCAGATCTGATTTCAAAATGATGTTGCATAATCGAGAAAGCAAATTTAAGAATATTATTGCGCTCTATCATTAGGAGAAAATGAGAACACAATCTACTTATCACTGAACTGCTTTTTTTAAACAAAAACCCACTTAAAATGAAACACGTGGTTGATATAAAGACCATAAAAGCTGGGTTATTCACAGCAAACCAAACCAAAAAAAGATTTTAGCCAAGATGTTCATTTTACAAGCTGTGTTCAAAACTGCCTGTGTCCCAGGTGGAGGCAGGTGCCCTGGCTGGTGCAGGCAGCACGGGGGATGCCCACCATGGGAAAGGGAAGGCAGCGCCTGCACTTCCGAACCAAGCAGAAGGGCACCCACAGAGGACACTTCAGGCAGAAGTTTTATTCACAGCAAATCCCTTGATCAAAGGTGTAAGGCCCTGGCAGGAGCTTCCCGAGCAGCAGCATCACTGCCGTGCTGTTGCAGCCCCCGGTTAAACCCCGTCACAGGTCCTAGGACATCCCGAGGCAGGCTCAGATCTCTCCTGGTATCACATGTGCTTCAGGAAACAGCAATGGAAGTGAGCTGCTGCTCATCGTGAAATTTTATGGGTTTAATATAAAGAATGCTGGAGTCAGCTTTTGCTGTCCACAAGCTTGCATCATGGCTGTGATCTGCACCATGTTCTGCCTTAATATAACGGACTGTCTCATGGGAAATAAACAAACTCCCTAATTTTTTTTTTTAAATATACAGCGTTTTTCTCCTCAGGCTCTGAATGCATGGTTCCTTCATCAGACCTGTGGACTGAAGTCAGTCTGTCCCCTAAATGCTCATTGCAGGACAAGAAATTAGATACATCTGCAAACACATAATTTGCTCTTGTACAAAGGACTAAAAAAAAAAAAAAATGGCAAAGTGAGTTGCCAAAAATGTCCATTTGGTACTGATTTTCTCTGCTCAATAAATTTAATAAGCAAATAAACATCTTTTATTACATTCTCATGCTACAATTGCCCTTAAAACTCAGTAAGGTACGAGGTTCCATTCATCCCCCCGAGCACCGCTAAACACCAGCTTCAGATTCACTCATTTCCAGCCCAGATTTAGATTCAGAAAAATTTTTAGAATAATTCCAATACATAAAAATTATCAAGTTATCAAAACAATCGTTTGTACAGTGGCTGAATTATTCTTTAAAAAATTACCATTACCACCAAAGTACCAGAACAACAATTAATACCCATAGTACTTAGACACACTTGAAGCACCTTGAGAAATCAGGGTTTAAACACATTAAGAATCACACTGAAGTTCACTGCAACAAATCACACAAAACTAAACGTGTGCTCAGCTACCTGACTGAACCAAAATAGCTACAATTACATCGAGCACTCGGTTACTCTGCCCTATGTGATTTGATGAAAACCAGGGGCTGTCCCTCACTGAGATTCTGTTGTAGGTAGGGGAAAGCTTAGTAAAACCAGAAATTCAATTTGAAAAATGAACAGCACACACAGCCCAGGACCCACTATCCCTTTATTCCTGGGAATGGGAGACCCACAAGCAGTCAGTTGGTCTGGGAATGGATACAGAGCTCCCTGGACTGGCAGCAGCTGGGACCAGCAGCCAGTCTCTCTGCTCTGTCCATCCATCAGCTGCTTTCCCCTGGTTCATTCCAGGGACAGGGACAGATCCCACACATCCCACCAGGGCAGGGCTGCTGTCATGTTTGTGTCACCCTCCTCATCCCTTGTGCTTGTGTGCAGAGCTGGGCACTGATGCTGAAAAATGCAAAGACACTCTCCCTGCTGCAGAACATTCATAATGTAACGCATGCAAAGCCAGCTGCTGAATTGGTTTACAAAACCAGTGGCTTAACTGCCAGCTACGCCAGGGAAAGCAGGAATGCTTGAACGCACAAGCTTTAAGATACGTCAGAATAAGAAGAGGCTTTTGATATATATTTAATTGAAAAACTCAAAAGAAAATCCAAAAGCAACCTGAGGTGAATAACTGAGATGAGAGATTCAGCTAGGAGAGCTCAGAGAAATGCAAAGAATCGCACATTTTCCCCCAACTGAATCCTTTAGACAACACTTCACAACACTTCAAACAAGGAACAGAAATCTAGAAGTGGAAGTGGCTGCCTAGCACTCTGCCAATCCTGGGCAAGGTGTGCAGCCTGAAAAATTCAATGCCTTAACAACCAGGAGAAGGACATTATGTATTATCATGTACATTTTCAAAGCAGACCAAGATTTTAAAAAAATAAATTAAAAAAAAAAAAATGGTGCAGCAAAGCCTTAAGAAGGTTACGTTTTTCCCAGGTCTAATTGTGCAAATGCTGAAAATTTATGCTACCTCCCTTTTAGCACCCAACAGACAGGTAGCAGTCTCCAGTAGCTATAGCCAGTGGTAGATTAAGCAGTAAAACTGGTAAAAAAAAAAAAAAAAAAGAGTATGCACTACTAATTTCTGGCACCAGTGAATGGACTGGATGGATTCACAAATCTGGAAGGCTGTTTTTATTGACTTCTCCCTGAAAATTGTGGCAATTTTTTTTTCCTTTGCTTTCTAAGCATTTTCTTATTTTTTCTAACCTATTACTCGGGAAAGGAGGAGTAATTTTTTTTTTTCCTTCAACAGGCAAACTTGATACAGGTCACATTTATCAGCATTACATCTACTAGAGAAGTATCGTAATGGGTGAGACACCCCGAGATGGCCAGCTGAAAACTGGAACGCCACCTCCACAGTGCATCCAATCACCACAGAATTGTAAAACATTCCATATTTATTTTTCTCCTTTGAAGCAACAGCCCATCGTGACCTCTCATTTTTCAACAACGATGCTGTGCCATACAAAAACGAAGGCACTAGTTACACAAGCGCTTCTGCAACTTTACACTTGTGTGATGTGTTTTGCACTGACACTTACTGGGCCAGGCTCTTTCTTAGTTGTGCTGAAGAGATCACCCCACAGAGAGCTCACTCCAGTCCTGCTGCAGTTAGCTCCTAATAAATAATGCCGTATCCCTCTACCGCGTACAGGAGGAAATGTGAAAGATGCTGAAGCTGAATAGCTGGTGTGATAAATGGAAAACTGAGAATAGTTGTGTCTGGTCTGTCTTAAAATACGGCAGCTGTGCCAGATGTGTTTCTGCGCTGGAGTCAATCCACAGCCCCTTCACGGAGGGTGCCAAAATAGGAAATTGGTATTAAAAGATGGAGACAACCATATATCTTGCCCTTTAGCACGTTATACTCAAGTTAGTTTTTTTAAATCCCCTTGAAAGTTAATCTGTGCACGATATGATTACCTACGTGCAGACTTGCCCTTGGGGGCTGTTACTTCCAAGGTTCCCATCCTCACAGCTTTCCTGCGCGCACAGTCCTTTCCACACACTCATCCCACATTTCTACCAACTGGGTGGGAAATGGAGAACCAAAGCAAAGGCACGATGAGCCACTTGCCATGAGAACAGGGCACTGCAGCTGAACAGCACCACTTGCCCACGCTCCATTTTTCACTTCACCTCCAGATCCCAGAAGCAGCCAGACTCTGTCCTGAGTCCAAACCCAGGCTCCCTTTTTTTCCTCCTCCTGCATTAAGCAGAGGTTTGTGCCGTCCCACCGGCCCTCCAAAGGCACCAGCCAGTGGAAACAGAGCCCAGGAGGTGCGAACTGCTGAGCACAGGTACCCAGCCCTGGGACCCGGCGTGGCTGGAGACCTCCTCACCAAGAAAACTGATCCAACCGTTGACAAAACCAAAGCAACGCCCTGAGCTCGGGGGCTGCCCTGCGGTGGCAAGCTGGAACGGGGAGGTTCTACAGCACAGGCACTCGGCTCACCTAGCTGCGGAGCAAGGTGCCCTTAGGAAAAGAAAACAGAAATAAAGTACAAGAAACCATTTAGAAAGAGGCTCCCACACTGTGTTTTCAAGACATGGAATGCAATTCCATTTGTAAAGGCAGCGAGACAGGACTGCAGCCGGTGTCAGGCGAATATCACAAATAACAGCCCTGAGCGCCCGCGAGCGCAGAGCTGCTGTGCTGGCTTCATCACGGGCTGCTGTGCTCCCCAAAGGTGAAGGGCAGAGCCTACATCGGCACACACTGCAGCTGAGATCATGGCTATCTGCTCACGATCTCCATCGAAAGATAAATCACGTCACAGTTGAGAACAGATGCTTGACTGTACAAAACTATACTGACTGACAAAAACTATAAATACATTCTGCCCGCACGTTATATAAACGTACACACTTGCAAGCATTACGGACTGCAGGACACAGCTCAGCCTGAAGCCACAGAGAAAATAAGGGACTAATGACTGCAGGGGCTCAGAAGGGGTGCCCAGCTCAGACAGCACTGCAGCACTGCGCCTAGCCTGTCCCTTTGGACACCCTGGCTGTGCCCAGCCGAGCAGAGGCTCTCAGCACAGCATCCCTCACGGTGCTTCGTACTCCATCCTTGAATCTGCCCTGCTGTAGTCAGGGATTAGCCGGTCAGCTGCGATCCCCTGAAAGCTCTCAGGCCTTAGGAAGGAGGGACAGTGCAACAAAATGCTCTGTAAGAGAGGAAAACCCATGGCTCTTCCCAGAAAGATCTGACCTGTTGATGCTTCCCAACACATCCGTGGCGGCTCTCTTAGCGGTGGCTCTCCGCTCCACTGCTTGTGAGGCCGAAGCGGAGAGGTGCCACGTGCGCCCAAAGGAAAAGCTCATTCCAGAGCACTGGGATCTTTGCTTGCAAGCCTTGTATTTTACAGTAAAAGCATTAACTACATAAATTTGTGTAGTCTTTTTTTGTGTGTGTGTGTGTGGTTTTTTTGGCTAATGAAACTTTTCCTCTGAAATTTAAGACTATAAAATAATTCTGTTGTTGAGCACTATTGCTCATTTACAGAACTCAAAGCACTGAAGGAATTCATTACTGTTTTCCAACAATGAAAAAGTGTTTTGAATAAACTCCCACAAAAAAAAAAAAGTCAAATAGGAACAGGAATTCATTCATAAGAACAAACAAAAAAAAGGAAAAATAAACAGATTTTTTAAAAAATAAACAGGGGATCATTACCTCTGTCTAGTCTGGACCCACACAGGTGGCAGTCTGCCCTCCCTCCTTGCAATGAGGGTCTAACCACGACAGTCCTGGCTGAGCTTTAATACCGGAGAAAGCCGGCGTCAGAGAAAGTCTCCTAATGAAAGCTGTCTCTGCTCTGTTCTTCCTCCTCCCCAAAAAAATATTTTTGATCTGGGGGGCAAACAAACAGGAGGCGCAATCTTTGTTTAAGAGAGAACAACTTTATCTGGCCTTCAGGAAATACATATTAAAATTTAATTCTCATAAATATCTTTTACAGCTTACAGAGTTAATTAGATCGAATTCATTTAGTTTTCAAACCATTAAATAAAGTTTTTCATTGATTTACAGATTATAGGTTGATATATCACGGCAAAGCTCCTTCCTGTTTCATTATCCCCCTAGAATCCTTTCTAGAATCCTTCTTTAAAATATTATTCAGTCTGAAATCAATAGCTAACCTTGCAAAGGGGAGGGGGGGGGAAGACATGAAAAGGTTCGCAAATGCAAGCTTTAAACCAGTGGGGGAATCTTACCCAAAGCACTAAGAAAACATTTTGCTACTGTCCAAGTGCAAGGGCAGGCTGTGCTGCCTGTGCCAAGCCCTGGGGGCTGCCAGCACAAGAGACCTCATGGGAGGGTCGCAGGAGGTGGAGGAGCAGAGTCCTTTGACTTGTGGGCAGCATCTCAGCTGAATGAATACGCACAGCTATATCCATGGAAGCGGGACATCTGGATTTCAAAACGCTTGACTAAAACATCTCTTTAATTTGCATTCTCTCCTAATTTCATTTCCCACAATTACTTTTTTCTAATATGAAAAACATGAAAAATAGCTACGAGCCTTTTTAAATCACAACTCAGAACACACTCAAGATTTTTGGTCACTGGCTTTCGTATCCATTTTTGATGATACTTTTATATGGTTTTCAAGTAAGAGTTGATTAGTTCAGCAAAGCTTGACATTTTCCACCAAACGTAGAAAATATATCAAAGATGATAACTATGTTGTAAATAATGCATTTTAAAAATCACTCCTCAACACACACATTTTTTTCCAAATGCCTTAACCAGCGCAACAGCTGATGAGTCATCAGTCCACTTGAAGATGTTAAAGAATTACTAATTTTAAAAGTAGAAGTATGAGGGTTACATACTTTGAGATGCAGGCCACATTCATCTCTAACGAGATTTCGTAGATGAGAATGAAGTAAGAGAACAATTTCTACTACAGATTAGACAGAAGGCATTTTTCCTCGCCTCTGGAAGGTCCCCAGGCTGTACATCCCTGCTCTCCTGTGCTCAGTCCCTCTCTCCCACACTCACCCATGAACGCTTTAATCCTGTTGTAATCAATAAGAAGATTGCTGAGAAAATGACAGCATTTTGCATTGGTGCTTTTATGGATTAATCCCTGAAGACAGGCAGTACTGCCAGCATTTGCTGCTGAACGGCAGCTGAACAGCAGCTTAGCAGAGAGGACCAGCCCTCTTCAACAAGTGCTAAGTGCATCCCGCAGTCCCTATGTGATGCTGGGAGTCCAGGGGCACAAGGAGGCAGCAAAAACATGATCATGGGGTTAAGCACATAAAACTGTCAGTTAAGAATCATGCTTTTTTTTTTTTTTTTTTTTTCCTACATTCATCAAGGAAGAAGTTAGTTACTAAAATAAGTGGATCTGTTATTAGATTCAGTTCCAGTCACTTTGGCTGTGTTCAGGCAGTGATACTCATACTGGGAGTATGCAGGGTGGAGGGAATAAATAAATAGCTAATTTTTTACCCACTTAGCTCCCATACCTGGCAATGTCTGCCTAGTGAGTCAGAGAAGATATGAATATATGAACCTGTGGCAGAGCTTTTTTAATATTCCCAGAGGTGAGCTCAGGAGATCTGCTCCTCCTGGGGAGATGGATTCATCATAGGCAACAAAATGCAATTTAAATACTTCCGTGGCAGAAAAGTTACACAGTATAAAACCTCACTAATTCTGACCTACCCTTTCTTAATCACATTTTTCATAGCTGTGAGGAAAGAACATTTGTGTTATTATTTTAAATCTGAAAGACTGAAACAAGCCATTGGCAGAATGAAGATCCGCATTAGAGGAGGACAGCTTTGCCGGAGCTTCGTGGGCACCTCCCTCCCTCCCAGCAGGGTCGTCTGCCCTCACCCATCTCCTGAGAAATCACTTCCCTCCTGCTGCTTTACACTATTTTTTATAACAACTGCCAGAAGCCTTTGTTATAGTAATGTAAGACTGGCTGGAATTGCCTAACACCATAGGAACATCATTGATGAGGGATCCAATTAATGAAAAAACGTACATATAAATACACATTTTAAAATTAAATTGAATAAGCTCTCCCCCCTGCTGAGCTCGCTGTGCACTACCAGTTACCAGAAGTATTTATTTGTGGTGTCAGCATGTTGTTCCTTGTAACTTGTCACAATATGGCATTTCATCACCTTATGCAACAGTACCATTATTACCCGTTTATCCAGGTTTTACACCTCTTGCCCACGTGCAGAACTGTGATTCCACTTGCCTTTGCCAGCCTGACCTGCGTAAATGGGTTATTACAATGCAGTATATGCTGCATTGACAGACATTCTCCCAAACCAGAATACCTCCACCCATTTCGGAGCTGTCTCTCACTGACCTGGAAGGTCCCATTTATTCACTAATTCCTGTCCCTTAAGAGATGCACTCAGCTCTGTGCTTTTTGTCTGTCTCCTCCATGTTTTACACTTGTTTAGTGATGCTGACGCTCAGCGGCGCAGCTGCTCCTACCACGTCATGATCTTGTTTATTTACTGTTTGCAGTTAATCATTTTTTTTCCATATTCTGCATGAATATTTGCAGGGTTTACGTACTAATTTACGTGCCTGCTTTTATTTAAACAAGTCTAACAACATCTGTCCTGCTTTTCCCCAAAATGTATGCCAGTGAGCCCCCCTTTTTTCCCCCCACAGTAGCTGCCTATTTCGTCTTTTAATTTACCTTAGTGCCTTTCCTTTGCCGGTTTCATCCAATACTTCAGAGCCCTTCATTGCTCCTTTTTGCATGGCTCCCAACAAATTTAATTTCCCATTTTACTTTTGTGGTCTTCTTAGACACACTTTGATCATAAGTTTCTTCTGGCTGGCTCTGTTTTGGCAAATGGACGTGCTTCAGAGAAAGCATCTCCAAAAGACCTTTTTTCTCCTACATTTATCTTCCAGGATGGTTTTCTGTCCTGGTTTGCCTCATCAATGTCAGCACTTAAAACACTGCCTCCCAAGCAGCCGTCTCTCTAACAGCAGCTGCCGTTGCCTCAAGTAAACAAATCACTTGTGCATCACTCTGGATTTCTGATCATGAGCGTAGAAGTCCCATCATTACAATTAAAGGGAAAGACTATTCTCTGGTATGAAAAAAAAACCAACTTTCATTTCCCCCACTGGGTGTTCAGCATTGCTGTGGTCAGGATGAGAAATGCACCACCAGTGACAGCCTCTGAGGAAAGATACAGTATGGGGTGCAGGATGGAGAGAACATAGTGGTTACTGCCTCTCTAGCAGATTATCAAGACTATTATTACTACTAGGATTTTAACCTCAGAGCTTTGCTGCACGCAGCAGCTGGAGGTAAAGCCAAGACTTCAGTTCTCCCCTTTCACCCGCCCACGAGACCCCAGGTAGCACTGGTGAAAGCAGCCGGGATGCAGCGGTGTCCGCTGGTACCCATTCCCAGCCTAAAGCAGGGGAGATGGTGGCCTGCCTGCCTTACTCCTTGCACAGCACATAAACCATACTCAGTAACAAGTTCATTTGGAACTACTGACCCCTTACTACACTTTGTAGCTTGCACATAGCAAAATAATACTATAAATAGGAAAATATCTTACTTTCTCTACCTAGAGAAAATGGTTCCCATGTAGCAGTATTATTGCACACTAAAGCTGAGCCCAACTTAAAGAGGAAAAGCTGTTGCTAACTCACATGGTAATGAAGGTTTTTCTTTACCTGAGCCAACTTCAGAAAGAACAGAATCAGAAATGGCACTTTTCATCTAAACAGTGTTTTGTCAGAAAATGTGTACCGAAAAACCCTATAAAAATCAGCTCGCTTAAAAGTAAATCAATTTCCTTGCTACTGTACTTCTTGCCTGAGGCATTAATTTGTTTAAAAAATGACAGAGAATATGATGTCCCTGCCATGGGTACCACGGGACACACCAGCTCACAAGTCTGTGTTCTCATGACACTCCCAGTTAGTTCCTTTTAAAAATTCTATTTCAGAGGCCCCCATCGACGCACCACCCCCACCCCCCGCAATTATCCATGGCAGTTTTCAGATACGCCATGCGTGCATCTAAATACCCGACACAATCTTGTCAAGCCCCTCAAAACAAGCTTTTGAGCTACAAACTCTGCTCCAAGGTTTCACGGAGTGAAGATAAAGCACTGACAGCTTCTCTGCAGGTATTGGGGGTGGGGTGGGTGGGGTGGGGGTGTGCAGCCGAAATTCCAACCGCCAACCAGCGGCTTCTCAGCTGGCACCCCAGGTCCCCTGCTCAGCCCCCGCGTGTCCCAGGGAAGGGCCAGCTTCTGCACGAGGGACTAGCCACAGTCCACACACCCGCTATAGGGACCGTGTCAGCGGGTATTTGCAAAGCTCTAAGAACAACTGTACCCCAGTTACTTCCATTTCCTTTTGTAGATTGTTTAATTCTATGAAAAGCAGCAGTTACATGGCAGGGGGATGAAGAGGAGTAGGCTTCGTTTCATGGTAGCTGGTTGGATCCTGCCTCTCTGGTTATTCTTTCCATCACTGAGAAACATATTCTAAGAGCCTAATAAATCCTGATTCCTTGCCTGCATGCACTGCTGGCGGAAGAGATAACCTGGGATGAAAGGTGGTGCAGAAATGTGTGGGGTTTGAAATCATCTTTGTAATTCTTAAATATGAATATGCAACACAAAGATTAGGAGATACATCCGAAATAAGTTGCATTGCCCACACTTTCTATAGAAAATACTCATGTGGGTGCAAAGACCTAAAAATATTAGCGTGGGTGCAGACTCGCACGCAACTATATACAGTTATAGCACACAACAGAGAAATAATAAGGGATGATATAATACACAGCTACCTCAACAGCATCCTCAAGGGAAAAAAGTTTATAACTTTACCATCTAAAGAGTCTTTGAAACTTCCTACTGAATTATTTCCCTCTGAAGTTTCTACAGCTACTCTTCCTTTTACTGTGGTGAGTATTTCAAAGCAGACGTTATGCTTTTATTTCAATTATTCTTTTTTTCCTCCCTGTTTTTCAAGGAATGTCAGTTTTCTGCTCAGAATGGTTTATTTTATATTTTCAGATAAGCATTTAAAGAGATATTATACAGATGCTAGTCTGTAGCAAGCTCATCACACTCTCTCCAGTGTTTGATGCTGTCCTACTTTAAAGATCCTCCACACGATGCGGTGTTACGCATAGACTATATTAAGCACACACATGCATAAATGCTTTCTGCGATGTCTTCGTGCCTTTGAATTAAACAGGTGGTAAAACAATACAAAACAGGACACAAATTTCAGACTGACAGAATTATCCAGATCAGTTGGGGCAAGATACTTCAGATGTCATTGATTAAAATAATATCCTTCTTCATACTGATTAAATAGATAACACACCTTATTTAAAAAGAACTAACTATGCTAAGTAGTACCTGCTGAAATTGAGGTTTCACGATTAAATTATTGCTGTTTGCTGTTTGAAATGGGAGGAAGGTGAGTGAGAAATATCTGTCTAGGGATCCAGAAGAAACATTTGACTTGGAATTCATAAAAAATTCCCTGATAGCAATAAGATCAATAGCAAGTTCTTGTTAAATTCCAGGCTAAGCCCTTTAGAAAACAAAACAAACTTCAGTGGTATTTAGGTACCAACGTGTTAGACCACATGCCTGAAAATCCTCTTGCAGCTACTGCCTAATCCTGGAGACACATATGTGGGTCTCAGTTGTGAAGTTCCCCAAGCTGCTTGAGCCAGGGAAAGCCAGAGCTCTCCCAAGCCATGGAGCAGGGGTTGGGGTACTCAGTTTGGAGGTCAGAACCCTCCACCTGCTGCCAGGCTGCAGGAGCATTTAACATGCCAGTCTTCCACGCCGGCATTGAACTTGAGCCACTCGCATGAAATAACTGCAAATGCGTCGATAACAGGGAACGCAAAAGGAAATGAGACATTGAGACTGGAGAACAGTATGCTCCCCTCACTGGGCAAATGTGAGCTCCTATTCTCTGCCCACAAGCCACTTTTGTGTAAGCAACCACTGGATACAAAAAGCAGCCCTGGGTGGGTGCACACCAGTGGCAGGAGACCCCTGTTCAGCTTGCAAGCATGCCCCGGTCCTGCCCCATGCTCCAGAACCCCCACAGGAGTGCCACGGAGACACCAGCCACCGAGGATTTCACCCCTGTGTCTAAGTATTGGCTGTCTGACGCTGATTTTGTAAACGCTCGGGTCTCCTTCCTTGGATCCGGCACTCAGAGCAAGGCAGCTCTCATGTGGAGCATCCTGATGGATTGCAGCCAATGCAACCTCCCTGTTGAGCCACAGCCCGCTAGAAAGAGCGATGATACTTTTATACAGTGCAGTCAGTTGTGAACCAGATTTATTTTTTTTTCTCATGGAGTTAGAATTCACTAAGTAAAACTGTAATCATCATTAGCTTTTTTTTCAACATTTATAAATTTTAATACCTGCTACCACCATTGGTAAACACAGGCAATCCAGGAACAGATCCCCATCTTCTGACAGGCCAAGATCAATATTTCTCCCCTTGAGTAGAGCAGTCTAAGTGACGTAAACCAACTCCCTCCTTAAAAGAACAAAGAGTTCTCTAGACTCAGCTGCTAAAGTAGACCTACACACAATATTTTAAGTCTCCCTCTCAAGCTCAAGAGTAAAATAGATTTTGCTCTATAGCCATTCTAAAAGTCAAGAATACTGGAAATTTCTGAGAGAGAAGCAACTCAGTGTATCAGTTTAATGGAGAAAATAGGGGAAAAAATAGAAAAAAACCAATGACTGGTAGCCATAAAATTCCGTAGATCAAATGTCAAAGAGTAATTAAAAAGAAAGGAGGATTTCTATGGACCTGAATGTATAATTAGGAAAAGAGCTAATGCTGAAGTGACACCGCTTAATAATCTCATTGTAAAAACTGACAAAAGTTGCATTCAGGGGAATTATTTTTTAATTATTTAGAATTGGTAGTTCAAAAACGAAATGGAAAATGGGTGCTTGTACTGTTAAATGTTGCTAATGTACAAGTCTCCTGAACGAAAAAGCTGCTCAATTAAAATACTTGAAATATAGTGCCATTACTTATCAGCTGAAATGCATTTTGTACTGCTATTCTCTTCGGGAACACAATTGTTCACTGAATTGGGAAATTAACAGCCAAATCGAGTGAAGTGCTGTGCTCTCTCTTCCTACAAAGCAAACTCCCAGGGCTTCACTGAGCTTGGCCTAATTGCCCAAAGAGGGCGAGATTTTTAATCTGGACCCTGATATACATCCCCTGCCCCACTCATACTATCTGAAAAGAAGAAACAGGTGGTAGGAAATTGAAGGGGTTTGTTATTTTTATAATACCCAGTTTTAGAATAGGAATCAAGTGCGACGGTGGACCTCAGCACACAGCCAGAAAGGCTTTTTCCCCCCAGTAAGTTCACAAGGCAATCACACTGCACGTAAAAGTTGCCCTTTTAGCAAGTCCACGTGGACTGCAGAGGCAGCAAAGGCCGCATTGCCACCCCGTCTCGTCACGGGCAGGAAGGTTTGCAGCGCCTGTTGCCTCTTCCATACACCTAGAGAAAGCACATTGCTTTAAACACTTAAACAGCTGCTAGGAGATGCAGACGTACAGACAGGGAACGGCACAGGCTTCATCTTGACTAGTGGTAGACTTGACCTGTGCAGACACTCGCGGGTGAGCAAGATTCCCTCAACAGTCAATGGAAAAAATGAGGTGGGTCAGGGGCACGTTTCTTGTACATGGCTAGCTGAGGATGAAATGCCCGCACTCTGCAAGGGCCTGGAGAAATCCACTCACTATAGATGATAAACATCATCCTTTTAAACTTAGAAAAAAGAAACAGCGAAAGTAAGTCCTCATTCTTTCCTAATCCATGGCTCTAGAGCACTGGGAACATGAGGGTGTTAGGACCTTGGCTCACCTCTTCACCCTCACCGTAAGCCTGGGTCCTCGATCTACCCAAGAAAAGTTAAATGGAGGACTGAGCTGGACACAAGATGCAGCCAGTCTGCCTGATGCTAATGCCGGGATTTTTGTGGACCAAGAGGACGAAGGGGTACCTTAACCTGCACTTCATTTTCAATCCACGTTTAATTCAGTTCAGGCAATCTGTGCTCAAGTTCTGCTGGCATTAAGCACTGAGGTACGGCAGCTCTGAGGGGTTTTCTCTCGATCTGATACCTAAATGCACATCGCATGCAAATGCACTCTATCTTACCTAACATTGTAGGGAGAAGGTCAGATGCAACCAGGAAACATCTCAAAGAGTGGGTGACTACGCCGTGGAGCCCAGGCACGTCCGTTCACATCCAGGGAGCTGCTCACCCCCAGCCCTGGGAAGAGTAGCTCAGCTCTGTATTTTCTCAGCAGACTGTACACCTGAAATCCAGAGCTGAGCCTCACCTCACTGTCAGATGTACTTCTTCCCCTTGCACTAAATTATAGATGTTAGACGATTTTGAGATAGGAGTGTTAATTATTAATAGGAATTATCTGAATTGATTTTCAATTACAGAATATTATTTTCTATTATATTGCAATAAGACTGTAGGAATTCCATTAAATTCAAAATGAGGATCATCAATTTCCATTAAGACACATGTAAACTAAATACATTATATCTCTGTTGAAGCCAATGATTTCCATTATCCCTTTCCATTAATTTCCATTCATTTGAAGTGACTCCGTTTGAAATGGGCTTTAACGACTTGATGGCTTATCAGTACGCTGGGCTCTCTGATTTGGCAGGCTGGATCGATGGGCCAGTTGTACCAGTTTCAACCAGGCCCAGTACCGCCCCTGCCCATGGGGCACACCAGCCCCAGGCTGGGAGAGTGGCTGGGAGCTGCACGGCAGGAGAAGGCTGGTGGGCAGCCGCTGGACGTGAGCCCCCAGCTTGCCCAAGAGGCCAACGGCACCCTGGCTGTGTCCGAAGCAGCGTGGCCAGCGGGAGCGGGGCAGCGCCCATCCTCCTGTGCTGGGCACTGGTACGGCCACCCATCGGAGCCGGGGCTCAGGTTTGGGTCCCTCAGCCCCAGCCAGACCCTGAGGGGCTGCAGCATGTCCAGAGCCGGGCAGGGGATGGGGCAGGGGCTGTTCAGCCTGGAGAGGAGGGGCTGGGGGGGGCGATCACTCTCTGCAGCTGCCTGACAGACAGGGGGGGTTGGTCTCTTCTCCCAGGTAGCAAGTGACAGGACAAGAGGAAACAGCCTCAAGTTGCACCAGGGGAGGTCTAGATTGGGTATTAGGAATAATTTCTTCACCAAAAGGGTGGCCAAGCACCAGCACAGGCTGCCCAGGGAGGAGGGGAGGTCACCATCCCTGGGGTATTTAAAAGACATGTAGATGTGGCGCT
>JAVJGJ010000047.1:23011020-23053573 GCA_035590215.1 Microhierax caerulescens | reverse complement strand
AATCAGAGCAGACAAACGCCTTCCTCTCTGTATCTGAAACCCCCGAGCAGGTGCCACCACCTCCTCCCGTTACCGTCACAAAGAGTAAATGAGAGAAAGCAAGCGCACACACGTGAGACAGACCTAAGGTTTCTTTGAGGCCAATTCTGTTCACAATTGCAACATTTTTGAAAATTATTATGAACAGTTTCTAAGCAAAACCGACTCAAATATACGTGATTTGTTGTACTCCTCCGTTCATTTAAAGCTTTAAATATTCTTCTCATCTTTGTCCCCCGACAACAAAGATGACAATGTAGCTACAAAATAACATTGAGTGCATTGTAACTAAAACTAAAGGGTCCCAAATTAAATATTAGTGGTGTACAATTTAATCTGTTTGGGTTTTTTTTTCCCTACAACTCATAAGAACTCTTAAATTGTGCTTCTGCAGTTTAGGACATCAGCAAATTCTCTAATTGCTTTACAGCACTGTTAGTTTATGACAGACTCTCCATCCTACATGTTCTACAGCTAGCTAATTAAATTACTTTTTTTTTTTTTTTTTTTTTTTTTTTTTCTTCTTTCTTTCTCCCCCCTCCCCAAGCAAGGAACACAGGAACCACAGCCACATTGCCAGGACAACCAGCCACAACTGCTCTAACAGGAAAAGAGAACCTAACAGAAGATGAAAGGATCAGCCTCCAGTCACAGCAAATCCCCTCTGGGCCACTGCAGCAGGACAAAGGGATCTCATGGTGTGTGTGGACGGAGAAATCCCACCTCTGTGCGGTGGTGGCACACAGGACCTGTGCCATCGCTGATCCAGCTTACAGCACAGGTTGTGTCTGCGGCAGGGCAGGGACAAGGCTGCCCTCCAGTCCTTAGGGCTCATCCTTGGTCCTTAGAACATCCCCAAACTCCAAGTACAGGTCTCGAGACATAAGCAGAAACCTCGTTTCTGACTACAGCGCAGGAACGAGAACAATTTGAGTGTTTCAGATAAATTTAAGCTTCGGGAAAACTACATTATAAATTCATCAAACTGTACTTCTTGCATATCTCTGGATAGCGGCAGTGTCTGTGGATGCTTTCACCAATCCGATTCTGACAACAGATCACTTCAAGACGAGAAGCCATTTCAATCCATTTTAAAGGTTTTTAGATCATCCACTTCTTGCCTTGCTCCAGACAAATCCAATTAACGAGACTGCTGGGAAATGGTTGGGACTATTAGGAGTCTATTTCCTCACTGGCAAATACAGGTCATTTGCACATAGATAAATTCATCCAACTTTTTGCTTTATTAAACTAATAATTTAACACCATTTTCTCTGCTCTCTCAGTACAAATTGTTAATTTTAGAAGACTGCCCCATGCTTTTCACACTCTGCCCCTCTTGTTTGCCCTGGTAAGGCTGTTACCTCACAGCCTCCATCCAGCCATCACTCGCCTCTCAAGATCTTTTTTCCACCTCTTAGCTGGTTTTGCCCATTGTGGACAGGCAATACATCATGTCTGTAGACTTTCCTAGAGCTCTCTGGTTTTGTTAGTCCCTGCTTTATGATCGTTGATTATTTCCCCTCTTAGGCACCTGCTAATTTTCTCAAACTCTTGTATGCTTTTAATCACATATCAAAGTCTCCCTCGATGGTCTCTTTTTCTTGAAACATGCATTCCTTCTGCCATTACGCATAATTAAGTCGCTGCTGACAACTGCCTATTGGACAAATTCCTGTATCCCCCTTTGAGTTTGCCTAACAAATAACCACAGTTACAGTTGGCCTTAATTAATACAGTTGGCCTTATTAATTTGCTAGAAGGTGCTACACCGTTCTTGAGTTTGAATGCTGTATTAGTATTACTACAGCCTTCACATGATTATGATGTAATAACTGTCAATTAATTATATATAATCTTCATTTTTAAACAGAAGCTTAGGAAAATATACACAAACTTCAGTGTGTCACTGCAAATCTTTCCAGAATATTCCTTGATCAGATCCTTATAAATCCGCATCTGTGCTGCCACTTGCATTAGATTCATTTGGGGTTTGTGCTAATTCACTGGAGAGTCCTGTAATCCCTTGTCATAAATATGAAGGATTTCACCCAGCCTATTAACAAGCAGAATTATAGATTGTCAGGGAGTAAATCATCCACCCTTTTCTAGTCACATCAACAATGGATTGAGAGAAATTACTCATTCATTTTTATAATCCTTTAATTCTTGCAGATGTTCCTTTGAAAATTGATTTAAATCGATGAATCATAGGGCAAGATTGGTGTAAATTTTTCAAGCTGAAGACACCGCCTTTGATAGAGCAGTCACAGAATACACCCCTGTACCTACCATAACTCATCACTTGTGAATGTTTAATACACTTAAAACTCTGGCCTCAGCTCCTGAGGCTGTTAAGAGGAAATGGGTTTTAATTAAATGAAGCCCAGCCTGCTCTGAACTTTTTTCTTATTTCTCAGATGGAAGAGAAGGGCAAGACGGACAGTCAGAAAATCACCTTCTTCAGATCAGCGACTGACTCGTTCGCGACCTGCTCTCAGACAACACTAACAAGACCCGAGCCCCCGCCTCGTGTCCTGTGCTCCGGCAACACCTCACTTATGGACACAGGTAAAACGTGACCCACGGCCACGTCTCGGAGCTTGGCAGATGGAGTTCACCTCTGTGCTGGCCTCAGCAGATACTCTGCACCTATTAAACATCTCAGGGACGACGTGCAGCTGTCCGTACCTACAGCAGAATCCCCCCGTGGGGCAGGCGCGGCACAGCAGGTAGGTATCCGTACGCACCGCGGGATGGCACGGCCACGCACAGCGTAACCTCAGCGGAAAGATCCACAGTGCGCGGATCCAGGCTCACGTCAGAATCAGCCATCTGAAAGGATCTGGCATTAGCCACAGAAGGAAAGCACTTTCCAACCCTTTACGTAGTCTGTTCTGTAAAAATAATCACAAGATGATTTAACCTACTTTGGGTCATTACTGGTCAGCTGCTTCAGAAGAGATATTTGCCTGATATAACTCGCACAAGGATAAACTAAACTAAACCCCTGACTTGGTCATAATTACACTTTTCCTTGTTTTGTGACTACAAAGGATCTAAATTTCAGAAAAGATGATGCAAAGCTACCGGCTAAGCCTGGAAAATTTTTCTCTTACAGAACTAGAAGAATGTTAAAAGTAATTTCATTGTCAGTACAACATGAAGTTACTACCCTCTACTGATGAGAATGCATTTACAGTCCATGCAATAGCGAAAGTCACCAGGAAAGAACACAAACATTTACATTTTTTCTATAAAAATGGTTTAAAATCACCTTAGATCTCATTTGGCCACGTTTTAAAATTTAGCTTGGTTACACACACGCGGCATGACTAGAGTATATGATTTCCATATGGTGACAAGGATGCCCCTTGCATCCCTGAGGGGAGATGGACCAGCAGCAAAAGAAGATAAATACAGCCCCCTACAAACATCTAAGCCAAATAAGTTTCAATGCCATTGGATGCAGAACCTTTTCTCATGCAAGTTTTATTGTTATTTTTGATCACTGCACATGAAGGATTCAGAGCGAGACGCGTGCCTCCGAGGAAGACTGGCATTGCAACCCTGCACCATGCAAGTACCAAATGCCTTTGGGTTGAATGTCCAGCCAGTCCTGGACCTGCAATCAAGGTAATTAAATAAAATTAACAGAAGTTGTGCCCTCTTCTGAGCTGACCAGAGGATGCTGTTGCTCTTGATGTGCATGTGGCACCTGCAAGGGAGACTGCTCCTTCCATTACTGGCAACAGCCTGATACCAAGTAACTATTTTGTAATGCAATTTGAACAGAGAAAATAAGAGCTTGTATCTGGGTAAACAGGAGCCACTGGTTATGAACAGTTATTTAGGAATGGAATTTGAGGATCCTTTCAGTGTAACAATTTAAATTGGTCAGAACAGTGTGGGAGAGATAGTGTTGCTCCACTGGAAGTATTGTGGTTGCATTCAGAAAACTTTTCCTGCATAATTCCTTAAGTGCATTAGATTTCCACCAGAGTGCTACAGCTGAGAAAGCAGATCAGGAGGAAGTGATTGGTGCTTTGTCTGTATGATAGAATTACCACTGAATTATATTCCAAAATAAGGCAGCTTTCATATACTTAATTTAATTTAATTCAGAGCTGGAAATCATTCCTGTTGTTGCTTCAAATATGTTCACCTTGCATTCATTAATAGTACACAGAAAATTTTGTGGTGGGGAAGAGGAGAGTTTTTTTATATTAATTGGAGAGAAAGAGGCCATGTGTTCCCTTCTCCATCTTCCTACATGCTTTAGTCTTCTTCAGGTCCAGGGACCTTGGCAGAAACAACTTTGAATATGAGGGGGAAAAATCCCTGACCTTGTCTATGTTTATGTTTTTAAGTAATTTGTGTAAAAAAGTAAAATCAGTGCTAAAACCCAAGGCAACGGGTTGGGGGTGAGAGGGGTGTCCAAGTGTTTTGACTTTCTTGATGGGAGCATGGAATGGTCAACTGCCTGCGCAGCAGTGTTAAGTGTTAAGACCTAAGTCACTTTAGGTTATGGACTAAAGCCATTTCAAAGTGTCAGAGCATTTCTTTCTTGGAGAAGTTTAGGCTGCAGCGGCAGTGGCAGCGGGCCTTTGGTAGCAATGCTCATTTAGCTAGTGCCTGCCCTGCACAGCCCTTGCAACTCATCTGACACAGTGTTTTAAGAAATAATCCATGAACCTCATCACCATGCTGACCTAGTCTGGAAAACAAGCTCCAGGCTCTTTGAAATTGAAGGGAAACAAAGAGGTTGGAAAAGATTTTAAACCCAGGGAGAAAACCGGAGTGGCTCTTCGGAAGCAGGTGGCACCAGTTTTGGGGTGGCCCCACTTACCCCATCACCACTGACCCCCTTTGCCTCTGCGTATGGATGCCCCCCGCCGGTCCTTGCTGCCCCCGAGCAGGCTGCCTGCCCAGCCGGGTCCATTCCAAGCCCAGAGGTTGCCACGAGGGGAAGGCTTCCATCTTTCTGCTTCTGCAGAAACAGCACTACTGCTGAATTTTAGGCTGTGCTTATTTTGCCAAGGAAGGCTTTCTGGGCTGCTTCAGTGTGTGTATAATATCTATTCTGCAGTAATTGTTTCTTTTCTGGGGGCTAGAAAAAACATTATTCTTGCAGATGACAATGCCTTTAGTGTAAGGATGTACTGCAGTTCCCGAACAAGGGGAGCGCTGTCAAAGCAATGAATGATTACTGTTTTCAGTGGCTCTCTTTCCCTGCAATTGTTTTTTTAATAAGTAAAAAGTTCCTAGGGGACATTTTTTTTTTCCTTCTCCCTGCAGAGTGCAGGCTATTGTGTTGGAGTATCAGTAACAGAAAAGCTTCTCATCCATCTGAGAAGGGACAACATGACATCAAGGGCTCATTCAACAACGTGATTTTAACAAACAGATACAGGGAGACCTGGACCACCACCAAACCCCAGTGAAAGATAGTCGGTCTTTCTGACAGAGAAGAGATGACAGGGATTTGAACCGTGATTTGTGCTGTGAGAACCAGCACCAGAATCCACTGGCTTTCCTCAGGCTCCCTGCTTGCCCCTTCCCCATTCGTGCAAGAGACAGCGAGAACACACTGCACCTTCATCTTCCCAAAGAACAGGTGAAACGCATGACTGATTAGATCCCAGGCACTCCCTACAGTCTTGCCTCTACATCCCTTCTGTCAACAACATGCCCACTGCTGAGTTGGTAAACAGACAGGGCATCATCCAGACGCTGCTAGGAAAATCTGGTCTCTCCAAACACACTGGGTTAAATTTTTTTATGTATGGAAAGCAAGGGAAAAGTATGGGAAAATCAGGTCATTTCAAACAATAAGACAAGTTGAAACTGGCATACAAGGGGATTTTTAATTCACACTAATTCCCAAAATTTTTATTCCAGATGTTGCTTAAATATTCAAACCACTGGCAGCAAGGTTTTTTGTAAACAACAGCTGATTGTGCTTAAAGTTCATCCTATGTCAGTTGGGTTCAGCACAGATTCCTATGGCTGCATCTGCCACAAAACCTGCAGAACCAAGAGCCACGCAAAGACCTTCTCCACAACCTGCCCAGCTGCGAATGGGGCTGCCGTTCCTTCCAAACCCTAGAGCATCCCCCCATCCCCCTACACTGTCCATGGGGGACAGTGACATGCTTTCCCAACATCTCCAGGTGCCGACCACAACATTTTTCTAGTCAAAACCCTGCAAACCCTTGAGGTCCAGAAATTAACCCGGGGCTCTTTCCCTGAGCACACAAAACACTTTGATCAAGCTATGCACTTGGAAACACAGTTCAAACTCCTATTAGCTGAATATACAGCCTACAATTACCATCAGCAATAACAGGGTCCTGCAAGAGAATCTTTTCTGTTCTCTTTTTTTTTTCTTGTGCTGAAGACCAATTCATTATCAGATGGACAAGAGCAGTGAAATTCCAATTAAACATGCAATAAATTTCATTTTATTCTTTCAGCATAATTTTAGCAAAGGGAGCTGCCACAAGTCTTGACAGCCAGAGCAAGCTGCGTTTCAAGGTGGATGGTCTCTACTTGGGAAATGTAGACTTGGGAAATGACATTACTAAATCAAACATATATGAAAGCCCGGTCTATTCTCACTTAAGTCAATAAACAAGGAAGAATCCCACAGCCTTCAAGGGTGCGCATTAATGTCCTGAAGGCTGGGAACTAGCTAGGCAAGTCCTCCTCCATCCCTGTCTGTTCCTGGTTCTCTGCTTACAGAGCAAGCCCTACAGTAAGATTTTTTTACATCAAGCTTCAGACACATCCAAGGATGTGCTTGCTGAAGAAGGCTTGCATTAACCACATCTTGTGACACGCAGTTAAACTTGCCTAGCCCTCTGCCTGGCTGTGGGCTTCTTATCCCAAGGCTGAGTGCAAAGACTAGGAATGGAGGAATAATGAGGAAAAAGAAATTAAGGAGCGCATGAATAGCTTGCAAAACCAAGCATGCACCTGAACAAACACGAACACTTTGATGTTCTGGTCATTCATACCCTGTCACAGCCTGACACCCCAGGTAGCCAGCACCGGCTCCCTGTTAGTCTGCAACAGCAGAGTTTGGACACCTTAGCAGTAAGTTCATTATAGTCTGAAAGAGAGCAGAATTCATGGTGATGGTGAGTTTCCTGTGAGACAAAGCACATACATGAAAAAAACAGGACATCAACCCAACTGGAACATTAGAGCACTTGGTGTGAAAGCCACTGACAGCCTCAGCAGAAGTAGGCTGTAACGCACACCCCAGAATATATTTCCCCCTCCTCCCTCTCCCCTTAATGTGGTCTGGAGAGCAATCCTTTCAGTTTCACATTAGGTTTCCTAACTCAGTTGGAGACCCAGCAGACCTGCCTCTCTGCTGCTCGTCAGTGTGTGTGGTCACCACACCAGGTCACGAGGCTGGCCTCTATCACCTCTCCGCACCAGCACATGGGCTGCGGAGAACCAGGTCTGCCTCCAAAACAAATTGCAGCAGCCTCACCACACATTTAGCTGAAGCTGTTTGGTGAAAGACCCTGGCAAGCTTTCGGAGGGAGAAACACCAGCCGTACATGAGCAGGATGGCAGCAGACTTGCTCCCAGCAGAGCACTGCAGGGCAGCCCACCCTGGGCAGCAGCAGGAGGGGCTGACAGCGCACCTAGGGCAGCTTTGCAGCCCTCCAACAGTTGACATAGGTAAAAGCTGCCGAGAACATGTCCATTTGTCAGTAATCCTTTACAAAATGCAGCCACTGATCCAGATTATCTTTCTTCCCCAAACGCCTTGCTCACAAGCCTGCACGTATCGCAAGGCGCACTCTGACGTTTTGAAGGAAACAAACATGAGAGGTTTCAAACCCCAAGTGCAACGTACAGAGCTGACTTAGCAAACACTTTCATTAAAGAGTTCAAAGGAGTGGGGAGCAATATTTCATAAAACCTAAAGCACTCTGCATATTAAATCACTATGGAGACAAGCACTGAAAATAAATGGAAGTGACACATGGACCTGTGACATGCATGAGATCAGGACTTATTACACAACAGCTACTGTCAGCTTTCCCGGAGAATCAATGCTCGTGTCCTGCAATCTTCATTCTCCCATGCAGTCTCTGGCTGCAGCGAACACATAATTGCCTGACAGCAAGGGGAAGAATTAACCCAACAGTGAGTCCTTTCTGTTTCTTAAGAAATCAGCCAGCCCTTCTAAGTTTTGTAATTGGCAATAACTAAATTAGTAATGTGCCCTAACATTTTAATAGCTCCTAGTCAGCTTCTAGGGGGAGAAGCCAGCCAACACTCTCTGACGGTCTTTATTTTCTAGTCTTTGATTTCATGTAGAAATAAAAGAGATATTCCAGAGTATACAACATTGGAGTCAATTAGAGCACAGTGTAAATAAGTCATTCTGGAAAGAGAGAAGTCTCTTTTCTGTAAGACTACTCTAAATCAATAAAGTTTTTCTCAAAAATCATTTTTCAAAACAGGATGATCCAAGTAACATCTAATCTGAAACCCTATGAACACAATATAGAAGTATTTTGTGAGTTTGATATCATGACTCAGATGTAACAACAGCACATTATGGAAATAATTATGAAGTTCCTGAATAAAATTAAAATTGCTTGCCTAAAATCCTTCTCACAAAGACCACCTGAGAGCGTTACAGTCGAAAGATGATTTTGAAATTTCTTCTAAATGTGGTAAAAATGTTCCCAGAATCCAAAACCAGCTGGTAAGACCCAGCCACTAGACAATGGCTGCCCACTATGAACTGGGACAATAATTCTTCTTTTGAAGAATAAGATTCATTTAATGAGACTGATATGAAACCGAAAAAGTAGGCAAAAGACAGAAAAAGGAGGAGGAAGAAAAAGAGAGACCCTGGAGACTCACCCATCCTGCAGCAGCTTCATCAACACGCTAAACTTCCAGTGTTTGGAAAGCGAAAAGAGCTTACAAAGAGCAGACGGGCACGTTACAAACGCCCATGTTCGGGTGAATCTGATTTGTATCATCATCAGCAACAAAACCTTTAAGAGAGTTGTTCACAACAGCAGAGGACCCGATCAGCCTCCGGGAGATCACTTTTACAGGCAAGGCAGATCTGTGTAGCCCTCAGCCTGCAGCAATGATAATGCAAACAGATATCTGGCCTAGGGACTTCACTGCTAGAACTGACTTAACTAGTAGGACACACAATTTTCAATAAACCTAGTGTTTCAAAATGTTCTTTCTGCCAAAGCAGCACTTCATATTTCTGTCACTTACAAAAGTGAGCAATAATGCATTTTAGATCTACTAAGTCTCTTCAGCAGAGGGATCTCAAGGTGCTTTGCCAACATTAAATAACTAGAGTGCGAGATAAAAGGAAATTCACTTGTAAAAATTGTTTCCCTTCAAATTAAAATAATGTAGCTACCTCCATACTGCATTCCAAGAGGAAAAATTTGCAACATCCCACCTTACACATAGAGAGAAGAATATATGACTCAGAGGGAAAGTTCTGCAGAAGATAACTAACTCCTTTGAGCTGAGATTTAGCAGGAGACACTCCAGTAAATACATCTGTTCTCCAGAGCGCAGCCAAGGAGCCTTGAATGACTGCTGTGATCATACAAAAGATAACAGCAAAAACTTGGAGTCTAAAATACTTTCTTTCTATATTGGTTTGCTATTCATTGAAACATGAAGTCACTAAAACTACAACTGTTAGCATTTAAATACTCCATCCAAAGCTGAAGCAGCTTGGCTTAAAGATGACAAAAATAACAAAAGCTGCATCATTTCAGAGCCACCCTCCTCTTCCACAGAGCAGGTAAATGTTATTGGGTTTGAACTACCTCAACATGCATCATTAGCTGTTGACAGAGACAGGCATATACCCCTAGCATACTAAAATACATAATTATTTGGGTTGTATGTTGTTAATTTAAAGTATGCAGGATTACTTAAATCAAGAAGGAATTTTAGAGCAAGTTAGCTTGCTGAACTGCCAGCCAGGCTCGCAAAATGCACAAACCCTACATGTGCACAGAGGGTACTTGGCAACTGATAGAATGAAAATCTGATCCATAAAGTGTGAGCGGTGGGAAGCAACTATTCAACCTCTTACATGCTGGCTATCTGTCTATGCAACTTTCTGGACTTCCAGATTGCAAAGAATGATGTATTGGATGAATCTGTGACCACTGCCGAAGTACCTGACACCTCAGAAAAAAATTATGTGACAGTTTATCATCAGTATGGATGCCTACAGTGCAAGAAATTCAGGATGGCCAAGAAATAATCTCCAATTCGTCAGCAACTGTTTCAAGAACCAGAGCAGCCAGGAACAATACAATGATTTCTGATGTTCGTTGACTCTCATGCACCTTTCTGTTAGAAAGAAGAATGGATTCTTATGACATTTCTGAATTGAAAATATCATAACTTACAAACTTTTCCTTTAAGAGTAGAATCTTTTGCTTTGTCTTCTGCTCCACCTGACTTTCCCCTGATTTTAAAGTATAAAAGACTTTTCTCCATCGGTAAAAAACATTGGCAAAAACATGTGACCGGAGGGCTTGTCTGCTTCTCGCAGAAGCTGCTGTGAGCATCTACCTGACTTATGGGACCTTGTGCTGAACCAGCTGGTGCTACTGCTGCCTCCTGCCAGGGGAGAGTCCCACAAGCTCTTTGGCTGCAGGACCAACACTGCAAACGCCAACGTGAAAGACTGTCACAACTTTATTTTTGACACATCAGAGGGCGCATTTCTATTGCTGTCTGCAAAAAATTTAAGGAGGTGTATACCCAACACAGTACCGTGGACCTAACTGAATGATGTGATCCACAGCAATAGCTCTCGCACAAAGTTAGCTAACGGTTCCCACTCAGAAATTCCCAAAGTGACTTCCTCTCTGGCACAGAAAACACAAAGTGATCAAGCAAAATACGACATAAAAGAGTCACAAAGTTATCAATGACTTTGCTAATCAACAAACACGTGTAACTGAAACCCAACTGAGAAGGACCAGGAACAAGGGACGAACTGGTAACATGCATGTACTGTATGTCAGAACCACACAGGCTGTTCAAACCCCTTGCTTCACGTACCAAGACCTAACAAACATGATAGTGTAGATGTAAAAAACACGAGTCACAATCTTGCAGCCTGCCAGCTCAAAGACCAGTGATGACAGAACCTCCCCAGCATGGCCATCTCCTTGCCAGTGCAGGCGGCACCATTTGTTTAACAGCCATGGGTTAAGACAGGGAAAAATTCTTTACCTCTGCTCATTTGCAACTCCTGACCTAAAATGTGTCTCAGTTCAGAACTTTTCAATGTCCTTGAACTTAGTCAATAGGCTTTAAAACCTATGTTAAGTACATTTTGAAAATTGTAAACTGCACATTGCTAATTATTTCACACTTCATCTTTATCCAACTTCTCTTTGGGGGGGGGTTGGGAAGGAAGAATTTTTATGCAACATTCAAAACATAGAATAGAAATTGGCTTGGTTAGGAAGTGAAATCTTCAAAGAGAGAAGCCCAATAAAATGGCTTTTGATTAATTTCTGTCAAAAAAAAGATAATTTAACCACTCCTTTTCCCCCCACTGATCTCACATAGATAATTTACATTAGACTTCACAGTTTTCTTGGTACAACAGTAAAACATTTTTTCCCACAGTGTGCCTTTTTTGCTAATCACTGCAGAATAATGGTATCTTTTGCAAGCAGTTAGGATATACATCATTACATGATGCATGACAGACTGTTCTAGCACTATTTGCTTGGTGTTTTATGGCTTAGACTAGCAGGTTACAGATCTGCAACATATGTGATTGTGCAAAGTTTCACAACACTAGGACTGACAAATGGCAGCGACCAGATAAGTCATCTTTCCCTTTTCTCACAGGCTCACCTGTCTCCAGACCACTGAAAGAGCTCAACAGAAATACCAAGGCAGTGGAAAGCCTCCATTAAATGTGTGAAGTCCTGCTATGTAAGTATTTGGCCACACTGATGCCAAGATGCAATACAGCAAGAAAAGAATGAGACCACTGATGGATTTTGTTGTCCAGAAACATTCAAACTGGACCACATTTGAAATGTTTTAACCAAAATCCAACGATCTATGTACATCAGTGAAGTTTTCTTGATGAAAGATATTACAAGCTTTATTTATAAAAGATGCAAAACCAAACAACTGTGCTGACACCACAAGGGTTTTCATAATAATTTCTTTTCCCCTACAATTAACCTTGGAAATTTACTACCCCAACAGACTGATGACTGCAAAAGAGAAGGAAACAGTTTAAATCTGATTGACTATACTTGACAATAATTATTTTCTAAGGTATTGAGATTCCCAGTTGCTAAAAGGATAAGTGACAATTTTCATTAGTACTGAACACAGAAAGGGTGGAGTTACTGGAGGGGGCCTTGATTACCAGAACAGCCTCACGCAGACCTTCAAAAAGGGCAAGGAGAAGGATCTGGGGATCTACAGGCTGGCCAGTCTCACGCAAATCCTGGTAGCATTAGAGAGGAAACTCTCCTGAAGAGCCTTTCCTGAAAGCTGAAGGACAAGAAGCAGAGTGGGAACACAGGGATTTACCAAAGGGAAACTGGGTTCCCTCCACATTCTCTTCTCATTAACTGAAAGGGTTCCTGAAGGATTGCAGGCAGTTATGGAGCCCTGCAACCCAAGTCAAAAGAAATGTCACTAGAAACACAGGACGGAGCTCCACATCGAGCCCAAGAGAAGGCATCTGAGCTGGGTGCACATTTTCAGCCCCTCAGCGCATTTCTGGGTTTTTTGGTTTACAATTCCTACCATTTGGGGAAACCAGGTGGTTACCACCAATTAAACTTTCCTATACTGCCTCAAGAAACTGATTTAGGAAGCCCCCAGGAGCTGCTGGGTGGTGCGCACTGGCTGCGCGGGTGCTGGGAGCTCTTCGCTGCGTTAGTGCGCACCGCGGCCACCGCCAGCCAGCCCTCCTGCCGCCCTGAACGCGGGGAAGCCTCTCCTGCCCGGAGCATTCGCTTCTCGGGACAACAAAAAACACCTTTACAAAATTTCAAGTTCAATGGATTGAACTGGGGACATTAAAACTTCATATTTAAAACGTGTATCCTACTTTTTGTAATTCCACAGAAGTACAATATATGTGGGAAGCTGCGACTGGGTGAGCAGAGACTGGTAAATACAGCCCTGAAAGACCGGTAGCAGCTTTGATCACCGGTTACTATTATCATCCTTCCATCTAGTATGAAAGGCTGAGCTCCTCAGGGGGAGCTTTTCCACTGCCCTGCATTCTGGAAGAGCTGCTTCAGGTCTTGAAGAAAGGTTTAATCTTCACACCCACGAGAAAGGCAGCGCCACTTCGCCTCTTCCTTGCTTCAGAAGGTGGAAGCCTGGAGAACAAAATGCCTGCGCTCTTCTGAGTGACACAGGCATCACCCCGGGCTCGGGGAAAGCATCCTGCTTTGGAAGCAGCACAAGTAATTTATTTCCAGTGCTACTGTCATAACGGATGATCTTCCTGCTATTAATCTAAACCAACTAGAGTCATCGGTTGCGGAAATCTGCAAACCCTTTCCCCTCAAAAATTAAAGAATTGCATAAAAGCATTTTCCAATCTTCAAATCTGATAGCGCAGCTGACAAAGCACAGCTAAAAGAAAGAAATGCAGAGATTATGCCCCGTACCCCGAATGGACTGAGGGCAAGCCACTCGGACAGAGCACCCCACCACGCGCCCATGAAGCAAAGCTCCTGCTGAGCTCCGCACTGATCCGGGCGCCCTTCAGACAAGGGTCGCAGCAAGTCACACTAATTAGACCATAGTTACAACGGGGTTAATATTTCACTCCTGACGCTATTTCAGTTATCAATAGCCACATTTCCCCCACTACTGAAGCTCACCTGCCATTGTGAAGGGCAATTTGATGCCAAGGAAATCAGAAACAAGAGAGACATATAAAGCATGAAGAGGTGCATTAGGAGAAGGGAGACGCAATTTCTTGAAATTCCCTCCCTCCTTACCTTGCTAATGACATTAGATTGGACAGACAGAGGGGTCCATAAAACATTTAATAAACAATTAGGAGCACCAAAGCTTTTCTTAGTCACATATTCAGTCTTGCCCTAGATGGCTACAGCAGCATATACCGAGAATGGGTGATGCCAACCTCGGCTACAGCTCGGCTGCCCCGCGAGGAGCTCACCCATTCCACCACGTGATGGGGTGTTCTCCCATTTCCCCAGGCACCCAAGGTTCACCAGCCTCTGCTGCTGTTAGCTGAAACTGATGGTTCCTTCCCCAGCATTTCTGAGTGTCCAGCAGGTGCCTACCCATGCAGATGGAATGGGATGCACTGAAGTGTCCTACCAATATAGGTTCCATACACATTTTGGAGACCTCTCGATGACTCAGAAACCCTGCATTACATGCTGAACACTGATCACTTCCCCCCTCCCCAGCCCCAAACTGGAGTCTTCAGGGTCCATGTATACAGGACTCATATTAGAATGAACAATTACCTAACGAAAATAAATCCAAACATAAACTGCCCACACATGGTAAAAACACTCATGAAATTACAGGGGAAGAGCCTTAACTGCATTAGCACTTGAAAAATTCTTTTCAAAACTCAATTTATATATAATAATGGTATTTGTCTTCACTACTAGTGTCCCACTGGTGTTCTGCAACAGGTAAGAATAACACCTCAACCTGCTCAAAGGATGAGCCCTACAGCGAGGTTTGCTGAGCAGCCCAGAGGATGTGCACACCCTCAGCACCTGGAGACCAGCACAGCCCGGCTCGGGCCATCTCCATAACCAGGAAACATTTAAAGGTATCAGGATGGCAAAGCCACGTGAGAAAGCAACAACACTTTTGAACAAGGATGCTGACATGAACTTGAAGAAAGGGCAAAACAATTGCACCCTAGCAATTTAATTACACTGCAAGATAATTTAGCATATTCAGAAGGCACAGAAATAGCTGATAGTTTCATTAAGTTTATGTTATGTGTAGAAATGTTGAGTGCTAGGTCAGACTTTTCTCATTATCTTAATGGGGATACCACTCACACAGAGAGATATGATGCCTGTCTAACTGTCACAGTGGCTCTAACGAATTGTGCTAGAAATACCGAGATGAGGGGGAGGAGATGCATACTTAAACTGCCTAAGCTGAAAGTTGTTGCAACAAGATGATGATAGGAAATCAAATGTCCCTGGCAAAGCAAGATTTTATATCAATACACCAGGGTAGATTCCATCAAACTTCAGTTTGTTCCCCCAATGAGCTGCTCGGAGCGGTAGCCCTACACACACCCCAGGCCGACAGGTTCATGTCACGAGCTGCCAGCTTTATCTTAAGCCAGCTGAGCTCGGTGTGACTTTCTGCAGGGTATCTGAATGACTAAGTACACAAAAGCAGCTGAAATCAAATTATTATACACTTGGATCCCTGCCAACCTCCAGATTAAGTTGCCAAATTACTTTCCATTAACTTTTATTTTTTCCCACAGCCATTCGGTTTTCCTCTATGCTTTAGCCCTTTGCCAGTAAGTATTGTAATTGCCAACTCTTTTTCTTCCAGCTATCTCAGGGTGGTCTAGTGGCCCCGCAACCCTGTTTGTCCTCTACATGTTGGCATACAGTCATGTATAGGAAAGAAACTGCCTAATGCCTGTAGGCTTGATGCAAAACCCACCTGAGGCTAAAAATGTCTCTTCCATCAGCTCCCACAGCCCTGAAGGGAAGAGCTACATATCAGACTATACCACGGGAATGCTGTATGTATGTACGTATATACATGTATAATGCTACATACAGCCTATCTATAGCCATTAAGGGAAATCTTTTCCCCAGGAGAGGAGCTAAGCTATGGAGCAGGCTCCTCAGAGCTGCTGGGCCTGCTCCATCCTTGGAGGTTTTCAGAACCAGGCTGGATAAATCCTTGAGAAACCTGGCGTGACCCAGAGCCCCACCGGGAGCAGGGGCTGGACCAGAGACCTCCTGACCTTCCCAGCTGCGTTACGCTGGCATCGCAGCTACTCCTGTTCGCAACTCCACCCTCTCTTCTTGCTTCCCCAGATCCACATCGTGTTTATCAAGCATTCCTACACATTCTGTCTCACGCCACGTCCAGTTTGGTATACTTTTATACACTACAGTGAGATTAAATACTAGTCTCACTGAGAAAAAGAGCGAGGAAGATGGAGGGAGAGTGGTGAAAGATGCTAGAGGATTCCAACCCAGCCTCTAAGGAAATTTAAGTGGTTTGATGTCAAAATATCACCATTTCCGTAAGCAAGAAGCTGCCAGCTGATGGGTAAAGACATACAAGCATCTATATTTTGCAGGCAGAATTGGTACTAAGGGTAGAAATACCAGTGTGTTTGGTGTGACATTCTCACTTAAAGTCACTGGGGTTTTAAGTATTTCGCTTTAGGAGGCTTGTCCCACAGAAACCATTTCAGCTATTCAGCCTGGAAAACTGCCTTTCAGTCATTCTGCTGGGACTGATTAATTATGCCTCTTCTAGTGAAAACATCTGAGGAACAAAGATCTAACATGTGATTTACCCACTCTGGGTAGAGTGACCTACCCCCTTGTTGGCACTTGTGCTTTGGCTAAGAGCTCTCCACACGGGAAAGAGGAGGGCAGTGCAAGGAACACAGAAATAAGTGAAATCCTGCTGCTGGGCACCACTGAATGTGGCAAGAAATGAAGGTTTCACCATGTAATTTTGGTGCTATTAAAGTCAGCTTTTTTTTTTTTCCCAGGGGACATTTCAATCACAGCATCGGTAGCACATTTCCAACATACAAAAAGGCCTATTGGAAAAAAAAAAAGTCACAATTCTGTTAATGAATCTTCATTTACCTGCAAATTTTCTGGTTGGTGCTTTTTCTGCCTTGTGTTTATCGCTGCAGCAGCAAAGGCTTGTGGTGCGAGTGGGATGCAGACCGACGCGTTTCTTCAGCTAATACTTGTGAATCTATAAATATGACTTTGAAATATCCTCTTTGATAACATCAGGCCAGATTTCATAACTTATTTACTCTGAGCAGCAGCTAACTCCACAAATAATCCTGCCAACTGCAGAAGGATTACTTCCACAATAAACCCAGGTGTGTGATGGGCGGCAGAGTCAGGCCTGGGAGATGCTTTAGGTTCAGTACCACGGTACAATTTATCCGGTTCACCGGAGGTTTTTCAAAGCATCTTGGGTGAATTTTGTATATTTAGTGCAGGCACTTTGTGAATGACTAACCTGCCAAAGGCTTCTGCGACCAAGCAGAAGAGCCTGCCTGCTCATGCCCAAACCAACCCATGACCTGCCTCTCCACCAGCGGGTACCAGAGCCCTTATGACGTTATCAGTCTATTAAGAAACGATGCACTAGCATCAAACCCAGAGGTTGCTCTCATACAGTAGAAGTCAGATCCCCTTCCTCCTGTCAGTCCATACTAAGGGAGGGTTAGGGCATGCAGAGGAGGCAGATGCTGCTCCTGTGCTCATCCTCAGCCAAATGTGAGGCACCCTCCCAGTTACACTAGGACCAAAGACACACCCAGAGAAAGCAATTCAGAAAAGGCACATCACCTATTCTGGTTTCATAATATGGGTGAGCTGCTACTAAATACCCGAGGCTCCATCCTCAAACAGCATGCTAATAACCGAGAAGAGGTCCCCTGCTGTAGCACCACAGCAATCAAAAAATTTCCAAGCCAATAATAAAAAAAAACAATCTAACATTGAAATGTACAGTAACCCAGATTTCAATACTCAGGAGCTCTGTAATTTGCAATGTTCCCTTTGATTTCATTTACAGCCTGCTCCTCTTCCTGCCCAAAATAACAGCTCATCTCTGTTTGTTGGTCACGGAGGACACCCACCCGGCAACAGTTTCAGGTCAGGTACAGCGGGGCCCGTCAAGTAACGAACGGACTGATGCTGGCTGTGAGTACCACCACTTCTCTTACACTCATCTCATCTCATGGACTCGGCAGTAAAAAGCATGTAAACTGCTGGAGAGAGCGGCGAGAGCTCTCCGTACGCGCAGAGATGCGCAAGCCTCCACAGGGACCGTGCTCAAAAATGCAAAATGCATAAAACTCCTCTAGGAGAAGAATGTCACTGCTTTCTGTAATGTCACTGCTTTCTGTAATTACGTTGACAATTTCCTCTCTTCTTTGATGTTGCTGTTATTGTAAAAAGAGGAGAGGGTGGAGTTTTATTTTTGTTGTTTGTGCTTGAGAAACTCATTAAAATGTGCTTTGGGATGTAGATGTTTTGGTGTTTTTCCAAATATTTTTCATTATTTTTCAGATTAATTTACTTGAAGGATCATCAGGGGACCAACCCACGTGTACATTTTATGCTAGATCATTGTTTTTGAACCATAAGCAAGATTTTAAACAAAACCAAGTGATTTATACTATGCTGAGACATGTTAATAGATGCAGCAGGCAAGGGCTGGATCCCAAGTCAACTACAGATCTTCTTCAAGCCAAAGCCCGCACCAATTACTCTTGCAGACACAGAGGATGATTAAATTCTTTTATCAGGAAAACAGCTTGAGACTCGGGTGTATTCTCTGAAACACTAAGTCGTAGGGAAGATCAGAGTTACACTGCAAAGCCAGATGTATTTCCCTGAGCACAAATGCAGGGGGCACGGCTGGTGGCTGCAATCTGCATGCGCTGGAGATAACTACTGCAATTAAGAGTGAAATTAATTCTCAGACAAAAATCTGAAAGCTGTCTGCACCATAAACTACTTGATTGTTCATCACTTTTGTTGGGAGAGATGGGTTTTATTTTTGTCCTCGCAAATTACTTTACATCCCTAACCTGCCTGGGCTCTTGCTACTGTAACTTTTCTTCTTTGGGGTTAGAAATAGGTATTTTAAAGAGAGCTGCACAGCCCACACTGCCATAAAACAGGTGGCTTCATTGTGTAGCGGTTGGGCTCTGTCTTCTTAAAGGTCTTTTCCAACCTAAGTGATTCTGTAGGAGAAGACCACTCGCGATTTGCAAGCGTCAAGGTGGCAGGAAAAGGGACAGTTTAGCAACTGACACCGGAGCAGCAGCTGCACAAAGAAATCGCTTCCTTTAGACTGTGTTTCTAGTAGCTGTGAAGGCCTCTCAGGACATTTTGTATAAATAAGCACTACATTAAGGACACAACTGACCTATATACCATCTTAATGAAGCTGTCTCTGGAAGCTCCCGAGTCCTCGCTAACTGCCCAAGGAAAGGAAAAACCAGCGCCATGCTCAGCCCCTCCGTAAGTCACAACTGTCTCTGGGACTGAGCAGGCTGCTCACCCGTGGTGGAAGGCAAGAGGAGGCTGCTTGCAGGCTTGGGTAGCCGATTTGCAAGTATTCACATGAAGGTTTAGCGGCTCTTTTTATCTTTTGCTCCCTTCTGGTGTTATTTCAACGTTGATTTGCATAGTCAATATAAAACTCTTTACATATAAACTGCCTGCAAGGATGACACCATCAATCCTCAGCTCTATTCACAAAATTTATTATTTGTTTCAATTTAAGAGAGATCATTGCTGGATTACACAGTTGCTGATGAGGATTTATATTTACATTTACAGCAAGCAAAATACATGTCCTATTTTTTTTTAAGTCATCCACAGAAACGTGAAAGAGGGAACAAAAAATAAAATCAGTGCGTATACACTCATGAATGCTTGCAGATCATGTTCTGCAACTTATCCTTTCCTCAGACAATATTGCAAATTAGTCAGCATCTGTACAACATCAGTAGCATGAGCCTGATCACAAGAAAGAATTAAAGGCTAGCATTGAGACAGTTCTTAATCTTATGTGGCTGTGAAACCAAACGCTCATATATGTTATTTTAAATGAGATGCAAAAGGCATCCAGTTGTGTTTCCGTGACATCGCATCAGACATCTGCACCCCTATGTATTAAACAAGTGTATTAACTTCCAGAAATGGATTCACACATATAGAAATGTCAGGTTTCTTGAAAAACAGGACTGTAAAGATTAAGGGAAGAAGAAACAGAATTTCAGGAGATATTACACTTATCTAGTCTGACCTGTTGAGCAGCATAAAGCCTGTAATGCAGCATATTTCACCAAATAAGTCTTTTGACATAAATCTCACAGGAGACGATGGGGTGGGTTGGGGGGAACAGGGATGCATCACAAAACAGCTGAACTCTGGTTTCCTGTGTCTCAGGAAAGAAAATAACTGAGCTGTGACGTTCTTCATCACCCACAGAAGAAGTTCCTAAAAGTTACAGCTTCTCTGAAAAGAAAGGATGCCTGAGTGTGAAATGATCTAAACAGAAGCTGAGTGGTAAGTCCTGCCTTGGAAAAACTAAAGCAGAAATGTTTTCCAGGTCAACAGCAGGAGAAGCGCTATGCCTGTATTGCCCTCCGTCAGCAGATGGATGCTCCGTGGAGGGCTGGTGTGATCGCACCGGAGCCCTCCACCTGCCTGAACCTGCCAACGCCAGCATGGCCACCTTCCACAGCCAGTACCAGCCATCTCCATCGATCTCCATAAACACCACAGTGAGAGCTGATAAGGTTATTTAAATTCATGTCCAAAGCAGAAGTGCTAACACACATCAAAGATCATTAAAGCAAAACAGCGATCTGTTCACAAACCTCCCAGCTCTAGCTTGGATCCACCTCAGCCTGAAACACTGCCACCTTGGGATGAAGGATTCATTTTATTTTCATGAATTATCACCTCCAGAAGATAACAGATACAAGAATGATTGATCAATAAATTAAACAATCACTACATGATCGGCAGAGATGAAAGAAGCTTTCTCACTTCAAAACTGCTCAAGCCAGTATGAACACCGGCCTCTCATTAAAGGTCTTAGATAAGTGAAACACATTCAGATTGTGCTCCTTTCATTCAGCCACTTTGTCTGTAGTATTTCCCACCATATTTTTTTCTCCAGTTGCCTGTAGTTATCAAAAGGGTGTTATAATTTGCACACAGCACCACACACCAGCCAGCTGAATGGCTGCTTATCACAAGGAGAGCAACTCCGTGATTTGAACAGCGCCGGCTCCCGCCGTCCGTATTTCCTTATCGGAGCAGACGAGCAGAGCACGAACCAAAGCCCAGCAGAGGAGCCTGACATTTACTGGTTTCGCTAGCATCTGCATCAAACCCTTCAGCCTGATGTAAACTCAAGGACTTCAGTCACGTATAAACAAACATAACCCCAGATTTAATGCATCAAGCATTTACCCCTTCCTACCTGTTTTAAAGATCGCTTGAATCAGAGGCAGTGATATAGATCCAAACTGAGGAACATCTGACCTCATACTTAATCTGTAAGACAGACTTGCCCTAGGCACCTTTGGTGCAGAGTAACAGTAAGCTACTAATGCAAAATAAAGACCATAATACTCAGTCAGGCAGAGCAAAATTCACACCAAGGAGGCCCAATCCCCTTCTTTTTGTAGCTCAGTTTGAAGTGTGAATCTGCATCCCACTTAGCAGCAAGACGATGCTACTGTCTGTCACCGAAGTCTGCTGAACATTACAGCCATGTCTTCCAAATAACGTGGTACTGCACTAGTAACACATTAATAATGAAAAAGAACGTTGGGTTTCTTTTTATGTGTATTTGTTGTTGCTTTTTAATCACAGAATAATATTTGTATTAGAAATTACTTTCAAATGGATGTACATCTGTAATCAAGGAACTGCAAAAATCTCAGTTGCAGGGCGTAAACAGCATGCGCATTTGTTAGGTCAATGCCCCGTTTCGCTACAAGCACAGATTTGTTTATATGGACTGTACAAGGGTTTACAATCAATTCAGACTGACACAAAAGATGAGTCAGAAAGAAAAATAGTGCCCACTGGATTAAACCAGCCATTGTGAAACCCAATCTGTTCAGAAACCATTGACACAACTGTCTGAGAAGGCTGCCAAAGTGGCAGATGTTGCTGCAGCTTCCACAACACAGCATCTGGATCGGGCACTTGTTATTTACACAAAAAGCAAAACAAGGAAGCGGAGTGCTTGGAGTGACCAGGGAAGCTCGCTGTGGGTCACGCCAGAAGCCTGGCAGCCCCGTGGCACGAGTGTGTGTTTGGCAGCACAGTCAGGGGAACAAGAGACCGGCTAGTTCTGTGTTCTTCAAGCAGATACTGATACAACTTGGGTGCAAGCTCTGTAATTTGCCACTAAGCACCATCATCATCTTAGTTATTAAAATGCATTACGTTTTACACCACTTCCTATTGAAAAATAGCTGAGCTTGAATTGAATTGCTGACTTTGAACTTGCTCTACAAGCAGCAGCATCTACATTACAGGTGTATGCAAATTATATTTTAAAAAATAGTCTCCCTGATCCAAAGTACATCTTTTCATCACTAGATTTCCAAGCACCTGGGATGAGGTGGGGAAGCTAGTCACCATTTTTCCCATTTCACAGTAAAAGCAGCTACAAAAAATAAATAAAGGAGCAACTGTCTGACATATCCCACTTCCCTAGTGACTGCATTTGATGGGAAAGGGATGGACTGTGGTAATAAAGTTTGTCAAGATTATGAACAAGACCTCCACTAGTTCCACCCAACAGCACGTTACCGGTGTGGGCGCTGGGGCTGCTGCGGTTAGCACAAGTTGAAAAGTCCAGCAACCTGGGATCTGTGCCCAGCCTTGCTTCAGGGAAGGCACAATTTCTGATAGTGTATCTGTAAAAACTGATTAAATTCTGCTTAGTCATTTTCAAAAGCAATTGGAGAAATGACCCAGAAAACAGTTGGAAAACATTGCATGTATTCGTCACAGCTTCTGCTTCTAGGTGTGGGTGAAAGTCACCAGGAAAGATTAGCATTTCTCTCCTTTGTTCTCCTTCACCGTTTAAAGTTAATTTCTTTCACATTTTAAGATGTTAGCACTTTTTTGCAAAGCTTAAAAACACGCAGGCATATCAGCAGTTCTGCTGCTGCGATCTGGAAGTCAGTGAAATGATCTAGGACTTGCCCACACGGCAACAACTCGGATACCGATTCTGTCAGTGCAGAGTGGAATCACCTCAGCTGAGCCTTTCATATAAACGCTCACTCAGAATAAGGCTGAAGTAGTCTTAAACCACTTCCAGTGAGAACTAAACCAAACTACAGTCAGTTCTGCAGGAGACAGCCACACAAAGAGCTAATACAGCTTTAATAATCTGAGCCAGAATTAATTGATTCCCCTTAGCCTGCCTGTGCCTTTAGTCTGAGCACATCCCCGCTGGAACAGGCCACCTCCGTGCCCAAGGGGAGACGTGCCTGAGAACATGCAACTGGGTGACTTTAGATAAGAACGTCTCATCCGATTAAGTTTACAAGGTTTTTAAAAAAAACAAAACAAAAAAAAAACCAACAACCCCAAAAAACCCCAACAAACTTTTTAAAGTCACAGAAAACTCAGCCAAGACAACAAGTTAAAACTAAAAAAACCCCATGGAATATCCAACTCACTTCATTTTAACATTTCTTTGCTTGGTTATATTTCCAGACAGAAAGACCCAGTAGGAGCATATTTAATCTGAACAGCATCTTGTGATGATTTACGATAATTGATTTTTAATGGGGTAATTTTAGCCTGGTGCAGTTAGCTTTGAAACCTGAGAGATTTGAGAAATCTTGCAGTGGAGTTCTCTGTATATGAAGAGAACTGCCTTCCTGTGAAGTCAGAAGAGCCTAAAGTCTCTGGAAAACATTTAACCACAGTATTCTTCAAAGTGGATAAACAGATATTCTTAAGAGACAACATTTTAGTAATCTTTCCTTATTGCAATGTACTGATGGGGAGAAAGGGTGGGGAAAAAAAATAAAAAACCACACCAATTAGCAGAAGTATTGCTGTGGGATCTGGATAGCAAGTGTGGCCACCGGGGTTGGAGAGGACACCTGGGGAAGGGGTGAGCATATCTGAGCACAGAAATGGGGAGGGCATAAGAAATCTAAGTATAAGGAGGTGAGCTCATATGCGCACCCCAACACCATCCCAGAAACCTCAGAAGTAAATGAAGCTGGGAACACTGATACTGGATTTTTCAACTTTTTTCCCCTTTAGAGAAATCAGTCAATCAGATGCTACAGGTCCTACAAACCTGGGAGGCCATTTACCTTAGGGTAACACCTCCTGAGCAGGGGCTCCCTGTGCAATATGGCACTGGGTGAGATTCTCTCACTGCTTGTCTTGCTTCTCAGGGGTCCACCCTGGACTCGTTAGCTCAATTGTGCGTAAGATTTTGCCCTACCGTTACCTGTAAGTCATTACATTTCTGATCCATTTTTTTTACTTAATATAACCCTTTCATTAAAACTCTTTATTCCTGTGTTCAGCTACTTGTTTCTCAAACCCCAGCATCCCAAGCAGATAACATTCAAAAAGCATCATTAATCCCTCCTCCCTTTGGTTCTCCAAAACTCAGTTACATAATAACTGTGCCTTTTTAGCAATCCTTTCCCTACTCGCTCCAAGATTACAGTTTAAACTATTAAAAAAAAAATATTTTAAAAAAAAAAACAAACCCCAAAACCAAGCCAGCCTAGCAGCTGAGTCCTCATAGGCTTCACGGTTCCAGTGGAGACATCTCAATCTGCGTCATTTGGCTTGTTCTCCCTCTCTCCACTCCCATCGAGGCAAGCAAGGCTGAGCACTTCTCCTCTCACGTATCCGCGAGCAGAGCCTGGTACACCTGGTACACATGCTGCCGTGCGGCTGGGGACACCTCGGATGACCACGCAGCATCCAGGCTGGCTTCGCCCCCAAATACGTTCCTCCTTTTCCACTTTGACTGATGAGACTGTGTTCTACCCTAAGCACATGCGCAGGCAGGCATGCAGGCATGATATATGCAAGACAGTACACAGCTGATTTAATTTGCCTTTCTTTCCCTGAATTTTCCAAATTTGTATCTAAACCCAGTGAAGCAATGCCTAGCATCCAGTCAGCATCTGTCTCCTGCCCCAGCTGCCCATGGACAGCCCCGGCAGGACAACCTGCCCACCTTCCCCTCGAGGAGCATCAGCTCCCCGCCAGGCATGGAAAGAAATACCAAACACTACAGTTCCAAATACGTTCCAAATGCACTTCAAATTATCTTAGGTTTTTAAGAATCCCATTACCTTGATAATTATTTCTCTTTCATACTTAGAGTTCAGTAACCACATCTTGCAGTGCCAACTCAAAACCAGCTTGAGGCACATTTTTCTGCTGTGCAGCTCTGTAACTGTTCTGGGTCTGGAGCAGCTGCCAGAAGGGTTTGCTCCTTTCTTCAAGAAAAAGGAGTTTACTGTAGCCTTTTGCTCCTTATTTTCCCTTACTGCATGTAAAGATCACCTCGATCTTTTGTATGGCATAATGACAAGCCTTTCCCTTCTCACCCACCTCTAACAAGGATGGTTATTTAAAACACTTTTAAGTATATTCCTTTGATTTGTACATTAGTATTCACCACGCAGGAAAAAAATAGGACAAAAATAGGATTTGCTCTAATGCGGTCTCATCTTCTTGTTTATTTCTTATTATTTCCACCCTGTGTAACTATGTAGGTCAAACAGATCAAATTAATTTCAGTGCATCTGTCCTCACACCAGTAACATGTAGGTTAAATGGCATTGACGCTGGGCACTCTGAATGGGAATACGGCAGCATGAGCTCCCTGAACTAGAGTAAGTTTGACCCATTTATTAAACTTCAGTGTTATAGCCAACGTTTCATAATCTTCTTAGAACTGCATACCTGATCTGGTCAAAATTCTCTTGATGCTGCTAATTCCAGGCCTCTGGCACCCTCAGACAATGCAGGAGCCAGACTACAACAGCAGGGTGCGAAAAACAGCCGCCAGAGACAAGGCGGTGGCAACACAGAGTACCTTGGCACCGCCGCGGCTGCAGCTATTACAGTTCCGCCTGGAGATCTGTCCTTTCCGTGTGAAACTGATTTGCAACAATATTTAGAAAATTCAGAGCTAAAGGCAATGTATCTGTAAGTGATTTCTTAGGGCAGTCTAGCCAGAAATTTGGCTGGCGGAAACGCACAGGAGCCAGGGCACGCCGCAGTCGCCTGCCGCCGATGGGAGCTGCCAGGTCAACACAAACCCAAGCCCATTCCCTACCCGTCCAGCGAAGGAGAGAGAAAGAAAAAAAACGGAATATTCTGGGAAACAATAACCCAACACCATTTCTCGCACAAACGTAAGTGATTTTCAACAAAATTTGAACCCGACTCACTCAGGAGACAGTACTGTGGGGATGCGAGTCCCCACCCCCGCTGCCACATGGATGTGCTCAAGCAAGAAACCAGCCATCTTATTTCCCCCCCGTACAAGCAGCCCCAGAAGCTCGAGGAGGGGAGATGAGGACCCAGCCCAGCACCCCCACCCTGGAGAGGTGGGGAGCAGCTCAGCCCCAGCACCCCTGCCCTGGGGAGCAGCTCAGCCCCAGCACCCCCGCCCTGGGGAGCAGCTCAGCCCCAGCAGCACCTCCCGAGAGCTACCACCACCAGCCCAGCCACAGTCTGGGATCCTCACCTGCACCAAGCACCACCCTAACCCTCCGAGTGGTTGAAAAACTGGCACAAAGGACAAGGGCATCCCAGATGTTCCTCTCTAGGATCACCTCTGTTCATTTGCAATGCACTTGGAGAGATTTCTCATCTGCTGGGCACAGCACCCACCAGACAGACCCTCATTCATCAGGGGAGCCACGAGCCTGCTGCCAGACCTGTTTACCTCTTCCCTCTGAACAGGCTGGAAATTCATTATGTGTCACACACAATTCATTTCTATTTTTCCTGAATGAGAGCAGATTTATCTGAATTATTGCATCATTCACAGAAAACAAAGATATTATTATGAAATGCAGTTTTGAAAGAGAAGGCCTTTCTGTGGATGAGTGAGAAATTCATGACCTGACAGAACTCCGAATTCAATGGCCTCCTTGTAGTGAAAAACTCAGTGCATCATTTTTGATCAATCGTACTTTCAAGTCATTTTCTTATTTATGGGTGACTGAGAAGACACTTGAGCTAGCAAAATAATTCATGTTTGTTTGCACAGACAAAACCAAATTTAATCATGCAGGGTTTTTTTTAAACATAAAGTCATGCATTACAAAAAGTGCATTTAAAGTCATTCTTTGTAGAAAATTCACAGCGTGAACTCCAAAGTGCTCCTTTTCCTCCTCTGAAATAAAAACCTTCTCTAAGGTGTATGTGGTACACTTCAGACCCCACTAAAAAAACCAGCCAGTACCTGAATTTGTGTTGCTCCTACTGACTCAGATTTATCAAGACCAGCATCTCCATTCAGCTCCCAAGGGCTGGAACAAGGTCCTAGCAAAGCTGCACATCAGCACGCAAGAAGGTGACTGCTGCATCAAATAAACGTTTCCCTGCCCAGCCGAGGGGCTGTTTAACACACAGATTTATGGGGATTTAGGAGCCCAAAGATGCCAGATAGGAGTTGCCAGGGAGAAATTCAGGTCTTAGATACTGCATGGCAAGAGAGGAACTTTTGACCTCTTCTTTTAAGAGCGCCAGCAATATCTCTGGAGAGGAAAGCTACAGGGCCTCTTGCACCGAGATGACCTTCTGACGCTCCCTTCGCAGAGCATACATGCAGTGCATCACAGCATCTGGAGAGCCACCCTGCGACAGCGGCGACCGCGACCCAGCTGGATTATTGCTCACCTGGTAAGAGCACGCTCCTTCCCCCACGCTGCTCTTTGTTTCCCTTCTGCTGATCTTCTGCCGCTCTCCCTTCCCCACCCAGCCAGCTCCTCTCTCATTTATCACCTTCCTCATTTGCCTCCTAATTGATCCCACCTGTGCCACTGCCTCTAATTCCTCCCCACCTGCGTTAGCCTCACTCTCTCCTGGGGCACCCTGAATTGCTGCCCTGGGGCATTAGGTTGGGTTTTTTCCCCTTCCCTTTTTTTCTTTTCTAAAAGGAAAGGCATTGATTTTCTCCTACGTTGATGTTTTTATCCTTTCAGTTTTATACCCAATTCTATCAGTAAACAGCAACAGGTGTTTAAAAATGATCCTTTTCACCCACTGTTGATCTTTATTACCAGGTTTACTGTCAACACATTCACCGGACAGTCAGAAACCTCAGCAGGCTGGGGAGAGAAACCAGGGTTATCACAGCCCCCGAAGGGAGCCTTCTGCCTTAGGGATGCTCGGAGCAGTGTGGAGGACACCAAGGAAAACAGGGCATGAACACCGAGCCCTAGGAGCAAGGATGGAGGAAAAGAAATTGTGTCCCATGAGAGACAGCTCCCTTCTCCCGCACCGTCCGGGTGGGCAAGGATGATTTTGTGGCTGCGGCTCTCATGGCGACGTACATTATCAAAGTTCACTGCACAGCTCTCACAGATTGTCTTAAACGATCAGAGGCAATTCACTTAATCTGTTATGCCTCTCAGTGTTCCATCTGCAAGAGGGAGATAACGCATCTTTCCTCCAATCCCTTTGTTTTTTTCTGCTTAGATGGTAAATTCTTTAGAGGAGGGCCTGTCTCATTGTGTCTTTACACAAAGCCTTGAAGAATGGTTTTGGTTAGGGTCTTTCAAGTCGATGATGAACCCCCCCCAAACAACCGCACCCACAGAAAAATAGACCAACTGGCACCAAACCAGAATCCCGCCTGCTCTTCTCCAGAGTAAACAGCATTCGGATGCTTTTGTTTACCTTCCCTATGGTCTTAGAAATTGCTTTCAAAATTATTTTTGTGCTGTCTTATGACTTCAAATAAAAAACAAATAATGACAATGTTGAAATCATATATAATTATTCATATATATATATATGGGTTTATATTGTATGTGTGTCCTGAATTTAATTTTACCCCAAAATGCTCTTAGGGGATTTGCATAGTTATTTTAATAGTCCTAATTTTAATTCTATTTAAATGTATTTATGCACCTTTAGACCAAACTCATTCAGGCATTTATATGATAGTAATGAATCGTATGACAGCAATGTACACACAGAAAGAAATCCTTTCCTTTTGTAGGGCATATATTAGCACTGATTTAATTATTCAATAGTTAAGTTCATTGCCATGCATAGAGTCAAGGGACCTTTGTTAAACTACAACATTTGACGATAACTATTTGAGAAGATGCACATTGATAAAGTCTTTTCTATTTTAATGTCAGGAAATTAGAAATATTATAATGAATTCCAATCTTTCACATGTTTTATCAAAGCCTTTGAAAAAGGTCAGTATCTAAACTTGTTATTTCAAAAAGCCTACTGCAATTTGCCTTACTGTGATAATTACAAGGAGAGTTCCCATCGCGTAACACCAAAACAATCCGGGGGGACTCTTCTTATTCCTGATTGTCAACAAATTTCAGCATCCGAAGGAAAAAATGATGCATTTCATAGGCATAATGGGTACGATGGTCACAGTCAACATTATATAAAGTATTTACATTTCATGCTTTCTCTGAAGTGGGAGCTCCCTAAAGTCTGGGGTAGCCTGAATATGCTGAAATGAATATATTTTTTAATGTTTTCAAACTATTCCTCTAATTATTTTTCTTTATTACAGGCACAACTATTTGAAAACTATTTGCTGAATTTGACCCATGTTTTAGAAAGGTCACACTCCCCTGCCTCTGCTTTTCACGCTGCGATGACTCCTAGCTGCAAGAGCTCACTCAGACCCAAGCTTTTAATCTCTTTATCGCTTATTCAGATTCTGCCCCAGCTGCAAGAAATGGGGATCTGTTGCCATCCTGGGGATGTTTGATGGCTACAAATAATAAAGAGTTAATGCAGAATATTAATTAGCATCCCATCTCCAGTACAGTGATTTTTCCAGCTTTGTGATACTCCAGCTGAGCTGCTGGTGCAGAGCACGCTCCCGGCAGAGGTGATGCTAACTAGCGACAGCATCCGCGAGCCGCGGGTGAGGATGCTCCAGCACCGGCCACGCTGCCTGTACCGAGCAGGTGAAGGCAAAGCAATGCGGTCCACAGTTACACGGGTGTAACAAACCGCCCAGCCACTGCAGCTCAGGAGCATGAGCAAGGCCAGTAACATCTGCTCAGCCCGCCCTTGTTAAGGACCACAAACACGGTGATGTGTCTGACCTGCTCTGCCTGAGGAGCATCTCGCTCCCCACCCAAAAGGAAGGATTTTGTACTTCCTGCAAGGAAAACCCACGGCCACGTCTTTTTGAGGCATCTCTTTAGATGCCACTAGCAAAAGGCTTCATTCACCCCTGCTAGGTCCTGTGGCAGCCCTGAGGGGTTAAGGGAAGGTTTCTTCTGATTATCAAGAAATAACAGTCCCTGGGAAATAACTACCAGATATTCAATCTGCATTTAAAAGTCGGGTGCAATCCTCCCTTATTATAGTTGCAAACACCACCCCCACCACCACCACCCTTGCTATCTAATTCAGATAAAGTAACAAAGCTGCACTTCCAATAATTGTAACTAAATGCGGGTAACCTTAAAAAGTCACTTTTATAAACAGAGCAGATTTATCTGGATTTAAATTTTATTTCTTGTACAAAGACTTTAGAACAGGTTCCTCCCCTGAATTGTTAAATTATTCAATTTAACAATAATAATAAAAACCTCCATGACAACTATAACAAAGACTCTGATAAAGCCTGAAACCTTTTTGATAATGAAACATACAATTTCCCTGTTTGAAGCGTAATTCCCCAGAGAACATTTTTAAAAAGATACAGAAGAACTGTCATTTTAAAACTGTTAATGTAAAGAACTGCATACAAGAACAGCCCATGTGAAAAATAGACTTTCAGAAAAGCTAGAGAAAAAGTAGTGGGTGGGAGAGAGTAGACAACTTAAATGCAGTGTCTCATTAGGACAATTACAGGAGTCAATAAAAACTGGCAAAACTGAGGAAGATTCACGAGGCTGCTCGGTTCAATTTCCATTTCATTCAGAGCCAGAGAGGTCAGCTACAGCCCGTGGCCACCTCCTTTGATTCCTGGGCTGCAGACGACCCAGCCACCTTTTCCTCCTGCCATCTAAGAATATCTTTTGTTGGATCATGACAGCTACTCACCATCTCATCGCTTTTTAAAGTAAGTCTATAATCACGTATCTATAATGTACTTTTAACAACATTAATTAAGAGCAGATAAACTGTCATAGAAGAAACAGTAACATGCATTAATTAAGGTTAGTCCTACTCTTGCTCAATTCAGGTCTTAATCCTCCAAGTTTTCTCATCAATACCTTATCATCATAATGCCAGAGAGGAATTAATGCACTGAGAGGATGTCAACTATTTGAAGAGGATCAAGCACTTGGAATGCCAAAATAACCACTTGAAGCACTGGATTAGTGAACTAAATAGGAGAGAGAAAGTCGAAAAGTGCAAAGCCATCAACGCGACAAGTCCGCGTGGCTCCGTAGCAGAGGGCACGGCTGGGTCTGCAGCACACAGCAATTAACCGTCTGCTTCGTACACCAGCCAGCACAGTATTGCACCATGTCAGGCTTCAATCAAATTTCAACAGCTTTTTGTACTAGGGAGTATTTTTAAATTGGAGAGCACGAGACCTCTTTTATTTTTAACACGTCTACCCTCACTTGTCAAAGCGCTGAAATCTACTGAATGAAAACTTTTCATTTGCCTATAAACAGACATTTTTTTAAAGTTTAGGTTCTTCCCTGTACTGGAAGGAGTCTTGAGAAACATCCTGAGCATCTTACAGCATATTTAGAGCTTTGTAATTTTACTGCCGCTGCAACTGTATTTGCACGACTGTTTAATAACCCAAGCACCTGGAGCATGAGTTACTGTGAGAATCTACATGCTCATTGAAATAATTGAGTTAAAACTTCACAATGTTTTTGAGTTTTGAGCCTTTGGAGCAGGCTTATGTCTGCAAGCCTTTTAAAAATATGAAATTTAAGTGCTTTTTATGACTGGGTAGGGAGCATTTTCTACAAAAAATCACAGTCCCCAAAGTCCGAAGAGTGTGATCACATCTTACATAAAGCATGTGATCACAATTCTCCTTTCATCTAGACAGCTTTATTTGTTGCTTTTTCCAGAGCAGCACTCCTGTCTCACCAGGACCTCATAGCTGCGGCTGGTTAGACACATTACCAGGAAAGCTGTGATCACTGCTCCCCAGAATTATGTTCTTGTCAACAAGGTGTGAATTTAAAAACTCATTTGGAGATACATAATGATAAAGTGCAAAGGAGGAGGGGGGAATGTAACTAATTAACTTGAGAAGCTCATTTTAACACAAAGAAGAAAAAAATAATAGTGGCATATATTTGCTTCCTCTTGAGATCCATCCTAGCAGTCCCCAAAATGTCGATGGGCTGGAATTTCCAGTGCTCCGTGCTCGGCTGGCCACTGCCGTCAGCGAGCTGGTCCTAACAGAGCCCCAGTAACAACCACCCGCAGCTTTGAAGCTGAAAAAGCAAGGTTTTACTTCTGACACTTAGGGATAAGCTTCCTGCACAGAAGTTAAAGTTATCATTGATTCCCCTTGCACTGCCAAGGAAAAGGCGCTCGTCCTCCAGCAGGCTGGGAGAGAGCTGAGGCTCCCACCGCGCTGCGCTCATCCACGGCGCCTTTGGGTCGTGCCCAGAGGTAACTTCAGCACAATTACTGGCCAACACACAACCCGGATTTTACCACAGCCCTTTCCATCTACCACCACATCGAAGCCATTGACAACAGCAGCACATCCACCTGACCACAACCGATAACAGTCATAATACTTAATTGTCAAAATAACGTGCATCGTTCTCCTGATCAACTGGGATTCTCAAGCCAATATACAGTACATTGAAAAGTCAACAATCCTGGCAGTTAGAGATTAATCCATGTTAAAAAACAACAGGATTTTTTTTTTTTTTTATGAGAAGATGGTTCACTTTATTAGTCTGTTAGACTATTATCAGGGCTTCTCTCTTTTCAAAGTTGTGGAAGAAAAAGTTGAGTTGGTCATTTATGGGTAGAATTTGTGTTTGTCTCTGAAAGACAATGAGCAAAAATCCTAAGGTGAGGGCAATCTCTGCAATTCTACTGACAAATTTGCCGTAGCCAAAACAGCAGCTCTTTATGCACTGTCATTACAATAATTCGTACGTTTTCAGTATTATACTGGCAGTTAGAAGCCCCAGTTGAGGCCAAAACCCTGCTGGACAGCTTTCCAGACACATGTACTTAGGATAGTCCTCACGGTGAAGGATTTGTGCACTATACACAAATTCTGCTAAGTTACACCCTGATTTCTATGACGGGGTATATTTTATAGCTCAAAAAACCCAAACAATCTCCTCCAAATATTTTTCTTATATCTCTGATGCCTGAAATTAAGATGAGCAGAATGCTTTTTTTTTAAAAAAAAAAAAAGGTGCTTTGTGGGTTTTGCGTCTGCCAATGGATTCAGCTTTAACAGTACATACTAAGTTTGCCTAAGTTTTGTTGTGGAGAACAGATTCTAGTTGTGCCACGTTTTGTTTAATTTCTGTGAGCGCTGGGAGAGAGGTGAGTGGGGGAAAAATGACCTGGAGAGCAAAAATTGTTTTCCTTCCTTTTTATTGCTGTTCTGACAATAAACTTGCCAAGTTTGCGAGGCTCCAGAGAGCTCCTCCATGCTCCTCCAAGGAACAAAGAGACCCTGCCCACCCCGGCGCTTGGTGCCGGGGGTCCTCCGCACATCCCTGGGCTGCAGAAAGCAGCAGCGAGAGCAGCTGGAGTACCTGGTCCCTGGGTACGAGCTGAGCCCCCCCCCCAGCAGCCCCAGGGACCCACTTGAGAAGCTGCAGGACTAGAGCAAGGAGCGTGCAGGAGTGGATAAAAATCACATCTGTCTTCCCTGGCTTATACTCATCTGCTAGACTCAGAAGTCAGGTCAAGTATTACTTTTTGAAACCAGGTATTATCTAGCCTAGGCCCAACAGATTTCATACGAGGCAAGTTTTTTGCAAAATCAAGTCCTACAAGAGCACCCACGTTCTTGCATATTTCCCCATTGCCCCTCAGAGAGAAGCAGCACCCAGCCTGGCCACCAGCAGCCCCTTGCAGCGGCCAAACAAAGAGAAGGTCAAGTCTGAAGGAGTTCTTTGTCCAAATGAGGAATAAAAATAAATTTGAAAAGGGGAGACACATGAAAGCAGTAGCGTTGCCCCCACCTGCAGCTAGCTGCCCTGACTGAGCTCACAGCCCTCCATCCCTAGCACAGCTCGAGGCCCATTAGGACCAATTCCCCTCTGCCTGAGTGCTATGTACCTTCAAGTCCATTTTCTCTCTGGTTTCCATTTTTAAAATTGCTGTAGCTTATAAGAGTATTTTGTTCTATGCAGTGACAGGCTGTCATTCACCCTGAATATGCCCCTTCCCTGCAATAAGCGTCCCAGGTAATTCACTAAGCACATGGACACTTTCCTTAAGGGCTTGCTATAAGGCATGCTATGGAGACACTAGGTCCTGCATCATCTGCTGTCCCAGTGTCCTCAGGGGAACACCACGGACCATGAGGAAATGCTCCCAGTACAGCAGGGACAAAGCATCCCTATTGTGCCCGCTGGTCAACCAAAGTCAGCATGGATTTAGCCATCCCAAAGCAAACTAAGGAACTGACCCTGCAAGCACAGGCCATGGGAAGAGTATCACCCAGAGAGCACCGCTGCAACAAGAAGGATGACCGCAAACAAAGGGTCCGAGTAATTCATTGTAACTTTAATTTTCACCATTGAAACACTCTCCAAAAGTCCATCGCCAGTTACAAACCAAACATCTTATTAAGTTTTACAGGAACAATCAATATAATGATTTGGTTTTCAGACATAGGCTGGGATAAAATGAAAATGAGAGGAACTGGAAATGCACTTTATTTCCACTTACTGGCTTTGACAATCCCCAACCTCTCCAAACCCCAGGGCGCATTTCCACCCTTCCCCAGATAATGCCGAAGCAAACCAGCACTAAGCCCAGGCTCAGCTCACCACTTGGCAAACCACAGCACCACCAAGAACCTGTCAGGGCACCAGGTGTAATGCCAAGCACAAATCTGAGAGGTAAAGCAGCACAAACCTCGGTGCAATTTTATTTCATTAAATAACTGGCATTTTTAATTTATCTTCATGGAGCACATTAAAAAAAATAAAATCTAAGTCAACAAATATGACAAAAAGATTCATGAACAGTACAAACACAATGCAATTGAGAAAGATTGTGTTTTCTCCTAGCTGTGTGTTTAAACTACACCTCATTATTTTTGTTATTTTTAATGTGTGCTGTATTTATTGTAATTTAAGGAATAAGACTTCACATGCTCTACAAACGCAGTAGGAAAGACAAAAAGAACAGTTTGCTACTTTTGCTAGCTCAATGATACCTTTGTAATGCCACAAGTAAAAAAAACTTCATTTCATGAACCCAATAGCATCTTATCTAAAATCCACCCTGGAGATTAGGATCAACTGTCAGACCAATTTTCCAGGCTGTTTTGGAGCCGAGCGAGGAACAGTGGAGGGATGGAAGAGGGAGAAGCACACACATCCATTGCTAAAATATTCAATTAGAAAAAGTAGCACAAGGCAAAACAAAGCGGTACGTATAAATAAATCATCGTGTAAGAACGTACATAATTGATTTGCTGCACAGAGGTACCACAAACCAGCTAGCTCGCCCTGTGAAATAGTTAATGTGTTTGATAAACTGTTGTAACTTTTGTTCAGAGTTCAGAGCAGGAAGGACACACCTCAGCTGCCCGGCTGCTGCGGCGCGTACCTGCCTGCAAGGTGCAATAAACAAAAAGGTGCCCTGCTCCCCGCAAGAGGAGCCCAGATCTGCCCCAGAGCCAGGCTGGGGTGCCGGTGGGTGGCCCTGCCGAAACCCTGCCCGTGGCATTTTCACCCCTTTTCACCGGGTTGTGACAGTCAGAAAAGGGTTGTTACATACTGAAATATGAAGTGCGGGGTTACAGCACAGCATAGATGCGTGCTCAGGAACAAACATGGGCTTTATTTCACATATGTGCATTTAGCACAAACGTAGCCGTACCATGCACAGGTGAATAAGCAATTATTATTTTATCAACAGATGGATTTCTTAGAGGGAGCAGCACCAGCCTGGCTTGTCTCAAGCAGGACATTTTAAAGAAGAGTTATCAGCAGCCTCACTCCTCAGTGCTTTTGTGCTTAGAGGTATTTATTTTCCTCTGAAATGTAAGAAGATTCTTCCTGAGAAAATAAGCACGAGGTTTGGAGGCTTTTTTCATAACAATTCGATTCTCTAGCCAAATACATTTATCACAGATGAGAAAAACTGTATTTGTGATTTCTTTCATTTCTTCATGGATTCATACCCTTCACAGTTTATCATATCACAAAAGTATTCCTAAAGATGGAAAGCCGCCTTTCAACGGACTTTGGTACCTCTGCTCTGCAGCCCTGCACACCACCCACCCTGTCTCCCCTCGGGATGCGTTACGGATCTCCGTCTGTTATGGACTTGCTCCTGCGGCTGTCCTGGACATCCTCCACACAGCCCGAGGAAGTCAAGTCACCGCTCCATTTCCACACATCCAGTTTAGCTAACAAAGTGAAAACAAGCTGTAGCTCCCCAAGGGCTGATGCCATCGTGGTTGCTGCAGGCAGATGGAAAATTAATTTTTTGGTGTCAACTTCCAGAATCCCATACAGTACACAAATCACTTTACCCAGGACACAAACATTCTACTACAGGAGATGCTTCCAAGAACTGGAACTGGCAGGGAAATCCCAGTTACCACAGACTTGCTGGGGAATCAAGACATCAAAACAGCTTTTCCTAAATTTGAAAGTCCTTCACGACAGTAGTGGTAGGCACACCTTAAAAAGGTGATTTCCTTTACATCGCTGATTTCTGTACTACTGTCAGACAGAAAAATGACAGAACCACAGAAAGTCATTTAATTATTTTTTTTTTTGTCAATATCATTTCTGTGCATTCAAGTACTACTGCAAAATAACCTTCTTTTAAAATCACTAACACACCTCTATTAGTACTGGGGTTTATTTCTATAAAAATAACAGCTTCCAGCCAAATTTGAGTTGACAGCTTCCCTTTAACTTTTTATTTATTCCTGCCATTTTTTTAATAAATGGGATTTGGCCTTGATCCTACCTATTAAGACTCCATCTTGATAGGATCAGCATGGGAAACAACTCCAGGCACTTAGTCTTGCCTCTACAGCGGCAAGGCACTAGCACAATTAAAACTGGTGGTGATGCTGTCTAGGCTTTTACGAGCTGTCATTAACTTCAAGGCAACAGGAGAATTTATTAGCTTTCAGCCATCCATTAGACTAACCGGTACCTTACTGCTTCGTATTTGTCTCTCTGTTATGCATCGCCCTGAGCAATGCCAACACGCTGAAGGCATCTCAACCTATCTGATGTCCCAAAGATTACAGAAGAGGGGGATGTACCCGTTTCCAAAGGGAATAAATAAATAGAAAAGAAAGCCACAGCCTCAGCTGGTGTAAGCTGTCAGAGCTCCACACAGATCCATCCATCATCAGGGAACTTGACCCCAACCACGCAGAATCACTGTTTTAAACTGAATAAACCCAGCTATGCCATCAGCCCTCCTTAACCAGGAAGAGGTGGGGTGCCCATCTGGGGAGCCATGGTCCCAACGTATCCTCATGTGAGGGCAGGAGCCGCAAGAGAAACAGCAAGTGGAAAAGATATCACAAGGAAGGTAACAGTAACAATGCTCCCCAGAGCCCTTTATCAACTCCATTTCATACGCAATAAGAAGGACAAGAAGGTGAGGAGGCAGCACAACTTGTTCTGGCTCTGTCAGCTGAGGGGCAAGTCCTGAACTTTGAAGTGTTATGGGCAGAGCAGCAGCAGGCGCTGGACACAGGCAGAATATGCGTTACAGCACACGAGAGGTGGTTATGGACCTATGTGTCAAAGGAAATTCAAATGCTGAAGGCTGGGGACTGGGGAATCAATGGAGAGTGTAACACAGTGAATACTAAACTCGGCATTGTCCTTGAGATACACAAGATACAGGCTGATGTGTGACATTCCATCAAGTTGCCTTTGATTTTATTTTTTTTTTTGTAACATGGAAATGAAGTACTGAGATCCATAGGATACACCATCACAACTCAAGATGAGCATTAAGAGATCTATCAAATCTTTACGGCCAGCTGAGCTCATCCTGGAAAATATATTATCTTTGTTTCACTTTTAAATTAGAAAGTAGATGCTTCTACCTATCCTCAGGTCTTGTATTACTGGGACTCAACATCAGCAGTCTCTGATACCACGACTAAAAACAAAAATGTTGATTAAGCTTATCAAGTTGTGTTTATCGAGCAGAGGTCTTAGAAACTAGCAAATGCATGGCTCCCCCACGATAAAGGGCCATATTCACAAAGAAAAGAGAATTTGCCATCAAAGTTGTACTCAAACTAGTCAAGCTCTCCTTGGCAATGGAACTTCTAATGCTAACTTATCTGTGTTTATCTTCAGATACCAAAAAAAAAAAAAAAAAGGTGTTAAAAAAAAGTAGAGATTTATCACAAAAATAATTTATAAATGTATTTCAAAAGTAAATGGGTATCAATCTCGGCAGCATTTTGATAGCCCAGTAAGCAGTGGTGGCTGTCGCAGTGTGTGCAAATTTGCATTTTATCTGTGATCTTGTATTAAGGAGCTCATCGGTTGTTGTTGCTGGAAATAGAAGCCTGCTGCACTTCTTAAGGCCCAAATCCTCCATTCTCATGAAGGAAAATTTCCTGCTGTCCCACTCTTCTTGGTATACTGAACATGCCAATAGCTGGAGACAACGGTCCTGCAAAGACGTAAATTCCTCTTGTGTTGCCAAGTGCTGCAATACATTTACAAAGCAACTGCGCTGAGTTTGTACTGTGTGCAAAAATACCATGCATATAATTATGAGGCTGAATTTAATGACACTGAAACAAATCTCCATTCTGATGAATGCATAATTACTGTTATTAAAATATTTATGAAATAATAAATTTATTAGAAAATCTTCTGCATATGAGCTTGCAGAAGGCTTTACTCTACACAAATTCTAAAATGTCAGCAGAGAAAAACTTAAGAGGCACTGAACCTGAGCACTTCCATCTGAGACAACGTAGGCACAAAGGTCTCCTGAGATCCCGAACCCTCTGCCCTCTCCATCAAAGATAAGAAACACAGAATTAGGATTTTATTATTTCCTTCATTTGGAAAAATTTTAGTTCTTTAAACAAGGGCTACTGCGGAAACAAATTTCTTGTGGGATTTTTGTTTGGTTGTCTTTTAGCACAGATAGTCTAAACTAGAAACGTGCTGCTGGGACAAACCAGAATTTAAAACAACCACTAGTACACCCCCCTCCAGACCACTGGAAATGTAAGCTAACATCTCAAGCCTGAATGGGGCAGAGATGGAGTTTCACAAGTCCCAGCTGAGCGGATGTTAATCTCACGGGTAAACCTCTCCCACTACAGCATTTGGAACCTCTCCTTTTTGTACCCAGCTTCCAGCATAAAAGGGAGAGCAAAAGTCTCGCTTTGGGAAGATGCCTATTGCGTCCTGTGCTGTGCTTAAGCCTTGTAGCCCACAGTGAAAGTACAGTCCAAACAAACCAGAAAATTTCCAGTGAAGAGGATACAAGCTGACTATTAAGAGGGAAAAAAAACCAGTCTTTCAAGGAGGTTGTAGAATATTCAGAAAAGTTTACAGGAGAGCTGAGGCAAGCATCTGCGAGGAGCAGCCTGGCAGTATGTGTCCCATCCCAGGGCAGTGACTCACCACAGATGGGGAGCACCACGGCCAGGACTCAGGCTGACACCTCTGCCCCCAGAAAATGGGAAGGGAGCACCTGGGGGGTGGGCAGAGCAGGAGGTTGAGGGGATGCTACCAGGACAAAGGGATGCCTCCAAGCACACCAGCCAGAGCCCAGACCAGCCTGCTGCCTTCCCGCTGACATCAGCCAGTGCTGCAGCATCCAGAGAAAATGCTGGAAAACTGTGTTAAGAAAAGCATGTGTTTCCATCCTCTACAATCTTTGGATTTATAGTCCTATTTATGTATGGGCACTCTTCTAAGAAAAGTTAAGATTAGAGCTTCCGTGTAGGATAGTAATAAATGGCTGCTATAAAAATGACATGCAGGGATCTATATTCACTTTTACACCATCATTTCTGTAACTGAAATTTGGTTTATGAACAAAAAGGATGGCTTTTCCAGTTAACCCTTGAAAACCCTAATAACTACTCTACAAGCAGCTTTTTCATATTTCCAGCAAGAAGAGCAGCTCGGAGGCAGTGCGGTGTTTCGGAGCTCACCCTCCAGCTCCAAGCAGGCTGCGGCACTGGCAGCCACGACGCTCGCTCCTTCCATGGGGCTCGTATCCCTGAACCCCACCGGCTGTGCACAACCCGAGCACGCTGGGCTGCGTGCTACACCCTGCTATCAGCCACAGAAATGTGACATTTCTCACGAAGGAAGTGGAGATACAGGTTTGTACCAACCCACCTGAGGAGAACGTGGATCAGAGTAATTTTTCAGGACAACTACAGCTTAAGGTTTTGGCTTTGTCAGCAGTTGTTATACCCGCAAGTGAAAAGCCAAAAACAGTTGTAAAACTGTAAGAGCAAGATCTAAGGACATATCTACAGCAGGCAGGGGAGCACAGGGACCACACCGACGCCAGGTCCAAATTATCTGGCTTTTGAACTGGAGACACTACAGCAGCTCCAGCAAGGCACTGCCCTTGGGCTAAGGCAAGCAGCCCTGTGGCAGTCACCCACCCTGTGACACACTGATGGGTCTCTGTCCTCCCTGGGACTTGTGCATCACCACCTGGCACTGACCCGGGCTGTGCAGATACCAAACTTGACCTTGGCTGCTTCCCCTCCCAGGGCACTGTGCTGCAGTGACCCTCTCAGCGCCTCTGCCCCGACCTTGGCTTTCCCAGGGCAGGCTCCAGGCAGAGACCCAGGCGACAGACACACGGCCAGCAGCCTGCCACAAAGGGAAGCACCACCACAGCCCTGCTGTCCAGCCCCTCTGCCCGTGCCAGGGTCCAGAAAGCCACCCCAGCTGCTGTTGGAGGAAGACCCGAGGCTCCTGCTGCTGGGTGGAGAGGGAGAGCAGGTCCTGCAGAGCATCCTCGCTCCAGCACCCTCTCACCCCGCACCAGCCACAGGCCGACCTCTCCACCCTCTTCCCCGCTTCCCACCGGCATTTTGCCTGTCCTCTCTTCGCTCCCTTCCCAGACAAGGAACAGCCAAGCCTGACCACAACCCATTGACTGTAGCACCGAATGCCTTTGAGGTGGCTCTGTATTACTAAAACACATCCTTTCTCTTTTAATCACACACCATTGATTCTTCAGAGTCCTAACATCATCATAGCGCGAGACAGACAGGACCAAAAAGCCAAACGAGCAGGTGACACGGCTGTCGGCACACTGACGGCAGCGGAGGCGCGCTCTGCCCCGTCCTCACCCACCACGGCCCAGCACCGGTGCCTTTCCCCCCTTCGCAGCCTTACCCCCGAGCAAAAGGTTAAAAGATGGGTCACTTGTGTTTACAGCATGAACGTCTACCAAAAGAAATACTAAGTTTTTTATGCAAATATGTCTATATTTATACAAACACCTCCATACACAAACACATTCATAGACATTAAGCAGAACCATCACCAGCAGGAAACCTTGCAACCTAGGACTGCTGCTAACCGTTCCCTCCACCCAGAGGCCAGGCAATCCTCTTCACAAACCCAGAGGTATTGGATGTGCCCTGTGAGCGAGAAGGTTTTATCTGTGCCGCACCAGGCAGCGCACAGTGCTGGAAGGGAAGGTCTCCCCAGCCCGCCCTCTCTTGCCATTCAAATCAGAGGCCAGGTAGCCTGAGTGCTTCACATGATCTCAGCGCAAGGAGAAAGGTGATCTCTAATCAGGAGCACTTCACAGGGGTTTGGGCATGCTTGCCAAGTTCATTTCAATGTACTTGGAAGTGAGCACTGGCCCACATTACCCCATCAGCCAAGGAGTAAGAGGATATACACTCTGCAACACGCTCGCATTCATTCAGCATGCTAATGCCTCTCCCGAACATCCCAAATGACACAGCAAAAGCACCACTTACCACAGCAGACTAAAGTAGAGTGAAGCTGGGAAATACTGCTGGAGTTCTGGTTTCTCTGGAGATGTAACACCACTTGTCAAATTTTGTGAAATGGAGGAACTTGTCCCCAGAGGAGCAGCGTGACCCCGATGCGAAGGTCTTGGCGGCTGCCCCACTGGAGGTGTGCTCAGGCTGCACCATCCTGCACCCTGCCACCGGCTCCACATGGGCACGGCGCTGGCGAAGGGCTTTCTTACCAAACACAGCACATGGGAGCCCTGACACCCCACCTCAGTACCAGCTCCATCATGTTCAACAGCCCTGAGCTACCAAAAAACAAAAAAAAAAAAAAAAAAAAAAGGAA
>JAVJGJ010000047.1:22978453-22993862 GCA_035590215.1 Microhierax caerulescens | reverse complement strand
GAGCCATAGAATCACAGTTTGGGTTGGAAGGGACCTTCAAGATCACCCAGTTCCAGCCCCCTGCCACAGGCAGGGACACCTTCCACTGGACCAGGTAGCCCCAAGCCCACCCAGCTTGGCCCTGGGCACTGCTGTGAGGCTGCTGGGCAGCTGCCCTGCCCCAGGGGAAGCCAGTTCAGGGCGAAGCCTCCCCAGGGTGCTTCCATGGGTGGGAGAGTGGTCTGGGCCCATGGGGTTTAGATCAGGGTCTACCTGCTGTGCAGAACCTTTTTCCCCGGTTCTTTCCTCCTCTTCCTCTCCTGTGTCCTCTCAATTGTCCGTGAAACCCATTTGGAAGCACTTTTCAGCAAAATCAAGATGTACTCCAGGCTGTGCTCTTAACAGCTCCTCGGATACTGAGGTTTCTGCATCCCAGGTTACAGCCTGGCAGTTTCAGAGTGCTCCCTCTTCAAGACTCACTGTGTTTTCCACAGAAAAAAAGTATTTTGCAGTGACTGAAAACATCTTGATCACCTATGAGCTTCTCCGGTAATATATTTTTGTTTAGGATGCTTTGTTATTGTCATTATGGAAATACGATTTTTCAAACCTCATTTAGGGATTTGGAAAATTCAGGTGTTAAATTTCCTCTCTCAGGAAATCCTGGGCTAATAAGAGCTTTGCAGACCAGTTGCTTGAGCTAAATGGCTATAGGAAGGAACTCAAAATAACTTGGAGTTACTGCAGAACAAAACCTAAGATTTCTTTATTAAAACCCTCTCTGTCCGGAGCAGCAGGAGCACATGGCTGCTTTAACGAGATCCGAATGACACGGCTTCAAACGATGCGCTCCAAGGTGCCGGGCTGGTGCGTGAAAGTAGGTGAACTACTTTTAGATGAAGTACTGATGGGGACGGCTGGGTGGGCTGACAGTCTCGAAGCTGATCCACTTCCACTGAGGTTGATGAAAACTCATTAATTTAAAAGATTGGACCATTAATTTGAAAGCTATTGACAGAGCAGTGAGAGCAGGTCTGAAGAATTAAATAATGCAAGGACAGAGGACATCCTTGCAGTTTCATAATACGAATCCTACAGCTGTACAAGCAGAACCAGGTTAAATTCCTTAAAAAGGAGATTAACTGGGCCACAAAAGTGTTACGAAAAGACTGTGTGTGCACATCAATATTTTTATGGCTAAGAGAAAATGGATTTTATCCTCAATTAGTTCAGATCAATGGCTTTACTGCTATCAGCAATGCGATGGCTGAAGATTTGACTTGGTACCAATTGCAACGTCCTGGAGTTAAATGTGGGCACTGGCTCAATACCCTCACTGAAGTCCTGGCCAAACTTCAGATGACTCTAACCAGAAACCCAGTGGGACGTGTACAGGCAGTTTGAAAAAGGCCCTTATTTAATACAGCATGGACTGAGCCAGTTTTGTCAGCATGGAGCTCTCATTTTCCAACTTGCTGGCAATTCCGTTTTGTTAGATGCTTCAGGTTAACCGAAAGACTTTGTCTGACCCAAACCAAATGTTTTTGAAGGAACATTTAAAATATTTCCACTATATTTTTAACAATTAAATGGAAGCAACTATTGTTATTTCCGGAAAGTATTAGGGCATTTTATTGAAAAAAATGATGTCAAAATGTAGCTGGTTTATGTGCAAGCTGCAATCCAGATGCTGGGCAGCCCCTGGCTTCACCGGGGCTGTCTGTAAGGACTGCGGCCACGCTGGCAAGCAGGACTGGGTCTGCAGCGTGAAGGTCCTGGTGAGAACCCAGCACCCAGCTGCACCTGGTGCGGGGATTTTGCTTGGGGCTGGCTTTGCTCTGGACTGGATGCCAGTATGTGGTGGCAGGGATGCTGCTGGAGCTCATCTCCCATGTCATTAACGAAAATAAATAAATTCTTTCCCTCACTTCAAAACCATACTGCAGTGAAAGGCAGAGTATGGTAAACCGAGACAGTTGGGAAATTTTGGTATGAAATACACCCCCGAGCTCCAGGAGGCTGCTGCTGCACGCCACTGCCCGTAAGTCCATCACTGTCCTCTATCAAATGCGTACATGATCCCGCTCTGAGGCACAGAAACACAAGTGCCAAATCTTGCATCAATTTCTTATTTATAACTATCATTAAATATTGAGGTAATAATGTAAAATACCCAAATTTTTTAACCCCCTTTTCCCAGCTTTTACACAGATGAAAAACACTGCATGCTTTTAGGATTGCTTCATGTCGAAGAACTTCAGCAAGTATTATTTTATTGTGATACGCACAGCCGAAACCAAATCTGATATAGATATGAGATCAAACCTTGTACTATGTGGCAATCTAATTTTATCCTGACATGTTGATTGCTTGCTCTTCATCTGCGGTTGCTGTCCCAAAGGGTGCTAAGTGAGAGAAGCTGCATTTTTTTCTGTAAGATGACATTAAATAAATTCAGAAGAGCACACAAGAACAATGTGGGCTTTGTTATTCACAAGACAGCTTTGAGAAGGGAAAAAAAATTTGGAGCTGATGTTTTTGAGGGCTTCCACGCAAACATAGATGGTACAAAAATATGATGGAATTTCTGACTAAGAAAGTGTATAGAACCATTCCAGAAGAAGGGAATTGGGGCACACAGGGGCTTTGGAAAATCCCTCTACATTGCCCTCGCTGCTTACCATCAGATGGGAAATACTGAATGTCTTTGAAAAGCTGCAACTTTGACACATACCATCTACGGATGGATGATACTTGGGAAGCTACAGCTCCTAGACCAATGAAATCCAACCCCCAAATTTAGATGCAGATTATACTCAGGGATTTTGAATTAAGGAATTTTTATGAAATGCACATGTTTAAGAAGGGATGCTGAGCTTTGCTGCAGTATATAGTTAATTATCTGTTATTTAAATGAGGGCTTGCAAAAATTTTTCACAACGAAAAAGAGATTTTTCACAAACTTCCATGGATCTGAAATGAGAACTATAAAGCTAAGCAATCCCAGCCGGGGACACAGCATGTACAATACAGTAACAAGAACCCTCGACAGCACATTATCACCAAAGCCAAGGCAGATGCAAGGAGAAACAAGACCCACGTCAGCCCGAAAGCCACTATCAGGAGATATGTTGGGACACTTCACCTGAGTTGAAAAGGACGACTCTTGCTCAGACTCCTGAAGTGTTCCAGCAGAAAAGGTCTCTTTTCCCCTCATTTAGTTCTGTTAGAAACACACAACGTGGAGCTTCTGCTCACTGCGGTTCGAGTACCAGTGCTCCTTTTCAGTGACAACATCCCTGTCCAGTCCCTCTGTATATCTAACCTGAGGGCGATGGATTCAATTCAACAAATATTTATGTACATTAATCCTTCTAATGAAAGATGAAAAACTGATGTCGATATTGACAGGACCAAAACACGGGGGTTAATTTTCTTGTAAATACTTAAGAAAAAAAATGAAAAACATACTCACCATCCCATTAAGAAAATATCATTTGCACCATATACCATTCAGTATTTCTTACTGAACCTCACTCACATGTAATAAATCCAAACTTTGAAGTGTTGCTTAATTTTAGCAACTTTTTTTTTTTTCTCTTGACCCAGATATAAATAAGCTTTTACTACTGGGAAATGAAATGTTCATGCAGCAGTACTATTTTCCCCACAATTTATTTTAGTATTAAAATAGGAGAGTTTTTCTTCTTTAATTACCTACCTTGATAGTGTTCTGCATTATCTATAAGTTCAGAGGTTTCTTATATTCCTGCTCTGCCTTCTCCATTAACTGAGGGTATAACCCTGGCTAAATCAAATTGAAAATTTTAAAACATATGAATGGTGGCTCAGGATTGGCATTAGTAGACAAAAATAAATCCTCTTAATAAAGTTTCTATTAAATGCAATTCAGTTTAGAGAAACAGAAAATTAAATTAAAAGAGCAATGTAATGTATGTTAATTTCAGAAAGTTAATTTAATTGCAGGGACAGCTGATGACGGTGAACCAGTGCTGTCTGGACACTCAGTGTGGACTCCAGTTCTAGTTCTGCCACAAACATGAATAAAAATCAGCATCCTGGACAAAACCCGTTAACTTTTCTGGTTGTTTACATCATTAGCAACTTTTCTTTTCATGCTTTTTGAGGAACAACAAGAAAAATGGGATTTTGAAGAAAAGAGGAACAAATGAAAGACAGGCAAACCCACTGAAGCACTTAAGGAGGCAAAAAACCCTCTTGTGTTTCTTCTTGTGTTTTCTTCTTAACTTTTACATTTACACTTTGGTATTTCAGCGGTAAGTATATTACATAAGGAAGTCCCACAGCAACAGAGGCAGCTCCCAGCTGCCCGGATTTCCAAAGGGCAAAGCTTTCACCATGGCTGTGACCAGGCAGACGAGGTGCCGCTGGCCTCTCTAGCTGGCAGGAAACCACGTGAGTTTGCATGAGGGTTTGTTTTTTTTTTCTTTTTAACCAAGGCATTAATTCTAAACATGAATTCTGATTCAACCCCATAGATCATCAGCTTGCCATCAAAGGAATGTTTTATAGTTGGCAAGATTAAGATGTGTCGAACATTAAAGCTACATCATTTGAAATCACGGTAACTACTTACAATCCTTTTGAAATGGAGCAAATTATCTTTACATTTATTGCCAGAAAGGAGAATGTCCATTTTAAAAATATGAATTTTTACTATCATTTTATATCATGCCCTGTTTTTATGAAGCAAAAGTTAGGAAGGTATCTCAAAAATAAATTACTTTAAATTTCTCCTGCTTAATTCCCACTAGAACTAAGCTCGAATTCTCCAGATCAAAGTATTTTGGAGCTCATTTTCAGTTCCTATACCAATACAATTATGGTATTTTTCACATCTAAGGAACACAGTCTAAAAATCAGAGAAGGCAAAACCGGCCGTGAGGACAATCCTTGCGGGAAACAAACCTGTTCCACCTCTACCTTTGCCTTTGGTGTCCGGCTCCTCCACGTTGGGTTCTTCAGCAGGACCTCAAGTCTCACATCAGTGCCTTTGCCTGGGCGTTTTGGTGGGCACAGCCGCCCCTGCCACGCGTCGGGAGTGCTCCAGGCCTCGACTGCACATGGGAGAGCGGGGCTGGTGTTTGGAGGAGATTAAAGTCCCCCGTGGGCCAGATTCTGTGTATTTACAGACAGAGGAAGCCACTGCACCCTCTCACACCTGTAGCGGGGAAGCCTCCAGACGGCGTGGCTGCGGTGGAGAAACGGGACCACGAGGTAGATACTGTCCAGCGAAAGGCTGGGAGCCGGAGAGCCAAGAGGCAAACCAGGCAACTTCAGCAGCTGCACTATTTAAATTATTTAAATTATTTAATTGACAATGAGTGGCCATATAATTTAAGTTTTCAATATAAACAAAAAGATAGTTGAATCAAATCGCTATGACAAAATCATTTGATGATTAATCCCCAAAGTATACTTTTGATGTCAGATCTAAGGACTTCAGGACAACAGTCCTATTTTTACCGTGCCACATCATATTTTTTGTTTTACAAGTGCAGTTCTTGTTCAAGATCCCTAATTTCCTATTTGGTTTTCTCTGCAAGAAGTCTTTGCCTTCTCCTGAAAAACATCCTTAGAAAAGCATTCACAGAAAGGTTACAACCAGCAACACAAACAACCACCCTAAAACCACCATCAATTTTGGCCATTTCCATCAATCCAGCTCCTGCTGACGCTTCCGTTGGAGCTCTGGGTGTTAAATGATTTCTCACTTTCATTCTCAATCTGAAACTGCATAAAATTCTCACATTCCAACACCCCTGGAAGCAATAGAGAGAAAGCTGCAAAGCTCCTGGGTCTCTGGGAGAGGCAGGGAACATTTTGCCTAAAACGTACCTATTTCCGTCAGCGTACTTCATGCTAATTGAGTTTTAAAACTTGAGTCGAGTTTCCTGTTGGTGGTTCCTGGCCCATAACACTGTACGTTTTGGGGCCGTTCTAATGTGTCTCCTGTGACCTGGGTTCAGTTCCAGGTTTTCCATAGCTTTCCTGTGTAGGACTCTGGGGAACGATCTCGTTCCTTGCTAACACAGCTCATCTGCTGTTCAATAATAATATATCCACTAATTCACATAGCTCCTAGACACTTAGAACCATAGCAATAAAACTTGCAAACATAAAAGAAATAGAAAAGCATGTAAATATGATTCAAAACCAATCTGAAGTTACTAAAATCCAATTGAATTCAAATTTCTCTTCTTTCTCTTCCCCTAGCTGACGTTTCCCCAAAGCTACTCCTTTGAATTACATGCACAGAGTTGCCCTTAATCTAGATTGCTCGCGTTTCCATGTCAGAACCCCCCACCTTCTCCTACTGCTTAAGGAGAAAATAGATTAAACTATGAAAATGCAGTCCATACGTGTTTCATATTCATGAAATGACTGAATAATTAAGAACACATCTCTGGTACTGAGACAGGTTTGCAGGAATGAAAGAAGGAAAATGCCTTACCACCACTTTCAAAGGCCAAGAGGGCGTTTGCCAAAGCAGACCAAAGAGTCTGAACAGCTCTGCAAGAGCAAGCAGTCAACGAATGAGTATAAACAGTGTTTGAACAAGCGTAGGAGAGAGCGTGGGAAGTCTCTCACCATCAGAAGACCCTGCCTTCCCACTGGAGCAATGGAGGCACAGGCAGCTGGGCAAAGGGATGATGCCTGGTCCGCTGGCCATGCCGCAGTGGCACCCGTGGCGCCGGCTTTGGTGAAAAGCAGGTTGGTTCCAGTTTTTTAGCCCTAGGGAACAGCAAGGCTGCTCATGAGACTTGGTTGGCATCCCCACTGTCTGTGTCTTAATGCCAGGTCAATGTGGATTTACTGAAAACATAGCTTCTCAAATTAATGAGTTTCTTCCCATGAGATCGGGAAATTGGCTGATAAAGGCAGCGGTGTGAGCACAGACCTTCCCGTAACCAACTGCAAAACAGTCTCATGACTAAGACGCGGCTATGGAACATGAAGGTACCTTCTGCAGAGCACACACAATAAACAACTGATCTTTTTTAAACCACCTGCACCTTCCAGGTGTCATCGAGAGGCCCCACTGGCCCTGTGCTGTGGCTTCAGCGCTGCGAGCTGGTGCCTTAGTGCAACCAGGAGTGGCAGCACAGTTAGCTCTTAACTATAGCTTAAATGCAAAATCTCATCTGCAATACGTCAGACTGTGTGGAGGACTCTTTCAAAACCAGCCCTAATATTCAAAATTTAGAAACACCATCTGTGAGAGACTTTGTTAAATAAAAATATCTCATTGCTGAACATAAATCTTGGAGAGGAATCACTTTCTTCATATACATCTGATTTTCTTTAGCTGGACAATCACAAATAGTTGTTGCCCAGTATTTCTGAACAATTCCCAAAGGTTTCTGAGAAGAGACACGTTCCTAACCTGTAGCAAAAGAAATAACTGTACTATTAATCTGGAAGTGGTAATAACTCATGACATTTGAATTATGTTGCTGAAAGGTGTATTTTACTAGCTTTATCTCTGCTGGTAAATAACAATCCTCCTGATTACAGATATAAATCTGTTGAGGTATGAACGCACAGTTGAAAGTGATGAAAGTGTTTAATAAAGTATGTCCCAGAAATGGAGAATATGATTAGATTCAGCATGTTGACCACAGGATTTTCTGGACCTGCTGGTAGAACCGCAGACCCTCAGGATGGCAACACACTCTGCATTCAAGTGATAAATGTGAAGGGGGAAACACTTATCCCAGTGATTGTAATTGTTCCAAGAGATGTGAGTAACTGATGAGGCATAAAAAGCCTTTTTAGCTATACAAGTTCTTATGGCTTCTTACAACAGGCAAGAACATATATTATATGCTCTGCTTATAAACAGCAGGCATTTAATTATTTTGTTTTTCAAGTGAAGTTTTATGAAGACATGGTTATCTTTTGTGGTCTGAATTTGTCACCTCTATGATTCAGACTCATATCACAAATCTCTAAAAAACAGCAGTTGGAAACAGCTCAGAACTGTAGTTTATTTTTTAAATAATTATTTAAAAAAAAAAAAAAATCACTCTTTTTACAATTCCTTCCTAAGTCAACTATTTTACAAAAGCCATGGCATCTTTGTCTGGAGTAGCCTTTGTCTTGGTGCTTTGTTTTCTGATACAATATCACATTTATTTATTATAATTTTTTTGTTATTTTTTGGCAGTGGGTAAAGACAAATTCTTTCAATTAAGATTGATTATTCTAATTGTAACCTCAACAAAAGTCACCAGCACAACTTCTCAAGTGCCCCAGACCTCCACAACTCCCTGACACCAATACAAAGACTGAGCAAAGACAAAGACAGCACAAATCCCTGGATGGCAGAAGTCTGGCCTTAGTGAACATAGGTTGCGGAGTGGATAATGACCTTTCTGACCTGTCAGATAAAATACACGATGGCTCAGTACAGCATACAGGTCAGGTATCATAACTCATAAATAATAATCATTAGACACGACTGCAATTTCATCCCAGAATTTGTATCCCACTTCTAGATACCTCCTTTCAGCTGAGCCTGGGAGGAAAGCTGGCAAGCTCAGCCTCTCTGAGGTTCTTTGGGGAATAAGCAGAGACGTTCATTATCAAACCGCCAGTCTAGTTCCCTCCACCAGCACGATGTTCATTTAACAATGGAGCATAACACCGAAATTAGTCTTTTTTAGTATCTGCAAAGATTTTTATGTCGCTGTAGGGGTGCTTACATCTCATTACTGCTGCTTCTTTATTTTCGCATTATTGATGTACTTTCACTTTCCATGCAAGTATTAATTAATAAACTGCATTCTTAATCCATGTGTTCCCTTAACAGGAAGGAATCCTTGCCATAATATTGGCCTGTTTGTGTTCAAATTACAAAAATGATACTCTGGCTCTGATATCAAGGTTTCTGTCATTGAAAGAGTTTCCCTCATTTTATTTTTTCAGACTACACATACAGACAAAATTATCTATTTTCTAATTCTCTTCAACAGCAGGCTAGAGGAGAATTTGCAGTTGATGGCCAGAGTAAGTGCTCAGGGCTGCTCGTGCCATGCTGCCCAGCAGGCCATAGCATCCCACATCCCACATCCCACATCCCATATCACAGGGCTGCGCATGAGATTTCTAAATTTTTTGGGGGTTGCGATAGCAGCTGAGGGAGGACAGCACACTTCTGCACTAGATAGAGAGCTCCTACAAGTTAGATTTTCTTAATAACCAATCTTCCAATTTGCACTCCATGAGGAAATCAATCACAAGAATCTTCTTAATTCAGATCTTAATACGAGCCAATATATTATGCAGTGTTGAAGAATACCCTGGTAGATAGAAGTATATATTTACAGTGGCTAACACCAACCCTTCCTCACAGACCTCTGCTTCATTACACATCAAAAATAAACTCCACCAGCAAGCATTAAAAACCAAACAAGAGCCAAAAAGCTAGTACAGGCACTGCCATTTTAAAATCAATTCTCTGGACTGGGTACCACTGAAGATTAAACCAATAAAAGGGTTTTTTATGAGGAAACTTGTAAGCGAGAGGAACAAATCAGCTGCAGAACCCAGAGCTGGCGTGCAATCCTGAATTAATAGCTTAATGTAATTCAGTTCTTACTGGTTGCCTGGAAACTAACTTAGAAAAAAAAGTAAAAGCACAAACCATAATGGGTGTAGAGGGCTTAATAGGGAATTATTGATGCCACCAGACTGTTAGACAGTCTGATGTATTTCTAACAAAATCACTCAAAACGCTCCTTTATTATTATATGTTATTCTGAACAACAAGGTCGAAGGCCAAAGAAGATAAAATATTACATAATGCTGGTGGTTAAGGCAGACAGAAGAGCCTGGCACACTGGTGGCTGCCGTCACACCAGTGACAGTCCATCCGTTCTCCTCACTGCTGTTGCTTTTCTCTCTTCTTTTTTTTCCCCTTACAACATAACGCAAGTGATGTTCTCTAACAGCAAAAGCAAAGAAGCTCGTGTGCATTCCTCACAAAGTCAGCTGACTTGAATTAACCCTATAGATCTGCTCAAACGAGAAGATGAGTTTATTCATTTCAGCTTAAACCAGAACTGTTTTCTGAAGCAAAGACACAGCTGCTGTTTGCCATACATTCTTTCACGGAAAGTTTTAGTGAATGCTCGTAGTTATGGAAAAATACCCAACCATCACTACCTGATCAGTTCACTGCCGTTCCAAAGGCTGTGAAGTCCTTTCCTTGGGTAGATGAATCCCGCCAGCGGTTACAGGAGATGTGTTCGTGATTACCAGCAATGCCAGCAGGACAAGGGGACTGGCAGGGGCGCCAGCTTGCAGCGATGCATTACAGCAAACGCTTGTTGTGATGGAAAGGTTCCCATTAGTCCCAGTGAGGACCTGGTTAATTTGGGAATACACAAAGCTAACCGATTGGACTAGAAATGAATGTTTTAGTTGAATGAGAAAGCAGGTTAGTGATTCTACCGTCCCAGAGCAAATACTGTTTTGGGACCAGCCAGGGCGCGGGTCACAGCTACCGGTGGCGCGGGGCAGCTTGCCCGCAGCAGCTCCAGCACCCACACTCCTGCACCCCGTTTTCCATCTTGAAAGACTTTCTTAGGGAGTGCAGGTTTTATCCTAATTATTTTTGACAGGAATTAGGTCAGTTTACTCAGTTTAAAATTCAGATGAACAACCACCTCTCTCCTAATTACTTTTGGATATATAAATAATGCATTTACAGCACCAAAAGAGAAACACCATAAAAACTATCACCCTCAGCCTATCAGAGACCATTCACAAACACACAAATAAACCAACTTTGTACTTCAAAGACAAATCCTGGCAGATTTTCAAGGGGGTAAGAATGATCATATGTTAGGAACAGCTTTGAAAACAGATTCTGTCTCTTCCTCCATATCCAACGTGCAAGTGTACAAGGGATGTATAACATGCACCATAACATAGAACATATTGTAATATATAACAGTGCAGAACTAATTTTGAGTCTGCTACTGATTTATCTATTAAGTCGAGATATTCAATAGATACCTCAAGAACATTTTAAATAGTCTCTAGATAGAGTCATTATTTCTTACTAAAAATGGAGCTTTTAAATGATCCAGTTACTGAAAAACCAACAAACTGTAATTTGTTTTTAAATTCCGCAGTTCCCTTCCCCATTTCTAAGTGATCTACAGTAACGTAGTATCAATATAGGGATCAAATGTCACAACAAAAATGTGTAATGATCTATAGATGGTACAGTAAATCCCTCCACCCTAAGATAAGAAACACATAATCAAACCCCCTTTTTATTTCGGTTCCTTAGAAACTGTAGAAATAAATAGAATTTAGGATTCTTGTTCACTGATTTTACACTATTATCCCATTATCTACAATTTCTGTTTTCCACGTCTCTCATTTTATGTGTTCTTGAACCAGAAAAACCAAAAGGTGAAGCCATTTCGGAGTCTTCGGTCATTAGAAGTAGTTACATATTTTCCAGAGAGAATGGAACTGAGGACATAGGTTTCAGGCTAAGAAGTCGAAAAGCATTTTAGGAACAGAGTGCACTCCAAAGCAGCCTAGGTGCCTAGTACTGTCTCTGTATGAGAGCTCCGTGCCTGCTCCGTACCCATGCCTGCTCCTCCTAGCTGGGACTCCAAGCACCCAGGGCGTGAGGAGCCAACACGCTGACAGACTTACCGCAGCGAGTAAGGGACCTTCCTTGCACCTTGTTAATGACGATGCTGTAGGCTGCCTGGGGAAACAGCGAGTATGTTTTCTCCCATAGGTATTTCCATGAAAGCAAACTGTAGATTAAGACTCCTGAGAAAGCATTTGGTGAGAAGACCCCCCGCCCCCCTGCCCCTCCTGCTCCCCCAAGCACAGCATGCAGCGTTAAGGATGCCCTTGCTGTGGGTAGGGATGCCCTTGCTGTGGGTAGGGATGCCCACGCCGCGGTAGGGATGTCTTTGCTGTGGGTAGGGATGCCCACGCCGCAGTAGGGATGCCCTTGCTGTGGGTAGGGATGCCCTTGCTGTGGGTAGGGATGCCCACGCTGCACAGCATGTGGGCACCTAACGGTGAGCACACAGCTCATGGGACTTTGTCTCAGCAATAGGCTGCAAAAGTTGAAGCTTTCAAAAAACTTTGTACCTAAACCAACCATGTTTAACATTATTACCATGCACCTTATTTGAAGCGGATTTCACTAGGAAAAGCGAGAACAGAGAACCCGGACATCAATCATGACTATTTGAAACATGTTTATGCATTCTTCCACTGACAAGCTAGGCTTCTTATGGATGGCACGGTGAAGTCAGACAGCTAGGGAATGTCAGGGGGTTTATTCTGCTTCAGAACACTTTTTAAATCCGAAGAAAGTGATGTGAGAAGCAGAAATAATTCAACCTGACGTTATTATTTGCAACCCAGCTGAAAGACTTGCAGTCACCGGACTCCAATGTGACCTCTGCGCTGACCAAAATGGACTGGGGAGTCCTTGAGATGGGGCTGTTGAGAGCAAACATGGAAGCTCAAATGCTATTTTTGTACATTCATTTCCCTGCCTATAACCACACTATAGCTACTGGAAGTATGTGTGATTAGCCTGAAGCTATTATGCCAGCAAACTACAGCTGAAGACAACTCTCATCAGAACCTTTTAATGTAAATTACTGTCTCCTTCTTGCCATCTGTGGAATTAAAGTGATTTATTTTAGTTCAGGAACTGTCTCTTAGTTTGTAAACTTTTTATGGTGGACATAATGAAAGGTATCCATAAGCCCTTTTTTTCTGGAAGGAGGAAGATGTCCTCCTGGAGTTCAGAAACATCAAAGTCTTATTTTTTTTATAGTTGCTGGAATAAGTAATTCATAGATTGCTACACTGCATAACAATCAGAGATTACAAACACTGATATTTATAGCCAAAGCAGAAACTCCTAAAATCTTGTGGGTTTAATGGGAATGTTGGCAGGCCCTTTATTATGCCAAAGCGAGCAGTGGTGTTAAAAATTCGGGTATCAAACTATCAACACATGACAAATGGATGGTGAACTGCTCATGTTGCGCCACTTATTAAGTTGGTACCATAAATTATTACACTGTAAAGATCAATGTTTACTTCTGTCTTTCTCTCTTTCCATATTGTTACAGCTATTTTTTAGAATTCATTTAGAAACTTCAAGAAGAAACAAAAAAGCAAAACTGAAAACATGTGAAATAGGAAAATTAATTTTCTTCATGCTGAATTGTCCTCTATTAACTAAACCAAACAACAGCTGAAGGGGTTGCAATTAATAAAACACACTAGACAAAGTATGAATTGGAGATGGATCAGACCATGCAGTTCATATATGAAATGAAGTCTGTAAGTTAAAGTAAGTAAAAGGGTATATGCACTCTTTTGAGAATTAATTTTTTATGATTCAATTTATACTTTCTATTGCCAAATGAGAACTGAAGAAATACAGCTAGTGCAGACTGAGTCCCTTTAACGTCAGGTACAGCACTCTAAAGCCAGATCTCTTTGATTGTCCACAAGAAGACAATATCACATATTTTAAAACAATAAAGTCCGATGCTCAGACTTGCTCCGCTGCTGCTGTGGGACACCCCCTCGGCTTACCCCCAAGCTAGGAGGATGCTCACAGTTGTCAACAACTGGCTGTTTGGTGACAAGTGAAGAAAATACATTTCTGACTTGTTCTGAGCTGTCTTGGTCAGGTGGGATGCGTGACCCTAATATCCCTCCCTACGGGGCTGTAACCATATTTAGTCTCTCAAACCACCCTCTGTAGCTTCAAGTATGCTGCACCGTTGCAAAATTCTGCTGGAAAAAGCATGAACAGCAAAGGCAAAAGCAGATTTCTGCAGGAAAATAGTGCTGCACCCCTGTTGGTATCGCATAATTATGCATGTGATCCAGATCATATTGCACCCATCATTTGGAAAAGATATCACATGCACTTTAGAAGCAGCACAACAGATACCATTAACAGTTAAAGACAACAAGAAAAACAGGTTTTCTATGTTTTTAGACTCATCAGAGAGTAGGCTTTTGTAAAAAAAAAAAAAAACAACAAACCAACAACTTTCTACATGATGTTTCTGCCAGTTTGATTTCAGCTTATACTTGGCAGGAGATGTGCACCAGCAGTGATTTCCCTGCTTTGCTTTGGATAGACTCCATCTCCTATAACGCAAGGTATTTTGGTTATTCATCCCCTTGAGCACAGCACCCTGGCCACTTGCAGTGCTTTGCAGCATTTCCCGGCACAGAAGATAGCGTTTCTCAAATGCCACATACAATATGCAGGCTGGTAAACCCCTGCTTTCTTCCAGGATGACCACACCACCTGAATTTACTGCTGGTATGTCAGAGATTTCACAAAAAACACATCAGCATTGCCCCTGCGATTGCAGTACATCCTATCTCCTGTGAGATTGTATGGCAGATGGATTCAAAGGGGAAAAATCAGGAGGCCTCAGAAGCTTTTGTGGGTTTTCTTACCTCATCTGTATTTGCAAAACATCTTAAGCTGGGTCACGTGCCACCTTTATTTTTATGTTTGGTTTTACAGTAGGATACGCTGTTTGCCATAAATAATAGAACTGAAGAAAATTATCAGCAAGCCCTCTATGGCTGAAAGTGATAAGGCATCTTTCCAGTGCTCATGCAGTCGGAGGAAGATGTCCTAATGCAGATGGGGCAGGCAGCAAAGCCCGGTCATTAGGCAGGAGCTGCAAATTGACTTCAGGTTTAATCATGATACAGCCATTGATTTTCTTGATGGCCTGCAAAACTCACCTGCTTTTAGCCTTTTGGGTGTTGGGTTTTGTGTTTTTTTTTTTCTCCGCATAAAACATATAAAAAAATCCATGCTTGCCCAAGAAGGGTGATGAACTGATGGACCACCCAGGGCTTTGCGCTGTTACTGTGCTCTATGGTGATAACGGGATGTCACCTTTTGCTTGGACAATTTCTTCAGGAAATAAATCTTTGCTATGTGAAATTCCTTCATTCCCTAACATAGTCAGAAAAATATATTTCAACCTCAAAGCAAAACATTAAAAAGAACTCACCTGCCCAAAGGAGAGCAGCAGAACTCCTCGCAGCGTGCCCACATGCAGGCAGGGTGCGTGCCTCTGCCCAAAGGCAGCTTTGGAGGCGATGCCCAAGCGCTTTCCCGAATACTCATGCAGCACTCTAAAATACTTTGTACCTTTGAAATCCCAGAGGATAATTTACTTACTGATTAACTGCTAGTGTTTAATACACCCAAGTGCTGTGTGCTCTGATGGGGCTGAAGGAAGGAGCATGGTAAAGGAGAGCACCTAACTTATTCGTGACAAACAGCATTTCTCCATATGCATGATCACTATCCATATAGCGGGATCACTATCAC
>JAVJGJ010000047.1:22961802-22974230 GCA_035590215.1 Microhierax caerulescens | reverse complement strand
CATTTTGCCATCCACCACGTTGGTGTCTGTGTGCTTATGGCCCGAGCGGCCTGGGGTTGGGTGTTTGGTCGCCGTGTCGTTTCTTGAACCAGGTCGTCACGCCTTTATGAAGGCAACAAGAGTATTACCTCAAGGAATGATCAATTCACCTACTATCTGCCAAATCACAGTGGATCAGGCACTAACCCCGATCCGGCATAGTAATCCATCTGCAACATTTCACATTTCCCACAACACCCTGTGAACTCCTGCTGTCAGGGATAACAAGGGGATGGGAAACCTGGAAAACCTCTGTTGGCGTCGCTTCTACGCTGCAGTCTGGGAAAGGACCCGCTTCTACCTCTCTAATTTGTGAGTCCAGGCAATAATTGAAGAACAAGGGTCAAATCCCCCGCCCAACCCTCCCACGGCAGGCCGGGAAGCGAGGGAAGGGTGCCAGGACAGCACCAGGCAAGGGGACGAGCCGCTGCTGCAGGAGCAGCGCGGTGAGGAGCGAGCAATCTCACCCACAAAGTCTTTTCCATAATCCTGGAGCACGTGTTTATGGGCTCCAAATATAACTTTCTTACAAAACAGACTTATCAGTGCACCTGTATAAATTTGTATAAGTCTCACAGTTACTAATTTACTCACTGCATATTATATTATGTTCTGTTATAAAAAACACTGTTTATATTTATATTCTTTTAAACGAAGTGCAAAATTTCTGATTTTTTTTCTGTTGTTCTGACCTTTACAGCACAGCGAGGTTTGCTAGCAAACCCAATAATTTGCGCAGGCTGCACAACAGCAAATCTAACTGCAAAATAATATTTGTGATGTTTATTTATTGCAGATGTAAAAACCCCTCAGGAAGCTGGTAAATCCCCTTCTCTGTGTTCAGATATTAGGGGCCACCGCACTGCTTTTCCAATGCAGGAATAGGGCTTCATTATCTGATACTGGTGATTCATGCTATTCCCAAGTAATGTTTCAGATAAATGAACCCTCCCCATCTCATTTACATAACTATTTTATCACAGTGTGAATTAGTTCTTCACACTTCTGCATAGTTACATCTCAAATACGATTATTTTTTTTTACTAATAGAAACATCTATCAAATAAAAAAGATCTCTGAACCTCACAGAAGATGACCAGTGCTAAATATCTACTAATATGCCTCATATTGATCCTCTTTAAGACAATTAAAATATACAGGTTTTTCCATCAATTCCTTCACAATGTGAAAATACAGACAGGAAAATCCAAGCCTTGGAACAAGGGCCAAGCAGAGCGTAGCACACGTTTTCTAGGACTCCACAGGGAAAAGCAGCGAGTGGTTAAACCAATAAAACACAACGCAGATGTAAAATCTGAACATGTGAAAAGCTTCCTTGTTGAGTGTCTACAGGGGATTCCTAAAACATCTCATCTCTTCTTTCTAACAAATGGTTTCAAACTAAATTTAAAAAACTTTAAAAATAGATGGTGGAGACTTTGGAGACAAGAAAAGCCATGAGTTCCAAGGCAATCTGGTTTTGCCTAGGTTGCTTCCTTCAGCTCGAATCTGAAGAAGGTGTGAAAATAGGGGAAAACGAGGCCAAGATGCCACTGGCCCCGCTGGCGTGCCAGAGCAGAGGGCTGCATCTCCGGAGCATGAATGCCAGCTGACTTTCTGGATGTGCTAAGACTCACCATAAACCCATTTTTTCAAGGGTCTAATATAAAATCTAAACATACTCTGACACCAAGTGAAGAACATAATTAAAACCATGGCAGAGTTTTTGTGGATATGAGTGGTTACATGGGCCACAAAGATCTCATGGTTCACCAATGGTACATATTTCTGGCCACAAAACATTCTTGTTTCAGCAAAATGCTTATATTTCTTTAAATATAAAAATAGAAAAAAGAAAAAATAATATACATACAATCTTTTCTGCAAGAAGGACAGAATATGAAATCAAAGAAAAAGCTTAGGTTTTTTTTCTGTTCAACTGTTCAAATATTTCAATATTATTTTTAATTTAAGTCTTTGTTGCTAAAAAGTTTTCATGTCCATAAATTGTCCAAATGCATGCCACATGTAAAGAATTTTAATTCAGAATGATCTTAACCACAAAGAAAGTTCATTGATCAGGCTTTAAATGAGTATCTAATGCTATTATTTGGCTAGCAATTGTCAGCAGCAGAGTATGGAGAAAAGAGCTTTGAGGTTCAAAACCCAGCACTTTGAGGAAATTTAATTTTCACTTAATTTTTTGTTTTCAGACACTTCCACCCAGCCCCATTCCTATCAGATCAGAGTGGGCCCTGGCTGGCAGCGCAGTCTTGGCTGTCAGGGCTGCAATGATTCACGTTTTCTTCTGTGACAGCCAGGATTGGTCCCCGAAGACATGTCAGTGACACCCCCTCACACCCCCCAGTGCTCTGCCTCGGCTCAGCAACCCTTTACCTTCCCCGTTTCTAAACGTGATGCCAGCCAGGGATGGCGAAGGGCCCGGGGGCTGGGGCACAGCTGGGCACAGCTGCAGAAGGACCCAGGGAGAAGCCTGGGCAGGGATCCTACAATATGTAATTGCCCACCATTAACAATGTCTGATTTAAGGTGTTTTTAAATATTTGATGGTAGCGATGAAAGGTAGTAGAAGATCGTGGATAATCATAAATTAGAAGCAATCTTCTGCATGCATTTTTTACCTCTCCTCTTTAATGAACAAAGCTCTCCCATTAACTCACTTTACAAATGCTAGCTGCCAGAAGAATGTCCCTTTTTGTGATGAGAAATGTTGGCATTCAGCCTAGTTTTTGACTGAGGTCATTACAAAGTTGTGAGCAGCACATCCCAGAAGAAAGTGAGGACTGTGATGTTCAGTTATTTATATACCGCGTGCCTTGCCTTGTTACCATGACACTGAGGCACCCAGTCCTACCTCCTCTCTCTATATACATGCAAGCTGGAATTTCATCTTTTCTGCACAAGCACACACACAGTTCCTTCATTATCCAACAAGGAATATTGGCATCGCTTCATACAAACTATACACTGACTTATTTCAAAGTGCTTATGCTCTTAACATGTACGCTGACATCTCTGGGGTGTTTGGCAGCATTTGTTTTTCTCCTAACATTATGTGTAGTCTTGCATGAAGGCACGGCATTCACTGAGATGTGAAAAATAGAAAACATAGCCACAGAATCATTAGATCCCCAACTAGATGACTTTGTTCCTGCAATACCATAAAATCATAAAACTTTGTGCCAGCACTGCTGTCACTCTAGGAGTTCGGTGGGAGATACAGCTCTCCTGGACTTGTCTCTGCCAGCAAACAAGGCTGTGCATTAAGGATATGTTCATTTACATTCCTTTCAAGATGATGCCAAAGTATCCTTTTTGTAACTTTTTAAAAATATGGGTGAAATTTGCATAAACTATATGAAATTACCACCTCTTACCAATCCTCACTTTTGCTGAAATCAGGCATGTTTCCCTCTGAATCCTGGGGCCTTGCTCCTCATGTCCCACACTCCTTCCTCACCCTTGGGACAAGGGTTCAGAACTGAGTTTCTCTTGAGATGTCTTCCAAGCCTTGGTGCCCCCACATAATCTTTGATTTCTCTTTAAACCTAGAAAATATTTAAGTTTAAATAAAAGAGTGGCAGTTACCTGTCATGTGGCTGGCATCCAAGTGGAGCTCAGCCTTTCCGACTCTTCGGGGTCTGTCTCCCGCAGATCTCTGGGCCAGGACACCTCTGTCCATGGCATGTGGGAAGACGGAGCTTTCATCACCCTCCTCTTCCCCTTGAAGGATTTTCACTCCTTTGGAATGGCATCCGTGAAACTATGTCAAAACAAACAGCATTCCATAAATTCAATTTATATTTTTTGAACAACAGAAGAAAACATATGCAAAATATACTTGGGTTTATTATGTGAAAAACTCACACTAGACAGCTTCACTTTTGGAGCTTAGGAAGGTAAAAAGTAACAATCTCTCTCCAGAAATAAAGCTAATTTTATGAGCAACATCCAGAAATGCTGTCCGAGGTGTATTATTATTTCTGTCCATGGCTGGAAACCGCATGCCCCTCCATCAGTTGTGTTGAGTCACAGATGCTAAAAAGCAGAGCAGAGCCCATGGGAAGGTGCCCAAATGGCCCCTCTCTCCTGGAGACTCATTTCCCTGTTCACCATCCCCAGTGCTCTGCCTGCACAGCTGGGTCCCCGAGTCTCAGCCCAGCCCACCACCCTCCATGGTCACACCTGCGAGCTCTTTCCTGAAATCTGGATTTACCTAACTTTAAACAAACAAACAAAAAAAAAACCCACACCCCCAACCCCCATATTTTGGAAATAGGAGGACTGTCTGGAGATGGGAGAGGTTTGGATTCATGGGATTTCTCCTCTTCTGACTGTTTTGCTGCAGCATTTTACACCCAGATCTCCCACTTCCACAGGTGCAAAGCATCCAGGGGACAGCCACAAAGGGCACAGGGGACAGCCATCCCCATGTCTCCCCCAGGGTCTCTGCACTGCACATTAGCAGCCAGCCAGCTTCACACACAGCCTCGGACAGTGGCCGTCAAGCCAGATCCCCTTAACTGCCAGGCGCCACAGAAACTGCCCTTCTCACTCCTTGACCCCAAAACTACTTAATTACTTCTAAAACGTAAAACATTTTCAGAAAAAAAACCGTTGGGAGGGATGGACACCCAGCAGCAGGCTGAAGAACAAGGCCTCTGAGCAGGAGCAGGTTCAGAACCATGTCGAAGCTGTCTGAACGTGTCGAGCATGTCCCAGGCATGCAGGGCAGCCATCAGACAGGGGTAAATGCTCTGTCCTGCTCTGGGGCTGAACCGGGCTCGTGGCAACTCTAGATCTCTGCAGGCATGCAGAAGTATCAACAGAAGTTGCCTTGCTTTAATACCCAGCACACTCAGCGCACCCAGGTCCCCTTTGCATATAAGACTTTTTTTGCACCTCATACTCAGGAATGGAGGGAGCTCCCAGGCTGCCTTACCCGCTCAAAATGGACCAGTACCACAGGGAAACCTGCCTCTGGTCCTTGCACGAAAAAACAATAAACACAGCCATGAATTTAGGCCAAGCCTTCTTCTTAAAACCATCCATACAACGATGAAATAAATAAAGCATCTCCACTCCACACTGCAAGCTGGACTCTTCTCTCAGCCTTCACACTCAGCCAAGAACTCCCACAGAAACGTTTTTATATCTCAAGACTACTTGAGACTAACCTAAGTACTGCACTTGCACTGCCAAATTTAATTTCTTCGTGGAGCTTCTTAGCTCAGTTATAAGCTTGCCAGCCTTTCTGAGAACCAAGTGCTCTTCAGGCCACTGCCTGGCCTCTCCCGTGGGAGCACAATTAGCCGTGGAAAGGCATCTGCCTGCTCGCTGGTAACGAGCCCGCACTTGATGCCCCATCGGGTTTTCCCATTCTTCTTCTGCATGCACAGAGAGCAATTCAATATCTGAAGTAGTCTCCTGCAGCGGCTGCGAGACAGCACCCTCCTGCAAGAAGAGCCCTCGGGGACCCTCTCCGGTGCAGGAGCGCAGGGCGAGGAGGCTCTTGGCAGCTGGGTGCCGGCACGCGGAGCGGGGAGCACCGGCACTGCCCAACCAGCGAGGCCAAGAACGGCGCGATTCGGGGGCTGCATCCTCGGCACGGACCTGCATAGCAACAAGCCAGCAAAAAAATATCAGCCAAGCACGTTTTGCATATGTGAAGGTGAGAGGGCAGATCCTAAATGTGTGTATATATAAAAAACATAGTTTGTCGTAATAAAAATCTCAGAAAAGCGGGGGGGGGGGGTGTGGGGTGGGGAAGAGATTACGGTATCCAGAGTAAATCAGAGAAACGGAATTAGAAACAATCTGTGTTTCAAAATGTGGTCAACAGAATGCATCACCATGACAATTCTTGCTAGAGGCAACAAGGGATGCTTCCTGGCAGTGCTGAAGGAGTGCTCTTTCAATAGTGGAGAATCATCAAAATGCAATTTACAGCACCAAAAAAAGATCTGTAGTGGCATTTTGTTGACTTTTATTCTTAAAATGTGAGAACTAGACTGGAGAAGCATTATCTCACACCGAGTTCTATAAGAAACCTGATCCCAGTTTTAATGACAGAAAATCAGAGACATCTTTAGCATTTTCCTTAGTGGTTACATTACCGACAAAGCTAAAATAAAGATCAAAGATTTATATCACAGATATAAAATAAAATCAAATCAGAGTCTCATATTAAGGCACACAGAGGCAGGCTTTAAATAATAGAAATGGCTCTAAAAGGAAATGTAAAGAAAGGATTAAAATAGCTAAACACTGAGAAATAAGGAAACTAATTCCTTTGAAAAGGTCATCAGCTCGCCTAAAACATGTAGGAAAAAAGTAAAGCACAGCAAGGCGTCTGTAGGAGCTGCTGATCTCGCTCAGCCAGGGGAGCCGAGTATTCTCTGTTTTGCCTTGCATCAGGTGTGCTTACGGGTGGTGGGGCAGGGGCAAAGGGGCTTTTATTTCAGGGGACATTGCCCCTTGGGGTACCTGCCTGCGGGGGGATGAATTGCTCGTCTTCCAGCGTGGAGCTCCCCAAGCGAAACGTGGTTGGAGGCTAGTGCTGCTCGGCATGGCCAGAGCCTCCAGCCGCCTCTTCTTCCAGCTCCCACCGTGTTCCAGCTCCCAACGAGTAGATAAGAGCAGGAGCTGATGCAATTTTAATGATGGCTCTTTCAAAACACCACATTCACTAGGTTGGATGCCCCATCCCCACAGCAGTCTCCTCGCTGGCACGTTGTATGAAGATCCACAGCCAACAAAAATGGATTGTTTTAATTTTGGGCAGCTGAGAGACAACAACAGAGCTCTTGTGATAGATGAAGTTGTACAAATATGTTCATTTACATCATGATGGGGAGAAGGCTCAGCTGAAAAGTGAGAAAATAAGGTTCAAATGTACCTGGAAAGAAAGCCAGGGAGTCTACCATAAATAAGTAAATAAATAAGTAAATAAATAAATAAATTAAAGGAAAGGTAGGAATGTTTTGATGACAAATTAAAAATGAGAAAAACTGTGGCTATACAGGAGGGGAAAACAGTGATAACACTTGGTTGTCACCATATGCCAGCACAATACGTGTACTTCTGGTGGTTATCATGGCAGTTACCATACAGACAGCACAGGTAATATAATTGTTAATTATCTCCAAGCCCCCCTTGGATACAGCAACAGCAGCACATACCTGCTGCGCTGCCATCAGGGGAAATCCCGTCCAGCACCTCCAGGCGCTGCACCCAGCGGCTCTGCTTTTGAGGGTTACGACATTTTAGGGAGTTCAGACAGCAAGGATAAATTTCTTCTCTTAAAAACATAAATCTGTACAAGCCTAACTGAATGTAAGACATTCACATGTGGCAGAGGCTGACCTTGAGCTGGAGAAAAGTTTGTTAAAAAAAATTCCTTTTGAAAAAACATAGATTCAGGCTGATCTAAACGTTTCACAACTATCCATCAATTTCACCAAGTTGTCTTAATTTTTTAATGCTTTAGTAACAGTTCTTTCTCATCAAAATACTTTGTGTTAAATATTTCATTTTGAATGTTATTCTCGTTAGAAAACCAGTAAATTACTTAGCAACTAAAATGAAATATCTAATGTAAAGTGAATTGAGTACAATGCTGATTCTGGGATGAAATGAAAATTTTTAATCACTTTTGTTTTAAACAAAGCTTTATTTTTTTCCTCAGGCAATTTAGAATTGCCGGGAAATAAAAGAAATATATTACCCACTGCTAGGTACTATATAAGTAATATATAATAGAGTTATAAGAGAGAACACTAAAAAACTCTATTACGTTCTCATTCCTTTGTCAGAGGCAGAACCGCCTGGTTAGAGTAGTGCTTATATATCTAAGTAATATCTAATTCTCTCAGAAAACTTATCAGCAGTGAAATCAAAGCCAGCCATAGACCAAGATAATCAAATATTGTCAGGAAACAAACTACTCATGTGACTGGGGTGGGGGGGGAAGAAATGGAAAAAGAGACAACGTGTATAATATCCATAATTCGTAACAAAAAATAATTTAATGAGAGAGTATTTCTCCTTATGCAATTTGAAGTATGGCATGAAAACGGGCCTCTCTTGCACGGCACCTCTGATCATTCCAGTAGGACCAAGCTGTCTCACCCCCCCTTGGGATTTTTAAGGGAAATACCCCAATGACAGTACCCTTACCAGGGATCCAGTGTTATGACCTCTTTCCTCTGCAGTGGCTTGATATTGCATCTCTCAATTGAATGGCAAACCGTTCAAATAAATTAAGGATAAAAAATAATTGCAAAGTATATCAAAGCACAAACCAGATGTTAAGTGCATGGAATAAATAGCTGTAGAGAAAAAACTTTCAAACATCATAAGAGGCTGGAGGAAGAGCTTGTATTTCAAACATGTTTTTATCTCTTATTCTTCTCCCACCCTTTTTTGGTGTGGAAACAGTCTTAAAACTGAAAGATAAAGATCAAACAAATGCATTTCATTTCCAAATATGAAATGGGGACCTCAGTCTCTAAGCTGTAAATACTAGGTCTGCTTTCTTCAGAGCTCATCCTACCAGAAATCTGCTTTGTAGATAAAAACCCGAAAGAAATACTATCAATGCCTAAGCAGTTGAGCATCACCTTTTATTTCCCCATAAGATATTTCAAATGGTTTGCTCCTCCTTTACGTAAGTGGCCCATCAGATACAAACTGACTGTCAGCATGGCTGGATCCAGCTTCAGAAATGATGCTCGAGCATCCGGCCTAGCAATGCGTAACCAGAAAATCAAACCTCCTTCATCCTGGCGTGCCTTGCCACCAGCGGGCTGCCCTCGCTGCGGTGTTAGCAAGGGATGAGCCAGGCTGTGACCTGACTGCTATCTGCTGCATCCGAAGCAACAGTGCTTTGGCACTAACTGCTGGTGGCCCGTATGGCCCAGGGCCGAGCCCAGCTCCGCTCTGCTGAGCTGTAATGCAAACACATAGCTTGGGCGACCATTTGTAACCACATCTTTATGCTGCGTGAGTCATTTTCATCCAGCCGACTGGTACAGACACAGACACATTCAAAAAAACTGAAGATGCTGTTTAGTGATGCACAGCATCCAGCTACACCACGCCAACGATTCCCCCACCCAGCACTCCTGGTCGCCGCCGCAGGTTGGGATGCCTGACTAACCCCCTGCGCTCACGGAGGGGAGCCTGGATCTGCGTCGACGCGAGCAGTTGGGACCTTTGCGTGGTGACTCACTTTGTCAACAGCTGAAGTGACAAAGTGTTGAATTTCCTCTACACCCCGTGTCATGGTGCATCAGTCAGCGAGGGGGCACAACTCTCCTCTACGCATCCTTCCAGCTATATTTGTTGGTGAAAAGGCAGAAAAACATGCTCCTGTCACATTTTAAAATAAAATATATGTGAATTTTATGAAAAGCACCAGATGACTGCACACAAGGATGGAGAGATATTAATGCAGACAGTGACACCTCCAGTTTTTTGTGCTGCCTGGAGAACGCACCAGCATGCTTGCCTTCGGGTTCCTGGTTTCCTTCTTGCTCAGATCTGGGTGGTTTAAGCAGAGGGAGGGAAGTATTGGTGGAGGTGACGTATTGGAAACATGATGAAAAAACAACAACAAAAAAAATCACAGACAGGTCAAATTCTGGTCTAACTTTTAAGACAAGCTGGCAAAGGGTACTGGGCGAAAGCAGAAACACAGGGATATTTTGAAACAATTTCATTTTAGAGAAATTTAAATTCTATGAAAGCCACATTGATGCATTTTGTAACAATTTTTCCTTCCTAGTATTTATTCCACATAGTCATTGTTCAAAGTATTTTACAGTCTTTTGACTGAAATCATACATCAGCAATTACAAAATGCAAAGGGAAACACTACTCAAATAAAAGAGAATTTAGATGCAGAAAGGTTTTAGCTTCTCTAAACCTCATTTGTAAGCCGGGGTAAAATGGAAGAGTAAATGGAAGAACTTGATAGCTTCATGTCAGAAAAGACATGAACCGTGACACAGCAATGTCAGCAAGACTAAAATGAGCTGTTAAAATACCTGGAGTGAAACAACACACGGTTTCTAAAGTGGCAGATTAAATAAAAACCTGATAATGGGTCAAGAATGATGAAATCTTCGCCTTGTTTCTGCTGTGCACTGGGACTTCCACTTTAAAATTTTCAGTCAGAACATATTAGATTGCCTCCAAATTAAAGTGTCAAGGTAAAACTCAGCAAGTGTAGTTCAACTGCTCTGTAAAAACACTGGCAGTAAGGGAAACAAGAAAACAAACCTCCTTCTGATGTTACTTGTAGCATCTGCGCCTGAAGAACATGCCTTTAAATAGAGGCACCCCAACAGCATCAGTGTGACAAAGCCGGGCCCTGTAGCAGCGGTATGTAAGGAAGCTTTAAGTGCCTGCCAAAAGATTTTAAACAAGATCTTCAGAACTAAAACATGATTTGGCTTTTCCAATAACATATAAAACTAAAAACCAAAAAAAAAAGTGAGGGTCTTTTATTGACCTTCAGGAGAAAAAAACCTTCCTGATAGCTGGTGGCTGCTGAGGGTGGCAGGGAACAAGCAGTTCCAGCTCATGTGATTATTGAGCAAACTACTTTTTCAACCATTCTTTCCACTACTTCAAGCAAGGGCTCAGCACAATTTAACAGTTTCCAATTCAGTAACTAAAAAAGCTCAAGGGTCTTTATTTTCCTAGGGTGAGAAGGGCAAATGACAGACTAGAAGCACTGCTGCTGTCAGGGTACCATAACATTTGTCTGGCACAAAACGTGTCTCATCACAGACTGTATGACTTGGGTGCCCACCTCTGCGTTTTCAAGGGCTTCTGGGATGGAGACAGAAAGTTCCACATTGCCTTTAAATATCTCCAGTAAAAGACTATGGGGAGGAGGAAAACTTATTTTTCCTCCTGACCCTCAATGATTTCCCTATAAAAAAAAAAAAGTAAAAAAAAAAAAAAGTCATAAGCTAATTATTTCTGAGGAGGTGCAAACAAGCAGTGAATCAATCATACCACACGTACTCCCTGGAACGGCTTCCTCTTCTCTGAAAGTTTAATGCAGCTTTTTGGAAATCTTATCCATCGAAACAAGAGATCTTCCTCGGATCATAAACTCTGAGCAGAATCAGTAGATTCTGCTGTTTTATTATACTGACCTTTAGACCATCCTCTGTCTTTTTACCCTTCAGTTTAGATATCAGAAAATATCCCGACGTATTGAAGCATGCATGCTTGCATTGCAGAGCCGGTCCTTCCAGCACCACAGACAGACCTTAAACTCTTTACTCACTGAACTGGAAGTCACATTTTTTTTGAGTGACTGCTTGAAGCAATGGATAAGGAGGAAAAAAGCCCTTATTTATAAACCACTTCTAGTTGGTGTCAGCCATCAAGAGTTTGTTATTTGCTTACATTATTTACTTTTAAAGGCATATTTTCTTTGCTAAGACTAGGTTTTGAACATTCCTTGGTGTTTTAATTGGCTTGATATTTCAATTCTTGTCAAAAAGACGACTTGCTCAAAAAGCACAACCCGGTTTCTCTGTGGATCTCTCCTTCTTAGGCTAAAGGCTGCTCACTTTCTGCAGAAGTTTGCAGTCCACTGGATGCAGTTATTACAAAACCTACATTTGAAACAAGTAAGTCTGGAAAATCCAGCAATCGATCAGTAACAATCTGCTGGTGGGCAACTGACTCAGAATTAGAGATTCCAGACCAAGCTTTTCATTTCTTCTTTGCAACCAAAGGAGCTACAGAAAAAAAGAGCCAGAAAAAAAAGCTACAATTTGCTGGAGATCTGTATAGCTCTACGTAAAGACTTCTTGTGGAAACCGCAGTTTAAAATTGTACCTTCGGTCTCCAGTTCCTCCTTTCCAGCCATCCTTCTTCGCACAGCTTGGATTGCAAGGACTGCCAGCCAGGAGCATCCAGATGAGTGCAGCCCACCCTGGACTGGGCCCGCCTGCAGATGACATGTGCATTTATCAACACACCACACGCGTTACTAGGAATTGCCAAGTACAAGGGAACTGCTAGCAAGTAGCAGTTAGTTCCACTTAATTTATCAGAAGTACTAAAAATGTTACTCTCTTCTGCACGCTTTGCATGTGCCTTGCAATGTGCTCACGCACCAGTTCAGACTGGGAAAACTAGAGGGGATATTTGCTGGTTAGATCACTCTGCTAAGTGTTCTCCAGCTTGGTTTTCTGCAAGAAATAGGTTCCTCCAACCTGGCTCGGAGAGAAAATTATGATGCTTCCTGCAGCACCACACTTGTTCTGTCCTACCCAGAGCTGCTTCCAGGCATCAGTTACCTAAGGGCTGGGCTCAGGCTGTCCTGCTAGCCACCCCCC
>JAVJGJ010000047.1:22942830-22954618 GCA_035590215.1 Microhierax caerulescens | reverse complement strand
TAGTCCTCACAAGGTGTGAAATAAGTAATTTTCCACAGTTTTACAGGTACAATATACGCACCCCTGATAGCTGCCGATGCATTCCCATGCTACTGCTTCCCTTGCGACTGCATTATTTAAAACCTCTCTGACTTGCGTTGTAATACAACATCTGTCCCCTCTGCCTAGCCATGGAGCAGTGGGCGGTGCATTATTGGTTTAAAAGACGAGGGATATTTCATTTCAAAGCGCAAGCAGTGATGATTAGATGCGCTCAGATAAATTCCCCCTCGGTCTCTGTAACTTCTCATCCAGCCAGCCAGCTCTGTGTCAGCCACATACAGCAAGGTTAGAGTGAAGGACCTGCCCCGCAGAAAGCAGACACGCTCTGCGGCTAGGAGCTCCTCCATGGGAGGTGGGAGCCCTGGAGAGCCCGGAGGTGAGCGTTACTGACAGCTGAGCTGTGAAAGATGGAGAGAGCGTATCAGCAAGGGACACCAAGTCCTCCAGGTCTCTCGCCATTTGAGTCTGCAGCCCATTACGTCAGTGCCTGAACACTGACTCAGAAGTATTTGGTCTCAGTCCAGAACTCAGAAAACATAAGAAACACTTGAACATCTCAAGATCTTAACATTGAATGGCTTGGAAGTTTATTTTCCTTTTGGCTTTATCTTCCACAATGTTTAACCTCACTGTTCCCATCTCCCATCGCTTGTCTGTGATCCCAAAGACTAGAAAAGATCCTGAAAAGAAAGGGTGACGGAGGGGAGAAGCCCCCTTTGCACCACTTTTCCCCAGGAGCCAGAACCTGGTGAAGGAGGAGCACATTAATGGTCTCAATACTTGCAATCAAATGATGCAAACCAGCAGTGTTGGCAAGTGAGGCTTTACATTCCACATGGCAAAGAAGCACATGTTAGCTGCTTGATACTATCATTTTTCTGCAAGAAAGGTGATATTCACTGCAAATTATCTCCTGAGAAAAGCTATGTGAATACAGTCATCCAAAAAGGCACAAGATCTTCTTTGGGAAGAGTTGCTTCCTTTTACACACTACTTCTATGAGGAGACACAATTGTGAAAAGAAAAAGGTGTCTGGGTACATCCCTGAATATATGTTAGTACAAGTATTAAATGAACCGCAAATTCATCTGGAAAATGATGCTGCTCTGCCCCACTCCTCCAAGTAGTGATATCCTCGCACAGGTGAAAATGACAAGTATTTTTTCCTGAAAATTCTCAAATGGAAAGCTTTCATGCTGTTCCTTCCTTTCAAAACATTTTCCCTCTGTTTCCTTGCAATGATATGGAGGGTGCCTCTAGAGTAGCCAGCTGACTCTGTATCACAGACAACCAGAACAAAGACTTTTTGAACCTAGTTCAGAGATACTAGGCAAGAGCCTAAACACCCTCTGAATGCCACGACCTGCGCCTCCATCCCTTTCCCTAAGCATGCACATACACACCCTGTCCTGCTGCTGCCTCACTTACCAGCTGCATCCCTGCAATACCGCCCTGCTTCCCTTCAGCATCCATTTTGCCCTCCCTGTAAGGTGACATTTTTATTTCCAAGGAAAAAGGGCACTGTTAATAAAGTCTTTCCCTCCATCCCTCCAATTTCCCTTTTGGCCTTTTAGTGAAGACCATTTTGTTTTTAACTAATGTATATTAAAAACAACAACAACAAAACCAAAACTCCAACCCCCAAAAAATCCAGAAAAAAAACCAGCCAGAGAGAATCACCCCGTCTTCAACAACTCATACATGTGAAAGAAGGGTTAACGAGCACAATGTGGGGAGTACTGCAAAAGTCTTGCCTGCCTCTCCATTTTAATGTTGATTATTTTTTAAAGGTATTGAAAAATAATCAAACTTTTTGAATGGATTAAATTACATTAAAATCTCACAATGAGCAAAATCTGCTTGGTCTTCATGAAACAAACTTGAACAACAAGCCATCCAGATTCCAGGGATATCCTACCTCTAGATGAAGCTCAGCACTGAACCAGTTCCTCCATGGTCTGGAAGGTCGTGGTTCTTTGTAGAGGAGGGGCTGGGTTGTTCTTATTTCTCCTGGCAAAGAGGAATGATCGCCTTGGCACATCTGGGCTCTGCTCTCGGCTCCCCAGCGGTAGCCCGGCGTGGGGGAAAGCCTGCACAGGCTGCTCCCTCCATGGGGAGGGGACAGAGTAAGGTACGGCAGAGACCCTGGAAGGAAAGAGAGAAAAAAAAACCCAACCAAACACGGCAACAGAGACAGCAGAAGATGCTAGATGCTGATTTGCATTACAGCCATGGCTAGTGCCGCTGAGGCATGGTGTGTACGATAAGCTGGCAAAGGTTAGGGATTGCCGCGTGCAGGGACGCGGTGCCAATATTTACATACTTACTTCTGGGGGTTTTCACTGTTGATCTCTGGTGTGCTCGTGGGCTGTGTTGGGTTCCTGGCAGGAACGACGAATCCCTTGAAACTGTACCATCACCCGAACAGCAAGGCTTTCCAATCTGTGACTCAGGAGAAAAAGAAAAGGAAAATCATTGAAGGTGCAGATTCCACAGAAAACACTAAGATAGTCCAGGTGGAAAGGAGGTGATGGTGAAGCGCTCCCTGTGTTTTGTAGGGCTTTTAATATTTGACCCCTGAAAAACTAACCAGCATGCTAACACTCACCAGAGTGCTTTGCTTCTGCGAGGTGAAGAGGTGCAGGGAAAGTGTCACAGAGAAGTCTGAAGATTTCATATCTTGAACACTTTGGCAAATATTTTTTCAGATGTATTGTGGAGCATTCTGCCAAAATGGCTTTGAAACTTGGAATGAATTTTATATAAATAACCATTAATAAAGATAGGTTTGTGCATGTAGAGAGGGCAGCTGCAGTGGGGAGAAGGAAATCATTCTGAGCTTGTCTGGTTGAATATAAATATTGGGATGGGGTCTCAAATATACTTAAGATCAGGTAGCTGATAAACTTTAACATACAATGAGATTTTCCATTTTAGCACTGAAGGTATTTTTACTGGCGAAACAATAAAAATAGGCTTTTAGCCTCATTTATCTTCTCTATGTTTAGACATTTGCAATTTTTTCACCTATTTTTTTTTTTCTTCATTTTGTTGTTACTTCATTTTCTTTCATACAAAACACTTAGAAATCCCTGCAGGTTCTGGTGATCTTTCATGGCCATTTGCACATCTTATGTTTAGAAAGAGGAATTTTGATTTGCTACAAAACTATAGGGATTATACTGTTTTTTCAGCAATGCCTGCCCTCAAAATAGTTTTCAATTGGCTTTATAACTATTCAATATTGCCATAGTATTCCCACCATTACCGCAAATACTGCTGCCATCATTTTCCAGTTTGCAAGGGCAAAACTGAGTTTCAACTGCTCACACAACGTGTGATGTATTGGAATAAGTAAAGCTTTGTAATACACCATGAATATCAGTGAGAGTTTGAGGTAAATTTAAGAAAGGAAACAATCATATTATATTTCCAGGCAAAAAAGAGTATGCAAATAGCAAGATTGATTTGCCTACCCAAGAATTTACCACAGGAAATGGAGAAGAGCCCAAACACTCAGCAAACTGAAAATATACTGTGGCTAAGGGAAAGGAAAACATCAGAGGGAAACATTCCTGAGCTGAAGCTGAGGAGAATTTTTTTTTATTATTATTTATTTATTTTATTTCTAGGCTTCTCCATCCTTGGCTTATTTGTGCAATAGAAAAGTGCAATACTGGAGGTATTCCTAAAGTAATTTTTCTCTAAATGTTATTCAAATTATCTGTAGTCTAAGGAACGTGATAGGTATGAATTTATAGCTCCTAGTATTAAAATACCAAAACAAATTATTAGCATATAAAAATTGATATGATCTATTCAAATGCGTTACTTTGAAATATGGTACATAGCACAGTGCACCTATCTTGAATCATAAAACTTGTCAAAGGTACCAAAAGTTTATTGCCTTGGAAGATTCATGCAGCAACACTGAACACTTGATTTAGGTCTGAACAGCCTTTTATAATTCTTGCAGGCATGCAAGCATTTCAGAAGATTTATTTAAATACAAAAAAAAAAATATAATAATTTAGGAAGACAAAGCAGCCTTTTCCCCTAATCAGATGAGATAGAAATTCTTTCAAGCCACTCTAAGGATGGAATTTTTCATTTTTCTTCCTATAATTTTATACTACAATAAATCTTTCCACGTGAATTAATTTCTTAAACATAACAGTTATTTATTAACACAACAAAGCAAGCATGTTTTCACAGCAGCAATGTACAAGCAAAAAGTGCATTATATCCAAACAATGTAGCGGCACATCTTTGTTGAACTGTCTCTGCGACAAAAAGTTGTCCAAGAGCGTGATGCCTCCCAAGCCCCTGCACCTGCCCCGTGCTCCCACCGCACCTCCTCGCTGTCAGGAGCGGCATCGCTTTCCCCAAACCTACCACCACCTGCTCTTCCAGAGCAGTGAATGCCTGCGATAATTTGGGAAAAAAAAAAAAGCCCAATTTCTTTCGCTAATGTAGCTCTGATTGAGTTTTTGTTACATGAACGAGGGGAAAAAAAAAAAAAAATCACAGGAACATTCCATAATACAATGAAAACTATTTTTTTTTTTTTTAAATTATTTCAAAATGAAAGTCTCTGGCAATGCAATTTCTGTGCAGCTTGCAACATAATCATGGCTTCTCCTGTAACAGCCTCAGTCTGGGAATTACCCTTGCATTTGCATAACTTTCAATCAAGTCACAGAGAAACCAAAATTCAAACTGCTATTCTTAAAACGCATATTCTCCAAATACACTACTCCAGCTTTTTCTAGATGTAGACATGCTTCCAAATACAGAAAGCCAGCCTGTTTTGAGTGGGATCTGTTGTAGAGTCCATGCCTTTTTTCTGCAATGATTAAAAAGATTAACTTCAGTTGTCAGTAACTGCAGTGAAATGCACTGAAGGCTCAACTCTTAATTACAAAGGGAAACACAGAAATGTGGCAATTAACCTTTATTCACGCTAACAGCAAAAAGGCATGGCTGGAGGCTTCTGTGTTTGTTACCGAGGAAGAAAATCTTTGGTATCTGCAGTGAACTTTTCCCTTGATGCTGGCTGTGCCTAGGAAAGGGATTGGTTTGTTGTTGATTATATTGCCAGATAAAAATGCCATTCACAAAAACAGCCAGTTAGAGGCTACAGAAAAATTCCATTCTAACATCTTAATAATACCTTAATTTTATCTGTTTGAAGTATGCAGACACAAAATGCAAAAGAGACAAAGCGTCAGTACCCTTCCAACTTGCGATACACTGTAATTCTCTGCTTCTACTGCTCCCAGCTGCAGCTCTTGGCCACTGGACACTGTGCCTGTGGGTCGGTGCGAGCCCTGGGGCTACACAGGGACGCCAAGTACGAGCCAGTCTCCAGGTTTCAAAGTACAAGTGTCTCATGGGAATTAGTGTTTGACACATACAGATTTATTTAGGTACCCAATAGAGGAAAGCGTCTTTTCCCCCATTTTGCTGGGGGTAGAAAGCAGACAGGGTGACTTCAAATGACCGGTTGAAGCTCATTTAACAGGTGCTGGATTCATTGCACTCACATTTATCTGTTGGATCAAAAGTGTAGGACTGTGTCTGTAGCAACGCGCTCTGAGCTCCAGCTCCAGAACATCCCTCATTGCTGGTAACACCAGCAGCCATAAACGATTTATTTTCTAGGACCTGAACTGCAAATAAAAATGTAAGGGACCTCCAACATATCCAAGCATTGCATGTGAGAATGTTACAAGGAAGCCACCTTCCAGGAAGAAATTAAACCTGCCAATATTTATTTCAAGTTATTGAAGCCAAATGGCTGGAGGAAGGCTCACAGGGGACAGAAGCCCTGGGCAGCCAGCTGTCAAAAGTTACTAAATCGAGTCTGTGGAGAAGTACTAGACAATGATCTGAAGGTAATTCAAAGGCTTTCATGTCTGTAAAGTGTGTAAGGTAACAAAAATATCTTTTTTTCTATAGACTGCATAGCTGCAAAGGTCTTTAAAATTGCCAGAACTCCATGTTACAGTGCAAAATCACATTGCTGTCTTTATGTTAGACCTGTAAAGTGGGATACAGCACCACAAAAGGTAGAAATTTAAATACTACAAGAACTAAGATTATCTCTCAACAGTTATGATTTGGACATTCTCTGATAAAAACATTACAATATTACAAAAAATCCCAGGATATACCTCCCCCAGAAGACGCCCACCAGAGATAACTGTGAGGGATCCCAAGTTTTATGACAGGCCATTGGGATTGCTGGAGGTGATGGCAACTGATGCCCAGTGCTGCGTCTGTCCTCTTCTGCTTTAACCCGAAAGAAACTGCCAAAGGAAGCTGAGAATTTCCTCAAAGATCAAGGCAGGTTTAACCACAGAGCTTTGGTCTGGGGCCAATTCTTGGTTCTTTCAAGCAAAAAAATTTAGCACCAGGCATACAGCAAATGCTATCTCCCTCCAGATCAATATGTTATCCTATCATTTACAGGAGTTAAATGTATCCAGCCTGTCTCCTCAACTGGTTACAGAACTTCTCGTTTCATGGTTGCAGCACAGTGCTAGACATCCGTGTCTCCCTGCTAAAACAAACTTTTGCAGTAATGCAATAAAGTTGCAGAAGCACAGCTCTTGACAGATTTCAAAGGCTAGTGTAAATTCATGAATATATTATTATTTCAAAAGCTACTAGAAAACTGCTTGTTGTTTGGTGCCAATCTACCTTTCTTTGGTCGGTCTACCAAAAAAGCTATGTTTTAGAAATGTTTTAAAACCAATTGATGTTTTGGGAACTGCATCACAAAGAAACACATCACCATGTTTCACTCTCTGTTGGGGCTGAGCACGTGAACGTATCACACTCTTTAGCAACAAGCACAGTGCATGTTTGCTCCATCAAGTCTTGTACAAGACAGGAAAACCTTCTCAATGAGCCTAAAAATATTGAACCTTGAAAGAAGCAACAGCACCTGTGAATCTATAAAAACTTCCCAAGGTCTTCTGGGAATTCCCACAGAGCTCAAAGTTAAAAAAAAAACCAAACCAACCAACCAACCAAAATAAAACCAAAAACCAAACAAACCCCCAAAAACAGTGGGCACTTTTCTAGAATACATTTAATTTCAATCATACTATTAGGCTTGCCAACTGAGAAGACTATACTGATATGATACTATTGCTGACTTCAGGGAACACGTGCTCACCTAAGCGAAGCTGTGGTACAAACCTTTGTGGTATTATTTTATACATGGAGTCATCTCTGTTCTGCTTAATAACTTGGTTCTTATGTGGATCTAAGGACATGAGCATTTAACGCAAAGAGATAACTTATTTATGTAGCAGAGCTTTAATTTCTTTGAGGTCATGACTGTGCTATACACAGTATACACAGTAATGTGCAGTAAATGTGCAGTATTGCAATTAATAAGAAGTAGGTTTAGCATAATTTTGTCCAACCTTTCCCCCTCCCTATTTTTCTATTCATCTTTGTGGCAATTCCTTAAAAAAAATGTAAATGTTCCTCCCTTTTTGCAACCTAATCTCCATATGTTTATCAGCTGTAATTGCAGCTTGGTCACAGTGATTAAGATACACAACACCTACTTGTTAATGTAGGCAAGAAAAGTAATTTTCTCTGTCATAATTTCAAAACATTTGTCCAAATTGTAGCCACAAAGAATACACACATGTTAATGTATTAGGTGCCAAAAAAACCTCCATATGACTCAGGAGAAGCAAGCGCCAGCTTGATCCAGCAATGAATTTGGTGGATAACACAAAAATCTGTCACAGTGAAAGCCAACATTTATTCTTTCCTAACGTATAATAAATTGTAGTTTGATAAATATTACATTTTCCTTGATATCAAGAGAATATCCTTTCTGTCTTTTAGGGACACAAAAAGCAGGGTCCCCAAAGCCACTTGGGCGCAGCTGGCAGCAGGGTCAGGGCAGGAGTGTGCTTAAGGAAGCCCATGGTTGCCTAGGAGACTCCAACAGCTTCCTCGAAAAACTACATTTTTCTTACCCTGTCAACAACCACAAAGCTACCCAACTGACAGGTGTTTCATGGAACGTGAGTCAAAATGAAGATGATAGAAGCTTTAGAGTAAGTGAATGAACCAATTAATATAAACTTTTGTATGAAGGAAGCAATAAGACCTAAATAAACTATAGCTTAAACATATTCCCAAATTTGTTCATGTAGTGCCAGACAGTATTTACCACTGAGAATAAGGTCAACTTCAAAGCAAAGGTTTAAGGAATGGAAAATAAAAAGATCTTTATCATTTGGTTGCGCTCAGGAGGCTTTACTTGTTGATACAAGCCATAACCAGCCGTTTAGGCACACACACAAATCACTACTTCTCTCCTGGGTCACACCGCATTTTCCAACCTTTTAGGTAGAGCCTTGGGATTATTGATTACATGAATCAAAGTGCTGGGGCAGCGCTGCTGCCTCCAACCACCGCCGCACACCAGGCTGCTGGATGGGATGGAGACAAACGTATCTGTTCTCGGTCTGCTCCTGGGGGACAGGAGGAACCAAGGAAACTGGTGAATGTTAAGTATTTTCATAAATGGCTGTCAAGTCACTTCCAGAGCACAAGTAATGAAGTCAGTTCTCTATTTTATTTTGCATTCAACCTGAATGATGGTGAACTTGAGCCTGGAAATATGTAAAAGCCCAGAAAACTTTGTGTGTATGTGGGTGAGTCATTGTTTAAAATCCCATCAGAACAGAACAAAAGCTTAACAATTTTTCTGTAGTGCATCTTATCCTCCATTAGCCTCTGAGCTCAAATTGTGCTTATTTCAAAACAAAAAAATGCCAGAAGTTAAGGCTTAAAAATTAAACTTATTTGAAATCATGTGTTTTGTATCATCTGTTAATTTGGTTCTTGTAAATCTGGAGTATTTAATCTTATGTAAAAGACTTTTTTTTCCCCTAAATACTCAAGGAAATATAAGGAGCAGGAACATAAGAAAAATTCCCAAACAAATCATATGCCTTTTCTCTTTGTCAAGGAACAGGATACACAGAGAAAAATCAACATGAACTACAAACTAATGATCCAAGACCTATGCAGCCCCATAGATTTATCTAACAAGTCTAATTAGATAATGTTAGCTAGCACTTTCAAATGTGGTGTGGCAACTACATACATCCTGGTAAGACACGGTGCGGTACTGGGTCTGGCTGAGCCCCATAGCACCCTCACAGTGCCGTGCTCGCATTGGCAGCTAGAAAGGGGGTGATAACACACCAGTGGCTTGGCTAGGGCTGAGCAGTGCTGGCACAGCATGTGGGCTGTCTCTCCAACCTTCCCCCCGCTTTTCCCAGTGGTAGGCTGGGGGTGGGCAAGATCTTGGGAGGGGACACAGACAGGACAGCTGACCCAATGTGACCAAAGGAATATTCTGTACCATATGATGTCTGCTCAGATATAAAAGCTAAGAGAAAGGAGGAAGAAATGGGGGCATTCCTTATTTACAACATTTATCTTCTAGAGCAATTACTACGTGCACTGAAGCCCTGCTTCCTGGGAAGTGACCGAGTGTCACCTGCTGATGGGAAGTAGAGAATAACATCTTCTGTTTTCCTGTGCTTCCACATGCGCAACTTCTGCTATTGCTTCATTAAACTACCTTTATCTAGAACCACGAGTGCTTTTATTATACCTTCTTTCTTCCCTCCCCACCCCCCACCCTCTTGTGGTGAAGAGGGGAGTGATGGAGTGGCTTGGTGGGCACCTGGTGCCCAGCCATGGTCAACCCACTACAGGCACACACCAACAAGAGAAGTCATCAAAATCCCAGAGACTTTCCATACTGCAATGTAATAACAAATGCTCCTTTCCCCTGCACACCTTTGGCACCATCTCCCCCAGCACCTCCTGGGGACACCGGCTCACGGCTGGGGCAGGCGCTCACTTCGCTGGGTGAAGCCCCGGCCGGCCGGGCCCGGGGAGGTGGGGAATGGAGTCACATCTGCTGGCACCGGGCACACGGGGTGTCCCAGGGCTCAGCGCCGGGGCTGGTCCTGCTCAGCGTCTTCATCAATGCTCTGATAAAGCGGATCAAGTGGACCCTCAGTAAGATGTGTCACTCAGGGACATGGGTTAGCAGTGGACTTGGCAGTGCTGGGTTAACAGTTAGACTTGATCTTAAAGGTCTTTTCCAACCTAAACTATTTACAACACTAATACCAGTCATGAAATGTTTACAAGGAAGGGTGAAAGACCACCAATTTACTAGGAAAAGCAGAGGCACTCACATGCCATCTCTCTGATAAGAAGACTAGTCCTTAACAAGAGAGAGAAGCTGCTCTTTGCCGTGGCTCTGTCTGGTGCATGAGGAGACATGTATAACGTAACAGTGCTGTGGCTAATAACAGCAAGAAACAGTGTACTCCTCTTGCAATGCGTACATACTCCTCCCTCTTTTCTCAGCATAACAGAAGAGCTCCCAGCAATTGATCACTCTTGCTTGGAGCACACATGACCCGTTCCCTGGCACCACTGGCCTGGGGAAGTTTGCTCGGAAGGCCTGGGCAGCGGGAATTACACACAGCGTTTATTGCATGGGAATACAGAGTGCTGCTGGCAACCACCTGCATTGGTCTCCCCATACACCGTCCCTAGGGCTCCTGCAAGAATTGCACGTTACTAAAAGAGCCCAAAGAAATACTAAACAGGGCTCTAAATCCTTCCCACCCTCAGCAAGAGATGCGTGTTCTTTCTGCTCCCCAAACACTGCGGTAAACAGTATGACTCTTGGGAAGACTTACTCAGGTTATTTCTGTCAACATCGGATAACTTCTCTACTTTGAGGTCGAAACCGCTGCCGGAACCACAGAGGAGGCAGGGACGTACCTGGATGCGCAGAGCCGGTGGCTGTGCCGCGGTGCCTGCTGGCCGTCAGCCTCAGCAGCCAACGCGTTCCGACAGCTCTCGAAGTCCTGCCTTGGGGAGCTTGTGAGGAAACGGCTGGCTGTTTCTTTACAGCACAAAACATGTTACCTGAGAAGATAAATTCCATTAGGCAATGAAACGTGCTTCATTGCAGCAGTAAAATCAGATTTCCAGCATTATTTTTTTTTCCCCTTTCACTCTTTTCTTTTTATAGTGTCTCTTTTTTGGTGGCAAGATGGCCTTCCTTGGTTCTTTGAATATCCCAAGAAGGAAATTAAGTCTGCAGTTGTCCAAATACTAAAGTTAAGCGGGTAAAGACACTGACCTAAGTAGGAAGGCTGTGCAGCCTTGTGGCTAAAATTGTGTTACACGATGCAGAAATGCACAGCAACTAGAGCAAGCGGTAACAGAGGGAAGAGGAAAACACTGCGAGTGCTCCTGCTGCCCATGGCTGAGGCTAAAATCACCACCTACAATTAACGGAAAGAATCCTGGAATGGTTTGGGTGGGAAGGGACCTTAAAGCCCACCCAGTACCACCCCCCTGCCATGGGCAGGGACACCTTCCACCGCACCTGGTTGCTCCCAGTCCCGTCCAGCGTGGCCCTGAGCACTGCCAGGGATGGGGCACCCACAGCTGCTCTGGGCAAAAATGTAAGCGCGTGCCCGCTGCTGCTAACGGATCTGCGCGGGACCTGGGCGAAAGGAAAGAAAAAGTTAATGGCGGGCGGGCGGGGGGGAGATCTGCTACATCTCCCGGGCCCCTGCCGTGCTGTCCCGCGGGCGCCGGCAGGTGGCGCCGTTGAGCAGGGCACGGCGCGGGGCAGCCGGGAGGGCTATGGCAGACCGGC